>JARFIW010001485.1:0-450898 GCA_036346225.1 Platerodrilus igneus | reverse complement strand
CCTGTATAAGTATTGTAGTGTATAAGTATTGTCCTGTATAAGTATTGTCCTGTATAAGTATTGTCCTGTATAAGTATTGTCCCGTATAAGTATTGTCCTGTATGAGTATTGTCCTGTATAAGTATTGTCCTGTATAAGTATTGTCCCGTATAAGTATTGTCATGTATACGTATTGTCCCGTATAAGTATTGTCCTGTATAAGTGTTGTTCTGTATAAGAGTTGTTCTGTATAAGTGTTTTCCTGTATAAGTATCCCTTCGAACCAAGAGAATTCCCTCCAAACCCAGAGAATTCCCTCCGAACCCAGAGAAATCCCTCCGAACCCAGAGAACTCACTCCGAACCCAGAGAATTCCCTCCGAACCCAGAGAATTCCCTCCGAACCCAGAGAATACCCTCCGGACCCAGAGAATTCCCTCCGAACCCAGAGAATTCCCTCCGGATCCAGAGAATTCCCTCCAAAGCCAGAGAATTCCCTCCGAACCCAGAGAATTCCCTCCGACCCAGAGAATTCCTTATGAACCCAGAAAATTCCCTCCGAACCCAGAGAATTCCCTCCGAACCCAGAGAACTCCCTCCGAACCCAGAGAATTCCCTCCGAACCCAGAGAATTCCCTCCGAACCCAGAGAGTACCCTCCGGACCCAGAGAATTCCCTCCGAACCCAGAGAATTCCCTCCGAACCCAGAGAATTCCCTCCGAACCCAGAGAATTCCCTCCGAACCCAGAGAATTCCCTCCAAAGCCAGAGAATTCCCTTCGAACCCAGAGAATTCCCTCCGAACCTAGAGAATTCCCGTCGAACCTAGAGAATTCCCTCCGAACCTAGAGAAGTCCCTCCGAACCTAGAGAAGTCCTTCCGAACCTAGAAAAGTCTCTCCGAACCTAGAGATTCTATAGGTTTGAAGGAAATTCTATAGGCTGGAAAAGAATTCTATAGGTTTGGAGGGAATTCTCTAGGTTTGGGAGGATTTTTCGAGCTTAAGAGGGAATTCTATAAGTTTGGAGGGAATTCTATAGGTTTGGAGGGAATTCTATAGGTTTGGAGGGAATTCTCTAGGTTTTGCAGGAAATTCTCAAGGTTTAAAGGGAATGCTCGAGGTTTGCGGGAAATTTTTTGAGTTTACATGAAATTCTCTAGGTTTGCGGGAATTTCTCTGGGTTTTCGGGAATTTCTCTAGGTTTGCGGGAAATTCTCTAGGTTTGCGGGAAATTTTCTGGGTTTGCGGGAATTCTCTGGGTTTGAAATTCTCTGGGTTTGAAGTTTAGTTCTGTATAAGTATTGTCCTGTATAAGTATTGTCCTATAAGTGTTGTCCTGTATAAGTATTGTCCTGTATAAGTATTGTCCCGTATAAGTATTGTCCTGTATAAGTATTGTCCTGTATAACTATTGTCCTGTATAACTATTGTCCTGTATAACTATTGCCCGGTATAAGTATTGTCCTGTATAAGTATTGTCCGGTATAAGTATTGTCCCGTATAAGAATTGTCCTATATAAGTATTGTCCTGTATAAGTATTGTCCTGTATAACTATTGTCCCGTATAAGTATTGTCCTGTATACATAGTGTCTTGTATAAGTATTGTCCTGTATAAGTATTGTCCCATATAAGTATTGTCCTGTATAAGTATTGTCCCGTATAAGTATTGTCCGGTATAAGTATTGTCCCGTATAAGTATTGTCCTGTATAAGTATTGTCCTGTATAACTATTGTCCCGTATATAAGTATTGTCCGGTATAAGTATTGTCCCGTATAAGAATTGTCCTATATAAGTATTGTCCGGTATAAGTATTGTCCCGTATAAGAATTGTCCTATATAAGTATTGTCCGGTATAAGTATTGTCCTGTATAAATATTGTCTTGTATAAGTATTGTCCTGTATAAGTATTGTCCTGTATAAGTATTGTCCTGTATAACTATTGTCCTGTATAACTATTGTCCTGTATAAGTATTGTCCTGTATAACTATTGTTCCGTATATAAGTATTGTCCGGTATAAGTATTGTCCCGTATAAGAATTGTGCTATATAACTATTGTCCCGTATAAGAATTGTCCTATATAAGTATTGTCCTGTTTAAATATTGTACTGTATAAGTATTGCCCTGTATAAGTATTGTCCTGTATAACTATTGTCCTGTATAACTATTGTCCTGTATAAGTATTGTTCCGTATAAGTATTGTCTGTATAAGTATTGTCCTGTATAAGTATTGTCCTGTATAAGTATTGTCCTGTATAACTATTGCCCGTATAAGATTGCCCTATTATTGCCCTTAAATATTGTCCGTATAAGTATTGCCCGTTAAAGTGTTGTTCTGTATAAGTGTTGTTCTGTATAAGTGTTGTCCTGTATAAGTATCTTCGAACCAAGAATTCCTCAAACCCAGAGAATTCCCTCGACAGAGATTCCTCCGAACCAGATGAATCCTCGAACTCCAGAGAATTCTCGAACCCAGAGAATTCCCTGAATCCGAGAATACCCTCCGGTACCCAGATAGTTCCCTCGAACCCAGAGAATTCCTCGAACTTCCGAGAATTCCTCGAACCAGAGAATTCCTCAGAACCCAGAGAATTGCCTCAAAGCCAGAGAATTCCTCGAACCCAGAGAATTCCCTCCGACCCAGATAATTCCCTCCAAAGCCAGAGAATTCCCTCCGAACCCAGAGAATTCCCTCCGAACCCAGAGAACTCCCTCCGAACCCAGAGAATTCCCTCCGAACCCAGAGAATTCCCTCCGAACCCAGAGAATACCCTCCGAACCCAGAGAATTCCCTCCGAACCCAGAGAATTCCCTCCGAACCCAGAGAATTCCCTCCGAACCTAGAGAATTCCCTCCGAACCCAGAGAATTCCATCCGAACCCAGAGAATTCCCTTCGAACCCAGAGAATTCCCTACGAACCTAGAGAATTCCCTCCGAACCTAGAGAATATCCGTCGAACCTAGAGAATTCCCTCCGAACCTAGAGAAGTCCCTCCGAACCTAGAGAAGTCCTTCCGAACCTAGAAAAGTCTCTCCGAACCTAGAGATTTCCCTCCGAACCTAGGAGATTTCCTTCCGAACCGAGAGATTTCCCTCCAAACCCAGAGAATTCCCTCCGAACCCAGAGAATTTTCTCCGAACCCAGAGAAGTTCCTCCGAACCCAGAGAATTCCCTCCAAACCCAGAGAAGTCCCTCCGAACCCAGAGAATTCACTAGACTCTTAAGAGAACTAGTTCGATCATTTTCCTAACGAGTGCTTAGACTACGATAAGAAAATCAGACAAAGGTAGACACGACAACTTAAAGGTATCACTACAGATACAAACACACAAAAACAAACTGTTTTAAGGTAGTTTCTCAAAACGGTAGCACCCTAAACACACAAAAATGCCCAATTATAAGCAGTTAAATACAGGTACACTGTCCCAATATGCTAAAACAACCGAGAATTTAATAATATAACAATAAGAAGCAATAGCGTCTCACCACAAAGTTCAATAAAAAACAATGAAAAAAAATGCTTATAAGTTATGTTGATTTAATAGAAAAAGAAAGAAATAATGATGTAGTATAATGTACGCGACTGCAATAATTCAGAAGAAAAACACATGGAATAGGTAGTCCTAGTTTTTGCAACTGCGAATATGAACTATTTCTTACAATGGCATAGGTCATGACTCCTATGTTGGCCCAAAGAAAAAATCATCCACTCAACATCAGCTAAAACCAATCATAAAAATTCAATGAGTTATTTCAACAAAAGTTACGACAATTACCACACAAAATTAAATTACGTAAGATAAACACTAAAAACCAAATAATATGCAGTAGGAAAAGTTCGAGGGTTGATTAAATGAAACGACAGAGTTATATTTTGGGGTGTAGAGAATGAAGTGATATATATCTTCTAACGGTATGGTCAAGGAAAAGTTAACCAAAAGCAAAAGGTTTAAGGTAAATGAGTTAAACGTTAAAACGCAGGTGCATAAGAGAAGTAATAAGTAATTAAAGATACTAATTGATGGTGAGAACGGAAAAATATTAGGTAAATCGTGAGGATTTAATCATATTAAGGTACCAGGTATCCAGAATTAAATTTGGAAGGTTAAGAGAAACGACATCACGAGATAAGGCATCAGGTACGATATTTAATTTGCCAGGCCTATGCCTAACGTCAAAAGTAAATTGAGATATACGCAAGTTCCATCTTGCCAAACGACCTGCGGGCTGTTTCAAGTTAATAAGCCACGTGAGAGCTAACAACATTAGGGACATTGTCAAGGAAGTAAACGATTTTAAAGACAATTTTAAGGCATTTAATGAAGTTTAGATCGATATGTAAAGAGATAATAGTAATTAGAACTCGATTCACTAATAAAATTGTTGAAAAACAAAAAGATATAAAGCATA
The DNA here is from genome assembly GCA_036346225.1 of Platerodrilus igneus. NCBI lineage: Eukaryota > Metazoa > Arthropoda > Insecta > Coleoptera > Lycidae > Platerodrilus > Platerodrilus igneus. Next base: position 446,509 of record JARFIW010001485.1, on the reverse strand, counting down.
TTTTTACTGGGATGGGAAGTTCTCATTAGAGTTCTACCCAAACCAATAAGGGAAAAATTTCAACATCATTATTAAAAAATGATTTACAAATTGTAAACGACAAACTTACCAACCGAATCCTCATCTAGACTTAAGTAACGCTGAGCGACCAACCCTTGGGTTTCGTCTAGACTTATATACCGCTGGACGACCAAATTCGACAGTAAACCTCGCTTAACAGATATTAAGGTACGTTGAAATTTCAATAACTAAAAAAAAATATGCCATCAGACAAAATCAGACTCACTACATGAAAGAAAAATTCCACGATACCTATCCAAAAGGTATTCCAAATTATTGGAATGTTCTTTCAATATTAGAGAAGTTATCAACAAGTATCGTAAATGAGTTTAAATAATAAACGTTAACGGAAATTTCTTTAATTTAGTATTCAAGGAACAGATATAAAGAGATGCATTTTATTACAACATTTTGAAAGGTAAAAATATGGGATAGGTAATTTCGTTACTATATATAAGGCAAGAACCTTTATAAAACGCATTTATAGGTTATACTGTTTAAACCATACAGGGTTAGGTCAAAATAACGCTTTAAAAGACACTAAAAACTTAGGTAAACAGGAAATCTATTTTTAGGCAAACAATTTTGTTATTCAATAAGAAATCACTAAGGCATTTTTTAAAACGTAACATACAAGACAGTGCATTTAAGCTTCAAAGAACGGGTTTTTAAGGTTAAGAAAACAAACAAAAGTTATATTTTAATAGATAACTTTGCAATAACTGTATTTAAAAATATCTAATTAAGGTAAATAATTATTTGTATACTTACATGAAAACAAATAGGGTTAGATAATTTCCTAAAGGTCATATTTGAATCCAAAAATAAACCACTCACAACAACATAATTGAAGTTAAACAAATCGCACATTCTAAATTTAGAAAAATATTGTATTCAAAACACATTTTATAAACAAGTTATATTTTAATTTCAAAATGGCGGTATCACCTGTTATTGCCAAGCAACTGGTTTTGACATCTGAAAGAATGCGTGTTCCAAAACACGTATTAGTTTCAAGGTTATAGATATTTGGTAATTGGTTTTAAGTGAAAAAACTATTTTTAAATAACATTGATAATACATTAAATGTTTATAAAAACACAGAAAAAATCCCCGGTTCGCAACCTCCACATTAAAGGCGCCATTGTTATTCCACTACTCTGGTGATAGTTTATATGGTCGGTAAAAACAGTTAACAAAGTATTACACTTTAGATGGTGAAACATTTATATGGTGATAGATAGTTCCTAAAAGCCGGTAATACAGTTACCAAAGTTCATAAGATACATCGCGCAAACGCAATGGATAAAAAGCAATGCCACGCCCTGGCGGCCGGAAGCGCCAACCTTATGACAGGTTCGCGTGGCCAACTACCATGACGTCACCCATTGCCAAATTTACATTACGTAATAATCAAAAATATAAAAAGTTAAATAAACAGGTACCACAATTTACTCACCCCGGAAATCCGACATTCTCCAGGTACGCCTATCATCCTTCCGGGTCGATAATAAAGATATTGCTCCGGGCTCCGGTGGTGTTAGCTGAGCATGGACATCATGGTCGTGGGCTGCTCCAAGGTCATATCAGTCCTAAATGTAGTGGAACGACAGGATAGGTTAATTAGGAAAAGACAAACAAAGATAAGCAAGACAAGGGAATCTACATCATAAGATAAGATACGGTACCCGGCACGACTTCTTCACTTGAAGATCAAAGGAAAACAGCCACGATTCAGGGCGTCACCAAAACTCGTCCCCCCTTTCTAGTATTGGTCTAACCCTCTAAGGATAAGCACACTGCGCAAATGCCCCACTCTGACGTACGGAAGTACCGCCCAGTCCATTTAAAACTCCCGCGCACCGCGTATTTGAATTTATGCCGCGAAACTTCCATACATAAAAGCTTAACCTAAAAACATGTTTAAGTGCAATGGCACGTAACAGTATTCAACCATTGATTCTAACTTATCCATTTTGACCGGTGCATGTTGTCGGACTGCATTGATGAAACTGTCCAAAATTTGCTCTGATCTTCCGAATAATAGTTTTAAGTTGGCAATGATATCTTTAACGCAATGCAGAAATCCTTGTACCATTTTCCGAGCAGTACCTTTTAGAGCTTTATCAAGACGGATTAAAATTTTACTATCATTAAACCCACAGAGTTCTGTTAATCTATTAAAACTACTTATAAATATATACCAGGTTCTAGGATTTCCGCAAAGAACGGAAGGTCTCGTGAAATAGACTACCTTGCTGCAATATGCGCTGAATTCGACGAACGTAAAGATAAGTCGTTTAAAGAGTTGACTGGTTTAGCTGACACAATGGCATTTCTTCCTCCTATTTGATTGTTTGCGTTCTGGACCACTAGGTTTAGCAGTTGCGGTGACCAACTGTTATATCTTGGTGCATCAACAGGCGTTTTCTGCAACAGCGAATGGCTCGATCGCATGCTTGATAATGGTTGTCATTCTGATTTGCCTTCTTGCAAGTTTGGCTGTGTTAGCGGTTCGTGCCACAACTTTTCTTGCTGTGCGTGCAAAGGGGGGCAAACCCCTTTGCATTGACCCTGATTTTGGTTAAACAATATTAGTACATTAGAAGACAAACCGCTGGCGACTCCTTGTTCAATACGTCTATGTAGTTCTAAATTGGCATTTGGATCTGCTCTTCCTATTTCATCGTCATCTAACTTTTGACTTTCATCATCAGACTCCTCCATGAGCGATGACATTTGTTGACAAATGTTTAATTTGTTTTGTATCAATTTTTGCCGTTCTTCAATTAACTGCGTTTGTTTCCATAAACTTTTCAAACGTTGCTGGTGCATCACATTGAACGACACTGACTTGGTTCTGCTTAGCTGCTCCGTGTTTTTCGAACGTAGCGATCTTTGAGCTTGCTTTAGCGACATCAGACGAAGTAGTACAACATGGACACCCCCAATCGTCGATCTCTACAACACCATCGTCCACATCTACACATTCATAATAAAACTACCTTTTACAGATGGGAATTAATACGAAATACATCATCAAGTGGCCGGCAGCGCCGTATACGCACGCGCGTGTAGCTTTAAATTCTATTAGGGAACAATTTCGTTCAAATTTGCTCAATTAAAAATTACAATTGCCCTAATATGCTTTATTACAACCGATCATTAATTATTATTATACAAGAAATTAGCTTTTTAATACGCATGGACTATTTCATTCAGTAATAATTTATTATTGTACCTGCAATTTCTTTGCGGCGATAACCGCTCAATTACAATACAGTTTGGTTAGGTCGCAGGCCGTCGCCTCGATAGCGTCACGGTAAAATCTGATGTTAACATTTGTAAATTTTATTGTTTGATAGTTCGATACCCAGTTACATCTACCTTTTTTTTTTATTATTGTTGAATTTTTAAACGATACATAATGTAGCGTTCTTATTAATTTCTAATAACGCGCTCTTTTTCATTTTGCGTCTTATGTTATACACAAAGCAGCCAAGAAGGACTGCTTTTAACGTCTGGACTGTTTTCAATCGTTAAGTTGTACCTTTTGTTTAGTTAAATGTACATATTCCAAGTTTATGATTGCTTCGGGAGCTTCTGCTACACCTACAACTGCGTTATATTATAGTATGCCGGGCGGCGGTCTTTTGCTATCCTTGACACATTGTCTGACAAATTTCGCTTGCGTTTTGTTGCCGTGGCCTTGGCAGAGCTACGTGCGTTCTAAAACAATCTTTAGGTAGTCGCTCGCAATCGGTCCTACATTTTGCTCATTACTTCACCGGCGCCTTTCAGTGCTAGCTATCATTAACGTCGGTTCGGCTAATGACATTACATTTTCTAAAATCCCCAACGTCTGATTGCTGCAAAGGTTTCTTTCCTTTTTTTCTTTATATCACTCCTTAGTTCTGGAGGGATCTGCTTAGTACTCCCGCTGGTGACAATAATTTCGCCGTATACTTTATAGGGGAAATCTCTACGTTACAAGGTCATTCTCTGCGTTACAAGGAAATTCTCTACGTTGCAAGGCTATTCTTTGCGTTCTGAGTGATAACTATAGGTTTGAAGGGGGAACTCTAGGTTTGGAGGGAATTCCTTAGGTTACAGGAGTTCTATAGGTTTGAAGTGAATTCTATAGGTTTGAAGGAAATTCTATAGGCTGGAAGGGAATTCTATAGGTTTGGAGGGAATTCTCTAGGTTTGGGAGGATTTTTCGAGCTTAAGAGGGAATTCTATAGGTTTGGAGGGAATTCTCTAGGTTTTGCAGGAAATTCTCAAGGTTTAAAGGAAATTCTCGAGGTTTGCGGGAAATTTTCTGAGTTTACATGAAATTCTCTAGGATTGCGGGGAATTCTCTAGGTTTGCGGGAATTTCTCTGGGTTTTCGGGAATTTCTTTAGGTTTGCGGGAAATTCTCTAGGTTTGCGGGAAATTTTCTGGGTTTGCGGGGAATTCTCTGGGTTTGAAGGGAATTCTCTGGGTTTGAAGGGTTTAGTTCTGTATAAGTATTGTCCTGTATAAGTATTGTCCTATATAAGTATTGTCCCGTATAAGTATTGTCCTGTATAAGTATTGTCCTGTATAACCATTGTCCTGTATAACTATTGTCCTGTATAACTATTGCCCTGTATAACTATTGCCCCGTATAAGTATTGTCCTGTATAAGTATTGTCCGGTATAAGTATTGTCCCGTATAAAATTGTCCTATATAAGTATTGTCCTGTATGAGTATTGTCCTGTATAAGTATTGTCCCGTATAAGTATTGTCCTGTATAAGTATTGTCCTGTATAAGTATTGTCCTGTATAATTATTGTCCCGTATAAGTCTTGTCCTGTATAAGTATTGTCCGGTATAAGTATTGTCCTGCATAAGTATTGTCCTGTATAACTATTGTCCCGTATATAAGTATTGTCCGGTATAAGTATTGTCCTGTATAAGTATTGTCCTGTATAAGTATTGTCCTGTATAAGTATTGTCCTGTATAAGTATTGTCCTGTATAAGTATTGTCCTGTATAAGTATTGTCCTGTATAAGTATTGTCCCGTATAAGTATTGTCCTGTATAAGTATTGTCCCGTATAAGTATTGTCCCGTATAAGTATTGTCCCGTATAAGTATTGTCCTGTATAAGTATTGTCCTGTATAAGTATTGTCCGGTATATAAGATTTGTCCCGTATAAGTATTGTCCTGTATAACTATTGTAGTGTATAAGTATTGTCCCGTATAAGTATTGTCCTGTATAAATATTGTACTGTATAAGTATTGTCCTGTATAAGTATTGTCCGGTATAAGAATTGTCCCGTATAAGTATTGTCCTGTATAAGTATTGTCCTGTATAAGTATTGTCCTGTATAACTATTGTCCTATATAAGTATTGCCCCGTATAAGTATTGTCCTATATAAGTATTGTCCTGTATAAGTATTGTCCTGTATAACTATTGTAGTGTATAAGTATTGTCCCGTATAAGTATTGTCCTGTATAAGTATTGTCCTGTATAAGTATTGTCCTGTATAAGTATTGTCCTGTATAAGTATTGTCCTGTATAAGTATTGTCCCGTATAAGTATTGTCCTGTATGAGTATTGTCCTGTATAAGTATTGTCCTGTATAAGTATTGTCCCGTATAAGTATTGTCATGTATACGTATTGTCCCGTATAAGTATTGTCCTGTATAAGTGTTGTTCTGTATAAGAGTTGTTCTGTATAAGTGTTTTCCTGTATAAGTATCCCTTCGAACCAAGAGAATTCCTTCCAAACCCAGAGAATTCCTTCCGAACCCAGAGAAATCCCTCCGAACCCAGAGAACTCACTCCGAACCCAGAGAATTCCCTCCGAACCCAGAGAATTCCCTCCGAACCCAGAGAATACCCTCCGGACCCAGAGAATTCCTCGAACCCAGAGAATTCCCTCCGGATCCAGAGAATTCCCTCAAAGCCAGAGAATTCCTCCAGACCCAGAGAATTCCCTCCGACACAGAGAATTCCTTATGAACCCAGAAAATTCCTCCGAACCCAGAGAATTTCCTCCGAACCCAGAGAACTCCTCCGAACCCAGAGAATTCCTCGAACCCAGAGAATTCCCTCCGAACCCAGAGATACCCTCCGGACCCAGAGAATTCCTCGAACCCAGAGAATTCCTCCAGAACCAGAATTCCCTCCGAACCCAGAGAATTCCTCAGACAGAGAATTCCTCAAAGCCAAAGAATTCCCTTCAGACCCAGAGAATTCCCTCGAACCTGAGAATTCCCGTCGAACCTAGAGAATTCCTCCGAACCTAGAAGTCCTCCGAACCTAGAGAAGTCCTTCCGAACCTAGAAAAGTCTCTCCGAACCTAGAGATTCTATAGGTTTGAAGGAAATTCTATAGGCTGGAAAAAGAATTCTATGGGTTTGGAGGAATTCTCAGGTTTGGGAGGATTTTCGAGCTTAAGAGGAATTCTATAAGTTTGGAGGAATTCTATAGGTTTGGAGGAATTCTAGGTTTGGAGGAATTCTCAGGTTTTGCAGGAAATTCTCAAGGTTTAAAGGGAATGCTCGAGGTTTGCAGGAAATTTTTGAGTTTACATGAAATTCTCTGGTTTGCAGAATTTCTCTGGGTTTTCGGAAATTTCTCTGGGTTTGCGGAAATTCTCTGAGGTTTGCGGAAATTTCGGTTTGATCCTGGGTTTGAGAATTCTCTTGGGTTTGTATAAGTATTGTCCTGTATAAGTATTGTCCGGTATAAGTGTTGTCCTGTATATAAGTATTGTCCTGTATAAGTATTGTCCTGTATAAGTATTGTCCCGTATAAGTATTGTCCTGTATAAGTATTGTCCTGTATAACTATTGTCCTGTATAACTATTGTCCTGTATAACTATTGCCCCGTATAAGTATTGTCCTGTATAAGTATTGTCGGGTATAAGTATTGTCCCGCATAAGAATTGTCCTGTATAAGTATTGTCCTGTATGAGTATTGTCCTGTATAAGTATTGTCCCGTATAAGTATTGTCCTGTATAAGTATTGTCCTGTATAACTATTGTCCTATATAAGTATTGTCCTGTATAAGTATTGCCCCGTATAAGTATTGTCCTGTATAACTATTGTCCTGGATAACTATTGTCCCTATATAAGCATTGTCCTGTATAAGTATTGTCCTGTATAAGTATTGTCCTGTATAAGTATTGTCCTGTATAAGTATTGTCCCGTATTAGTATTGTCCTGTATAACTATTGTCCTGTATAACTATTGTCCTGTATAACTATTGCCCCGTATAAGTATTGTCCTGTATAAGTATTGTCCGGTATAAGTATTGTCCCGTATAAGAATTGTCCTATATAAGTATTGTCCTGTATGAGTATTGTCCTGTATAAGTATTGTCCCGTATAAGTATTGTCCTGTATAAGTATTGTCCTGCATAAGTATTGTCCTGTATAAGTATTGTCCGGTATAAGTATTGTCCTATATAAGTATTGTCCTGTATAAGTATTGTCCCGTATAAGTATTGTCCTGTATAACTATTGTCCTGTATAACTATTGTCCCGTATATAAGCATTGTCCGGTATAAGTATTGTCTTGTATAAGTATTGTCCTGTATAAGTTTTGTCCTGTATAACTATTGTCCTATATAAGTATTGTCCCGTATAAGTATTGTCCTGTATAAGTATTGTCCTGTATAAGTATTGTCCTGTATAAGTATTGTCCTGTATAATTATTGTCCTATATAAGTATTGTCCCGTATAGGTCTTGTCCTGTATAAGTATTGTCCTGTATAAGTATTGTCCTGCATAAGTATTGTCCTGTATAAGTATTGTTCTGTATAAATATTGTCCGGTATAAGTATTGTCCCGTATAAGAATTGTCCTATATAAGTATTGTCCCGTATAAGTATTGTCCTGTATAAGTATAATCCTATATAAGTATTGTCCTGTATAAGTATTGCCCTGTATAACTATTGTCCTATATAAGTATTGTCCCGTATAAGTATTGTCCCGTATAAGTATTGTCCTGTATAAGTATTGTCCTGTATAAGTATTGTCCCGTATAAGTGTTGTCCCGTATAAGTATTGTCATGTATAAGTATTGTCCTGTATAACTATTGTCCTGTATAAGTATTGTCCCGTATAAGTATTGTCCTGTATAAGTGTTGTCCTGTATAAGTATTGTCCTGTATAATTATTGTCCTATATAAGTATTGTCCCGTATAGGTCTTGTCCTGTATAAGTATTGTCCTGTATAAGTATTGTCCTGCATAAGTATTGTCCTGTATAAGTATTGTTCTGTTTAACTATTGTCCCGTATATAAGTATTGTCCGGTATAAGTATTGTCCTGTATAAGTATTGTCCTGTATAAGTATTGTCCTGTATAAGTAATGTCCTATATAAGTATTGTTCTGTATAAGTATTGTCCCGTATAAGTATTGTCATGTATAAGTATTGTCCTGCATAAGTATTGTCCTGTATAAGTATTGTTCTGTATAACTATTGTCCCGTATATAAGTATTGTCCGGTATAAGTATTGTCCTGTATAAGTATTGTCCTGTATAAGTATTGTCCCGTATAAGTATTGTCCTGTATAAGTATTGTCCTGTATAAGTATTGTCCCGTATGAGTATTGTCCTGTATAAGTATTGTCCTGTATAATTATTGTCCTGTATAACTATTGTCCCGTATATAAGTATTGTACGGTATATAAGTATTGTCCCGTATAAGAATTGTCCTATATAATAAGTATTGTCCTGTATAAGTATTGTCCTGTATAACTATTGTCCTGTATAAATAGTGTCTTGTAGAAGTATTGTCCTGTATAAGTATTGTCCTGTATAACTATTGTCCTATATAAGTATTGTCCCATATAAGTATTGCCCGGTATATAAGTATTGTCCTGTATAACTATTGTCCCGTATATAAGTATTTTCCGGTATAAGTATTGTCCTGTATAAGTATTGTCCTGTATAACTATTGTCCCGTATATAAGTATTGTCCTATATAAGTATTGTCCCGTATAAGAATTGTCCTATATAAGTATTGTCCTGTATAACTTTTGTCCCGTATATAAGTATTGTCCGGTATAAGTATTGTCCCGTATAAGAATTGTCCTATATAAGTATTGTCCTGTATAACTATTGTCCCGTATAAGTATTGTCCTGAATACATAGTGTCTTGTATAAGTATTGTCCTGTATAAGTATTGTCCCATATAAGTATTGTCCTGTATAAGTATTGTCCGGTATAAGTATTGTCCCGTATAAGTATTGTCCTGTATAAATATTGTCCTGTATAACTATTGTCCCGTATATAAGTATTGTCCGGTATAAGTATTGTCCCGTATAAGAATTGTCCTATATAAGTATTGTCCGGTATAAGTATTGTCCTGTATAAATATTGTCTTGTATAAGTATTGTCCTGTATAAGTATTGTCCTGTATAACTATTGTCCTGTATAACTATTGTCCTTTATAAGTATTGTCAGGTATAAGTATTGTCCTGTATAAGTATTGTCCTGTATAAGTATTGTCCTGTATAACTATTGTTCCGTATATAAGTATTGTCCGGTATAAGTATTGTCCCGTATAAGAATTGTGCTATATAAGTATTGTCCCGTATAAGAATTGTCCTATATAAGTATTGTCCTGTTTAAATATTGTACTGTATAAGTATTGCCCTGTATAAGTATTGTCCTGTATAACTATTGTCCTGTATAACTATTGTCCTGTATAAGTATTGTTCCGTATAAGTATTGTACTGTATAAGTATTGTCCTGTATAAGTATTGTCCTGTATAAGTATTGTCCTGTATAACTATTGCCCCGTATAAGTATTGCCCTGTATTGCCCTGTATTGTCCGGTATAAGTATTGCCCCGTTAAAGTGTTGTTCTGTATAAGTGTTGTTCTGTATAAGTGTTGTCCTGTATAAGTATCCCTTCGAACCAAGAGAATTCCCTCCAAACCCAGAGAATTCCCTCCGAACCCAGAGAATTCCCTCCGAACCCAGAGAACTCCCTCCGAACCCAGAGAATTCCCTCCGAACCCAGAGAATTTCCTCCAAACCCAGAGAATACCCTCCGGACCCAGAGAATTCCCTCCGAACCCAGAGAATTCCCTCCGAACCCAGAGAATTCCCTCCGAACCCAGAGAATTGCCTCCAAAGCCAGAGAATTCCCTCCGAACCCAGAGAATTCCCTCCGACCCAGATAATTCCCTCCAAAGCCAGAGAATTCCCTCCGAACCCAGAGAATTCCCTCCGAACCAAGAGAACTCCCTCCGAACCCAGAGAATTCCCTCCGAACCCAGAGAATTCCCTCCGAACCCAGAGAATACCCTCCGAACCCAGAGAATTCCCTCCGAACCCAGAGAATTCCTCAGAACCCAGAGAATTCCCTCGAACCCAGAGAATTCCTCCGAACCCAGAGAATTCCATCCGAACCCAGAGAATTCCCTTCGAACCCAGAGAATTCCCTACGAACCTAGAGAATTCCCTCCGAACCTAGAGAATTCCCGTCGAACCTAGAGAATTCCCTCCGAACCTAGAGAAGTCCCTCCGAACCTAGAAAAGTCCTTCCGAACCTAGAAAAGTCTCTCCGAACCTAAAGATTTCCCTCCGAACCTAGGAGATTTCCCTCCGAACCGAGAGATTTCCCTCCAAACCCAGAGAATTCCCTCCGAACCCAGAGAATTTTCTCCGAACCCAGAGAAGTTCCTCCGAATCCAGAGAATTCCCTCCAAACCCAGAGAAGTCCCTCCGAACCCAGAGAATTCACTAGACTCTTAAGAGAACTAGTTCGATCATTTTCCTAACGAGTGCTTAGACTACGATAAGAAAATCAGACAAAGGTAGACACGACAACTTAAAGGTATCACTACAGATACAAACACACAAAAACAAACTGTTTTAAGGTAGTTTCTCAAAACGGTAGCACCCTAAACACACAAAAATGCCCAATTATAAGCAGTTAAATACAGGTACACTGTCCCAATATGCTAAAACAACCGAGAATTTAATAATATAACAATAAGAAGCAATAGCGTCTCACCACAAAGTTCAATAAAAAACAATGAAAAAAAATGCTTATAAGTTATGTTGATTTAATAAAAAAAGAAAGAAATAATGATGTAGTATAATGTACGCGACTGCAATAATTCAGAAGAAAAAAACACATGGAATAGGTAGTCCTAGTTTTTGCAACTGCGAATATGAACTATTTCTTACAATGGCATAGGTCATGACTCCTATGTTGACCCAAAGAAAAAATCATCCACTCAACATCAGCTAAAACCAATCATAAAAATTCAATGAGTTATTTCAACAAAAGTTACGACAATTACCACACAAAATTAAATTACGTAAGATAAACACTAAAAACCAAATAATATGCAGTAGGAAAAGTTCGAGGGTTGATTAAATGAAACGACAGAGTTATATTTTGGGGTGTAGAGAATGAAGTGATATATATCTAACGGTATGGTCAAGGAAAAGTTAACCAAAAGCAAAAGGTTTAAGGTAAATGAGTTAAACGTTAAAACGCAGGTGCATAAGAGAAGTAATAAGTAATTAAAGATACTAATTGATGGTGAGAACGGAAAAATATTAGGTAAATCGTGAGGATTTAATCATATTAAGGTACCAGGTATCCAGAATTAAATTTGGAAGGTTAAGAGAAACGACATCACGAGATAAGGCATCAGGTACGATATTTAATTTGCCAGGCCTATGCCTAACGTCAAAAGTAAATTGAGATATACGCAAGTTCCATCTTGCCAAACGACCTGCGGGCTGTTTCAAGTTAATAAGCCACGTGAGAGCTAACAACATTAGGGACATTGTCAAGGAAGTAAACGATTTTAAAGACAATTTTAAGGCATTTAATGAAGTTTAGATCGATATGTAAAGAGATAATAGTAATTAGAACTCGATTCACTAATAAAATTGTTGAAAAACAAAAAGACATAAAGCATATTTTTACTGGGATGGGAAGTTCTCATTAGAGTTCTACCCAAACCAATAAGGAAAAATTTCAACATCATTATTAAAAAATGATTTACAAATTGTAAACGACAAACTTACCAACCGAATCCTCATCTAGACTTAAGTAACGCTGAGCGACCAACCCTTGGGTTTCGTCTAGACTTATATACCGCTGGACGACCAAATTCGACAGTAAACCTCGCTTAACAGATATTAAGGTACGTTGAAATTTCAATAACTAAAAAAAAATATGCCATCAGACAAAATCAGACTCACTACATGAAAGAAAAATTCCACGATACCTATCCAAAAGGTATTCCAAATTATTGGAATGTTCTTTCAATATTAGAGAAGTTATCAACAAGTATCGTAAATGAGTTTAAATAATAAACGTTAACGGAAATTTCTTTAATTTAGTATTCAAGGAACAGATATAAAGAGATGCATTTTATTACAACATTTTGAAAGGTAAAAATATGGGATAGGTAATTTCGTTACTATATATAAGGCAAGAACCTTTATAAAACGCATTTATAGGTTATACTGTTTAAACCATACAGGGTTAGGTCAAAATAACGCTTTAAAAGACACTAAAAACTTAGGTAAACAGGAAATCTATTTTTAGGCAAACAATTTTGTTATTCAATAAGAAATCACTAAGGCATTTTTTAAAACGTAACATACAAGACAGTGCATTTAAGCTTCAAAAAACGGGCTTTTAAGGTTAAGAAAACAAACAAAAGTTATATTTTAATAGATAACTTTGCAATAACTGTATTTAAAAATATCTAATTAAGGTAAATAATTATTTGTATACTTACATGAAAACAAATAGGGTTAGATAATTTCCTAAAGGTCATATTTGAATCCAAAAATAAACCACTCACAACAACATAATTGAAGTTAAACAAATCGCACATTCTAAATTTAGAAAAATATTGTATTCAAAACACATTTTATAAACAAGTTATATTTTAATTTCAAAATGGCGGTATCACCTGTTATTGCCAAGCAACTGGTTTTGACATCTGAAAGAATGCGTGTTCCAAAACACGTATTAGTTTCAAGGTTATAGATATTTGGTAATTGGTTTTAAGTGAAAAAACTATTTTTAAATAACATTGATAATACATTAAATGTTTATAAAAACACAGAAAAATCCCGGTTCATAACCTCCACATTAAAGGCGCCATTGTTGTTCCACTACTCTGGTGATAGTTTATATGGTCGGTAAAACAGTTAACAAAGTATTACACTTTAGATGGTGAAACATTTATATGGTGATAGATGGTTCCTAAAAGCCGGTAATACAGTTACCAAAGTTCATAAGATACATCGCGCAAACGCAATGGATAAAAGCAATGCCACGCCCTGGCGGCCGGAAGCGCCAACCTTATGACAGGTTCGCGTGGCCAACTACCATGACGTCACCATTGCCAAATTTACATTACGTAATAATCAAAAATATAAAAGTTAAATAAACAGGTACCACAATTTACTCACCCGGAAATCCGACATTCTCCAGGTACGCCTATCATCCTTCCGGGTCGATAATAAAGATATTGCTCCGGGCTCCGGTGGTGTTAGCTGAGCATGGACATCATGGTCGTGGGCTGCTCAAGGTCATATCAGTCCTAAATGTGGTGGAACGACAGGATAGGTTAATTAGGAAAAGACAAACAAAGATAAGCAAGACAAGGGAATCTACATCATAAGATAAGATACGGTACCCGGCACGACTTCTTCACTTGAAGATCAAGGAAAACAGCCACGATTCAGGGCGTCACCAAAACTCGTCCCCACTCTTTGTCTAGTATTGGTCTAACCCTCTAAGGATAAGCACACTGCGCAAATGCCCCACTCTGACGTACGGAAGTACCATGATCCATTTAAAACTCCCGCGCACCGCGTATTTGAATTTATGCCGCGAAACTTCCATACATAAAAGCAACCTAAAAACATGTTTAAGTGCAATGGCACGTAACAGTATTCAACCATTGATTCTAACTTATCCATTTTGACCGGTGCATGTTGTCGGACTGCATTGATGAAACTGTCCAAAATTTGCTCTGATCTTCCGAATAATAGTTTTAAGTTGGCAATGATATCTTTAACGCAATGCAGAAATCCTTGTACCATTTTCCGAGCAGTACCTTTTAGAGCTTTATCAAGACGGATTAAAATTTTACTATCATTAAACCCACAGAGTTCTGTTAATCTATTAAAACTACTTATAAATATATACCAGGTTCTAGGATTTCCGCAAAGAACGGAAGGTCTCGTGAAATAGACTACCTTGCTGCAATATGCGCTGAATTCGACGAACGTAAAGATAAGTCGTTTAAAGAGTTGACTGGTTTAGCTGACACAATGGCATTTCTTCCTCCTATTTGATTGTTTGCGTTCTGGACCACTAGGTTTAGCAGTTGCGGTGACCAACTGTTATATCTTGGTGCATCAACAGGCGTTTTCTGCAACAGCGAATGGCTCGATCGCATGCTTGATAATGGTTGTCATTCTGATTTGCCTTCTTGCAAGTTTGGCTGTGTTAGCGGTTCGTGCCACAACTTTTCTTGCTGTGCGTGCAAAGGGGGCAAACCCCTTTGCATTGACCCTGATTTTGGTTAAACAATATTAGTACATTAGAAGACAAACCGCTGGCGACTCCTTGTTCAATACGTCTATGTAGTTCTAAATTGGCATTTGGATCTGCTCTTCCTATTTCATCGTCATCTAACTTTTGACTTTCATCATCAGACTCCTCCATGAGCGATGACATTTGTTGACAAATGTTTAATTTGTTTTGTATCAATTTTTGCCGTTCTTCAATTAACTGCGTTTGTTTCCATAAACTTTTCAAACGTTGCTGGTGCATCACATTGAACGACACTGACTTGGTTCTGCTTAGCTGCTCCGTGTTTTCGAACGTAGCGATCTTTGAGCTTGCTTTAGCGACATCAGACGAGTAGTACAACATGGACACCCCAATCGTCGATCTCTACAACACCATCGTCCACATCTACATTCATAATAAAACTACCTTTTACAGATGGGAATTAATACGAAATACATCATCAAGTGGCCGGCAGCGCCGTATACGCACGCGCGTGTAACTTTAAATTCTATTAGGGAACAATTTCGTTCAAATTTGCTCAATTAAAATTACAATTGCCCTAATATGCTTTATTACAACCGATCATTAATTATTATTATACAAGAAATTAGCTTTTAATACGCATGGACTATTTCATTCAGTAATAATTTATTATTGTACCTGCAATTTCTTTGCGGCGATAACCGCTCAATTACAATACAGTTTGGTTAGGTCGCAGGCCGTCGCCTCGATAGCGTCATGGTAAAATCTGATGTTAACATTTGTAAATTTTATTGTTTGATAGTTCGATACCCAGTTACATCTACCTTTTTTTTTTATTATTGTTGAATTTTTAAACGATACATAATGTAGCGTTCTTATTAATTTCTAATAACGCGCTCTTTTCATTTGCGTCTTCTGTTATACACAAAGCAGCCAAGAAGGACTGCTTTTAACGTCTGGACTGTTTTCAATCGTTAAGTTGTACCTTTTGTTTAGTTAAATGTACATATTCCAAGTTTATGATTGCTTCGGAGCTTCTGCTACACCTACAACTGCGTTATATTATAGTATGCCGGGCGGCGGTCTTTTGCTATCCTTGACACATTGTCTGACAAATTTCGCTTGCGTTTTGTTGCCGTGGCCTTGGCAGAGCTACGTGCGTTCTAAAACAATCTTTAGGTAGTCGCTCGCAATCGGTCCTACATTTTGCTCATTACTTCACCGGCGCCTTTCAGTGCTAGCTATCATTAACGTCGGTTCGGCTAATGACATTACATTTTCTAAAATCCCCAACGTCTGATTGCTGCAAAGGTTTCTTTCCTTTTTTCTTTATATCACTCCTTAGTTCTAGAGGGATCTGCTTAGTACTCCCGCTGGTGACAATAATTTCGCCGTATACTTTATAGGGGAAATCTTTACGTTACAAGGTCATTCTCTGCGTTACAAGGAAATTCTCTACGTTGCAAGGCTATTCTTTGCGTTCTGAGTGATAACTATAGGTTTGAAGGGGGAACTCTAGGTTTGGAGGGAATTCCTTAGGTTACAGGAGTTCTATAGGTTTGAAGTGAATTCTATAGGTTTGAAGGAAATTCTATAGGCTGGAAGGAATTCTATAGGTTTGGAGGAATTCTCTAGGTTTGGGAGGATTTTCGAGCTTAAGAGAATTCTATAGATTTGGAGGAATTCTATAGGTTTGAGAGAATTCTCTAGGTTTTGCAGGAAATTCTCAAGGTTCAAGGAAATTCTCGAGGTTTGCGGAAATTTTCTGAGTTTACATGAAATTCTCTAGGATTGCAGGAAATTCTCTAGGGTTTGCAGGAATTTCTCTGGGTTTTCAGGAATTTCTCTGGGTTTGCGAAATTCTCTGGGTTTGCAGGAAATTTTCTGGGTTTGCAGGGAATTCTCTGGGTTTGAAGGAATTCTCTGGGTTTGAAGGGTTTAGTTCTGTATAAGTATTGTCCTGTATAAGATTGTCTAAACCCTTCAAACCCAGAGAAATTCCTGAAACCCAGAAATTCCTCAGAATTCCAACCTAGAGAATTCGCAAACCAAGAAATTCCTCGAAATTCCTAGAGAATTCCCAATCCTAGAGAATTTCATTAAACTCAGAAAATTTCCTGCAAACCTGAGAATTTCCTTAAACCTGAGAATTTCCTGCAAAACCTAGAGAATTCCTCAAACCTATAGAATTCCTTAAGCTGAAATCCTCCCAAACCTAGAGAATTCCTCCAAACCTATAGACAGCCTAGATTTCCTTCAAACCTATAGAATTCACTTCAAACCTATAGAACTCCTGTAACCTAAGGAATTCCTCCAAACCTAGCGTTCCCCTTCAAACCTATAGTTATCACTCAGAACGCAAAGAATAGCCTTGCAACGTAGAGAATTTCCTTGTAACGCAGAGAATGACCTTGTAACGTAGAGATTTCCTATAAAGTATACGGCGAAATTATTGTCACCAGCGGAGTATAAGCAGATCCTCCAGAACTAAGGAGTGATATAAAGAAAAAGGAAAGAAACCTTTGCAGCAATCAGACGTTGGGATTTTAGAAAATGTAATGTCATTCGAACCGACGTTAATGATAGCAGCCTGAAAGACGCCGGTGAAGTAATGAGCAAATGTAGGACCGATTGCGAGCGACTACCTAAAGATTGTTTTAATAAGAACGCACATTTGTATGTTCTAGCAAAGACGCCCGGCAACTAAATAAACAGGTCAGATGTAACTGTATGTACATTTAACAAACAAAGTGTACAATTAACGATGAAAACAGTACCAGACGTTAAAAGCAGTCCTCGGCTCTTTATAAACCATAAAACGCGTTAATAATAAGACGCTTATGTATCGTATTGAAAATTCGAAGCAATAATAAATGGTAGATGTACTTTCAACTATCAAAAGTAAATTACAATGTAAACAGATCCATGACGTATCAGGCACGCCTGCTGCCTGTATGTATTGAGCGGTATATGCGCAAATGAAATTGCAGGTTACATTAAAAATTATTATGAATGTAATAGTCCATGCGTATTAAAAGCTCAATTTCTATGATAATAAATAAGTGTAGATGATCGGTGTAATCGAAGCATATTAGGCATTGTAATTTTAATTGACAAATTTGAACGAAATTGTTTAATCAGATTTAACAGTACGACCGCGTGCGTATCAACGGCGACCTAGCCGACCAACTGTGATTGTATTCGTTATCCCATCTGAAAGGTAGTTTTATATGAATGTGTACGATATGGACGATGGTATTGTAGAGATCGAAGATTGTCCATGTATGTAAACTAATGTCTTGTCATAAAGCAATCAAAGATCGGTTCGAAAACAGCAGCTAAGCGAACCAAGTCATTGTTCAATGTGATGACAAACTTTGAAAAGTTCTAATGTAAACAAACGCGGTATAGAAGCAAGCGGCAACAACTTGATAACAGAATTAAACATTTCGTACAAATTCACGCATCATGGAAAGGAGTCTGTTATTATGAAAGTCAAAAGTTAGTGACGATGAAATGAAGAGCAGATCAGAATGCCATTTAGAGATCGACGTATTGCAGGAGTCGCCATGTTGTACTTCTAATGTACTAATTGTTACGCAAAATCAAGCTGCAAAGTCCTAGTTCGAACACAGAGCAGCAAGAAAAGTATGTGTCAAGCTAACACCAGCCAACTTGAAGAAGTCTTATCGGAATACAACGCATATCAGCATGCGATCGAGATTCTGTTGCGAAACGACCTGTTGATAGAACACAAGATTAACAGTTGGTCCAATGCTAAAAGTGTCAATCGCAACTCAAATGGAGGAAGATTCTGATGCAGTAAAGTCATCTTTAAAGACTTATCTTATTCGTGAAATCAGGAAATTGCAGTCAAATGTCGCATTTACGAGACCTCGTCATTGCGGAGTCCTAGAACCTGGTTTGTTTCTAAGTGTTCTAATTGATTAACAGAATCTAGGTGTTTAATGATAGTGAGATTTTCAATCCGTTTGCCGAAAGCTTAAAAGGTACTGTGGACGAACTCGTAATCAGCGCATTGCGTAAGGCATATCATTGAATTAACAACTATTATCAAAATGCGATGAGCAATTTTGGACGTTGTCAAATGGCGTCCTGTTGATGCACGTCAAGATGATAAAGTTGGTACGCAATGGTTAATACTGTTAGTGTCCATTGCACTTAAACATGTTTTAGGTTCATAGATGGAAGTTTCGCCATATTACAATACCGTGCGCAAGTTTTAAACGACTGGTATCTTACGTACGTCGAAGTAGGCATTTGCGCAATGTGTTATTTACGGTTAGACCAATTCGTGTACTTTGGTGAATCCTGAATCTGGTTATATTTATAGATCTTTAAGTAAGATTGCAACGGGTACGTCTTATCTTATGATGTAAATTCCTTGATCGCTATCTTGATTGTCTTTCTAATTAAGGTACCTGTTCCATAATTTAGGTACTGATATGATCCTGGCGTTAGAACCATATGTCCAACTAACATTATTCGGAACATCGAGAGCAATATTTTAAGTTATCGACCGAAGATATGGCACCTGGTAGAATGGATACGAGATTTCAGGGAAATTTTACTGTTTATTAAACTTTATATATGTTGATTATTATGTAATGTAAAATTTGCAATGGCTACTTGACAAATCGTGTTGACGCACTTTATAAGGCTGGCGCTTCCGCTTGAGATGTGGCATTGCTGTGTTATCCATTGGTTTGTCCAATATCTTATGACAAAGATTACGAGTTTGGAACTATCGACACCTTAATGTTCAATCTAAAGTGAGCTGTTTTTTTAGATAACTTCACAGAGAAGTGTGACAACGGGCCTATTATTTTGAGTAGTATTCACCGGATTGTCTGTGTCTTATAAACATTATGTATTTCAATGTTATTTAAATTAATAGTTTTCTTAAACCAACACCAATTCTATGAACTTGAAACTAATGACGTGTTTTGAACACGCCTTTCATGATGTCCATTGTTGCAAACACACGGAAGCCTTTTCGAAATTAAAGCAATAACTTGTATTATCAAAATGTGATTGAATAGGCATACAATTTGAGAATGTTCGGATTTCGGGTAACGTCAATATTTGTTGTGAGTGGTTTATTTTGGATTCAAATATGACCTTTAGGAAATTATCTAACCCTATTTGTTTTCATGTAAGTATACAAATAATTATTTACCTTAATTAGATATTTTTAAATACAGTTATTGCAAAGTTATCTATTAAAATATAACTTTTGTTTGTTTTCTTAACCTTAAAAGCCCGTTTTTTGAAGCTTAAATGCACTGTCTTGTATGTTACGTTTTAAAAAATGCCTTAGTGATTTCTTATTGAATATAAAAAAGCGATGTTTTTCTATAATATAAAGCAAATAACGAGGTTCCCAAATCATAATAGATGAATTGTAATGGTAAATTAAAGAAATTTGAAAGGAAGTGTGTTACCATAGATTTTGAAGGTACACGCTCATATTTTTCCGGCGATGATCGGTACCTGATTTTGACGTTTCTCGAATAAATTATAAAATTTGTAATAGGTTTTTTTAAGAAAGAACTGCATTGGTAGGTGGCAAATTGTTAATGATTCAGGTTATACGACACAGAGAGCGTCGCTTGGTATAATTTAGATAATTTTTAGCGGCCTAATACGAATTTTGTTAACCAACTCGTTGCTTGTTCTCTCTCGAACCAACGGAAATGGATCGATTGCCAACCTTGTTGCACGGCTCGTTCGGCTTTTGGGATCGGACATTTCTCGAGAATCCAAGCTTTTTTATCACGTAAGGCTATTACGTTGCTGCAGATTAATCTTTTCCCGGAAAACCTTATTTCTCCTTTAATAATCGGTTTTTCGGGATAAAAACCGGCCTATGCAACGTAAGAAATAATTGTACACCCGACCCACACGTTCTCAGCCCCGTACCTATTTCTCCCTCGGAGGAGATACGCGATTAGTCACCCTCTGGGATTACTCAACATTAACAAAAAGACGGGCTATCAAGATTTATAGTTATTAGAAGAGGGCCCGAAATACCTATACAGGCTACAAACATGTAATATTGTAAATGTGAATTTTTTCTCGTTCTGTTCGGAAAAAACACAAAATAAACCCAAACACGCAGAAAAACACAGAAAAATACAGAAAACGTAGAAAAATGCTCAAAAACCTTGAGAAATGCTTTAAAACAGAAAATGCTTAAAAACAGAAAATGCTTAAAAACAGAAAATGCTTAAAAACAGAAAATGCTTAAAAACAGAAAATGCTTAAAAACAGAAAATGTTTTAAAACAGAAAATGCTTAAAACCAGAAAATGCTTTAAAATGGAAAATCCTTTAAAATGGAAAATGCTTTAAAACAGAAAGTGCTTTAAAACACAAAATGCTTTAAAACACAAAATGCTTTAAAACCGAAAATGCTTTAAAACAGAAAATGCTTTAAAACCGAAAATGCTTTAAAACCGAAAATGCTTTAAAACAGAAAATGCTTCAAAACAGGAAATGCTTTAAAACAGAAAATGCTTCAAAATAGAAAATGCTTCAAAATAGAAAATGCTTTAAAACAGAAAATGCTTTAAAACAGAAAATGCTTTAAAACAGAAAATGCTTTAAAACAGAAAATGCTTTAAAACAAAAAATGCTTTAAAACAGAAAATGCTTTAAAACAGAAATGCTTTAAAACAGAAAATGCTTTAAAACAGAAAATGCTTTAAAACAAAATAAATGCTTTAAAACAGAAAAAATGCTGTTAAACATACTAAATGTTTGATAAGCTACAAAGTTCCGTCAAAACCCAGAAAGTTCCGTCAAAATCTAGTATATTCTGTCAAAATCTTGCAAATCCTGCCAAAATCTAGTGAATTCCGCCAAAAACCTAAGAAATTCCAACAAAAACCTAAGAAATTCCGTTAAAAACCTAATAAATTCCGTCGAAACACTAAGAAATGGCAACAAAACCTAAGAAATTCCGTAAAAATTTGGGATTTTCGCCAAAAATAAGGAATTTTCGCCAAAAATAAGGAATTTTTGCCAAAAATAAGGAATTTCCGTAGATAATTAAAAATTTCCCCCAAAATCTAGAAATTCTCATCAAAATCTAGAAATTTACACCAAAATCTAGAAATTTATACCAAAATCTAGCAAATTCCGTAAAAATCTAGACCTTTCCGTCAAAACCTAGAACTTCCCGTCAAAACCTAGAACTTTCCGTCCAAATTTAGAAAGTTCCGGCAAAAACTAGAAATTTTCGCAAAAAACCCTATGGTCTCCCTTTCAAGCACATTGACGTTTATTTTAAAAACCTAAAATTGGTTTTCAAAAATTTAGAACTTCACTTTAAAAACCTTGCATTTATCTTTAAAAACCTAGTTTTTCCTTTAGGAACCTAGTTTTTTTCTTTAAAAACCTAGACTTTTCTTCCAAAGCCTAGTTTTTTCATTAAAAAAAATGAGTTTTTCTCCGAAAACTTAGATTTTGCTTTAAAATGCTAGAGTTTACTTTAAAAACCTGGATTATCCTTTAAAAATCTAGCATCTTTTTTAAAAATTTAGATTTTCTCTCTAAAAACCTAGATTTTTCTGTAAAACCTAGTTTTTTTCTAAAACCCCAGGTTTCCCCTTAAAACCTTATATTTTTTTTTAAAAACTAAGACTTCTCTTCAAAAACCCAGGCTTCTTTTCAAAAACTGAGGCTTCTCTTTAAAAACCCAGGCCTTTCTTTAAAAATCAAGGCCTTTCCCCATAAACCCAAACTCTTATTTAAAACTCTAGGTTTTCGCCCAAAAGCATAGGCCCTTCTTTAAAACCTAGGATTTTCTTAAAAAACCTAGGCGTTTCTTAAAAAACCCACGCTTTTCTTTAAAAACCTTGACTTTTTGGAAGCCCAGAATTCTTCCATAAACCCCAGAAATCTTTTAAAAAAATTTTTTTTTCTTAAAAAATCTAAAATTTTCCTTTAAAATCCTAGGTTTTTTTAAAAAACCTAGAATGTTCTTTAAATGCCTAGGCTTTCCTTAAAAGACCTACATTTTTCTTGAAAAACCTAGTATTATCTTTAAATATCAAGAATTTTCTTTAAAAACTAAGAAATTTTATTTAGTATCTTGGTTTTTCTCTAAAACCCACGATTTCCCTTTAAAACCCAAGACTTTTCTTTAAAAACCTAAACTTTTCTTCAAAAACCTATACCTTTCTTCAAAAACCTAGACTTTTCTTCAAACACCTAGACTTTTCTCCAAAAACCTAGACTTTTCTTCAAAAACCTACATTTTTCTCCAAAAACCCAGCTTTTACCAACAAAAACCTAGGTCTTTCTCTAAAAACCTAGATTTTTCTTTAAACACTTTGAATTTTCTAAAAACTTAGCTTTTCCCTCACGAACCTAGTTTTCCTTTAAAAACGGAGGGTTTTTAAAAACGGAATATCAATAGACGAAATGGGCGTTAATATTTTATAGCAATGGGAATTGAATGATCAGAATAAGCAGTGTAAATATAAAACGTCAGAGAAGAAACCCATTGGTGAAGTAGTGACCAAAATGTTTGAGTAATTGCGAGCGATATCCCAAAGCTTGTGTTAGAACGCATCCTGCCCTGTCAAGGTCACGACAAAAAAAAACCAAGGAAGCGCATTTGCGTTAGCTAAAAATGTAGTAAACGAAGTAACAAATAAATACTTACCAAGAATTTGTTAAGAAATTAGTTAAGAAAAAATAATAAAAGAAAACGTAGTTTTAGGCGCAGAAAAAGCTTTAGAAATAAATAGAAAAACCGAATATGTACATCCAGCCAAACGTAGGGTACAATTTGGTGATTCAAAGCAGCACAGATGTTAAAAAAAGTTCCTTTTGCCAGCTCCGTGCGGAATAAAAGACGAAAATTAAAAAAAGAACGTGTCCTTTATGAATAAAAAAATAGCCGCCGCCAAGCTCCAAAACCTTACATCAAAGATGATAAAGCATTAAACCGCCTTGCTGAACCACTACACTATCAAGGCACTTGCGTTGTAAAAGTCAATAGTCGCATATGTGGGTTCATAAAGGAAGAAGTAGTAGCAAAACGATTATGAATAATATAAAGCCACATACGAAATACACCGATTTCTGACAAAATCACGCTCTATTGCAATTGTTCGGGCAACATCGTAAGGAAACGTCAAGTGTAATAATTAATTATTTTTGAAGTAAATAGCTGGTGTATAATAAAAAGCGGTGTTTTTGTATAATAATAATCAATTGTAGGTGCTAATAAAGCATATTGGATGATTTGCAATTACAAATTTGAGGAATTTGAAACGTAGTGTGTAATCATAGATTTTGGTGGTACACAGTCTTTCGTTTTCGCCGCCTTTCGTAATCTGTTTTGACGTTTGTCGAATTAATTATACAATTTTTAATAAGTGTTTTAAGAAAAAACTGCCGTGCTAGCTTGCAAATTGTTAATGATTCAGGTTTTAGGGCACGGATAGCGTCGTTTAGCATAATTTAGATAATTTTTAGCGGTCTAATACGATTTTTGGAAACCAACTCGTTGCTTGCTCTCTCTCGAACCAACGTAAATGGATCTATTGCTAACCTAGTTGCACGGCTCGTTCGGCTTTTGAGATCGGGTATTTCTCGAGGATCCAAGCTTTTTTAAAACGTAAGGCGATTACGTCGCTGCAGATTAATCTTTTCCCGGAAAACCCTTATTTCTCCACTTAATAATCTGTTTTCGGGATAAAACCGGCCTACGCAACGCACGCAAAATCCCCAACCGAACCCACACCTTCCCTCATCCGAACCAAACCCCCCGTCGGAGGAGATACGCGAAAAGCGATCGATTCGCACCTCTCAACTTTAACACAAAGTCACGCTATCAAGATTTATAGTTTTTAGATTTTTATTATGGAAAGCATATTTACCAAATTTGAAAGACTTGCAAATACCACGCTGCTTTCTTCAAGGCTTCAATAGTTGTAATAAGCTAGACGTTTCGTTGCATACGTTTGTACACGCTAGCGAAAATGCTAGCGCCACTGTATAGCCTATCTTCGTATTTCAGACGGAGAAATGCTTGTTTGTAGCATAGTTGATACCAAAATAAAAATGGCCCCGTTAAAAGTTCAAAATATTCCTAGACTAGAGCTTGATGCCGTTGTACTGGTTGCCCGCTTTTTTAAGTCGATTCAAGAAGCATTGAGTGTTCGCCTAACAAAAATTACATATAGGTCGGACTCGACGAACTGTACTTTGCTGGTTACGTGCCGATGATTCTAGGAAGTATGAAAAATTTGTATCGTACTGTATAGCCGAAATATAAGATTTATCAATAGTTGGCGACTGGCGCTAGGTACCCTCTGGATACAATACGTGCAGTGCATATGGAAGTGGCATATAAATTGGATGCCGAACATTGTATTATGTGTTTTCGAAATTTTATTGCTCGTAGAGGACATCCTAGACATATTTATTGCGACCAAGGTCGAAACTTTATAGCTATGGAACATATTCTAAAAGAAGGGCTTAGTAAAATGCCTGCAGAAGCAATTGCTCAAAAGTCTGTAAGTTCTGATCTGACATTTTATTTGAATCCTCTTGCTTCACCACATATGGGCGGAGCATGGGAACGTCTGGTTAAATCTATTAAAATAGCATTGTATAACGCTCTACCAGGGCGCATACCCACAGACCCAATTTTACTAAGTTGTGTGATTGCTGCAGAGAGTTGTGTAAATTATCGGCCGTTGACGTATCTTCCATTAGATAGCGAAGAAAGTAAAGCGATTACACCAAACCATTTTTTAGTAGGCACCTTCAGCGGTAATAAGCCAATAGCACTTCTAGACGATGACAATACGGTTATGAAATGCAGCTATCTATACCGGGAAAGGTTTGCCACTCATATGTAGAAGCGGTTCGTTTCTGAGTATCTTCCGGAGTTACTGCTGCGATAAAAGTGATAATAACAAAACAGAACCGTTAAAATGCGGGGATATCGTGCCAATAGTAGATCAGAGACTTGCCATGTGTAATTGGGCGAAAAGCAGAGTTATATTAAAAAAATTGACAGCTGATGGACAAATAAAATCAGCAACGGTGCAAACCGGTACTGGAATATTTGACCGCCCGGCAACAAAATTAATAAGATTAAATATAAAGGTTGGTACAACTAACCAACCGGAGAATGCTGTACCGGATGGGAGTGTTAAATTTTAAGTCCATGGTTTGCAAAGTACGACGTAGATGCAGGGTAGAGTTTTTATTTGTAAAATGTTAGTTGACGCTAAAATCTAGTTTTTTAATAGATCAAATTATCTGGAGTCATTTAAGTTGTGTTAAAAAGTAATTTGTGGAAAGAACGTCTAGTTAAATTTAAATTACGCCTAAAAGGGAAACAAATTGCAAGTTAGTTTCTACTCCATTTAATATTAATATTCTGTTTTTAAGGATTTTGAATAAAACTGTACTAGAAAAAATACCTTGAGTTTAGCCGTCTTCATACCGCAGTTATTCTTCTCGGTGTTCACCCTTGCGTATAACCTATATCACTTATAACTTTAAAATGCTATTTACATTGGGCTTCTAGCGACCCAAACGGAGAAAAATACGTAAGGTTCACAAAATCAACAGCGTAGTTCTGAGCTCAACCACAAGCAGTCGGCATATTTAGGTTTCCTGACGAACACTTCTAGAAATCCGGAGTAACTCGGCATCACAAGGAGTAGTCAGGTCGTGACCATGTGGCCAGACTTTTAGAAGCCCGAGGCATCTTGGCATTATCTTCAAAGCGTCGATGCTGTCCAGCGCATCATCATTCTTGCGACTTTTTCAAATAAGAAGCAGCGGCGAAGCAGCTTTCACGAGCTGTTTTCGATAAAATATTCCCCGACAGCTTTCACTGATCACCATTTTCAGATAAGTTGGACTGTGCTGTGCATCACACGGTACCGTGCCACACGTAATATTCGTCACCAGGTCTAGACGATTCTTTAATTGTCTTCAGGCCGATCGTGCTGTTCAGTACACTGCAGTATCCGTTACGTCGTCTTTGACAGCACCTTCTTCGGCAGCCTTCATGGAGTTCCAAGTCCAGATGATTCTTTGACCACCACCAGTTTAGCGTGCTGTCTGTCTGGCACACAACTAGCATTTCCATAGCACAATCAACGACACTTTCACAGCATCATCTACGGCAAGTTGCACATTTCATCAGTACCAGGTATCTATGGGATGATATTGGGTTCCGCTAACATTATCTGTACATATACAGCCTTTCCCTGTTTTAAGTTTATTGGACTGAGTGTTTTTTATGTAATACTACGTACATTTTATTTATATATGCTTATCTATGTAATTTATGTTTACTTGTCTTGTATATAATTGTATATATTTAGTAGTTTAGTGACTCGATCTCGTAACAAAGCCATTTCTAAATATAAATTTTCACTTTGTGTGTGCTTAAAACCTTATTTCAATTGAAACGCATCTATGCGGATAACAAGTCGTTTGGTATTTGCAATCCGTTAGCGATCGAACATTACTCATTTAACAAATTTTTTGTTACTAATCACCCAGGTACAAAATCATGATGTTTTGTGTGTTCATAAATGCTGCAACAATAAGTTTGTAAATGAGTTTCTTACCGAGTTGGTATAAAGTCCCAAAACCGTCGAATAACCTTTTTATTTAAAGTGCTTTTTTAAAATTTGGTACGAATATGTTGTTAAAATAAGAGAATCTGTTTACGCCATTTTCAATATTTTGTCACTTCCTGTTTAACCCGAAATGCTTATCACTTGTTTTTTAAATGACTCGTATTTTTACATTTTCGGTTGCAGAATAAGAAACTACCTTCAGAAATATTAACATGCTTTTTCATTCTTAAGAACGCACTACAAAGAATATTAAAAACTACCGATGACGTAAAATCAAGATGTCTTTGAAATTATTTGAAATTCTATTGACGGTACAAAAAATGTTCAAATGGTGCTCCGTTTAAGATTTAACAATGATGTAATCGATCAATGAAATGTAGTAGTGAATTCAGTAACATTTGTAGCGTGGTATGATTAAGTTCTTCAACCATTTGTTCTTCTAATCCTTGTTGATTAATTGGTCGATTTTTCAAGTGACCCTACAAGGAGAAATCGAGTGGTAATAAATCTGGAGAACGGACTGACCATTCAATTGGTCCTTTACGCCTAATTCAAGGTGCATGAAATATTTCGTTTAAATAATCACGAACATTGCGCGCAAAATGTGGAGAAGCTCCATCCTGTTGAAACCATACATTATTTAGATTTGGAAAGATAGCTGCAGGTGCTGGCACAATCTCGTTCCTCAATAAATTTAAATAGACGTTACCAGTTAAATTTTCTCTAATGAAAAATGGCCCTATTATGTTGTTCCAACCATAGCATACCATACCGTTATCGGTAACTTTTTCTTATTTTTTGTAATGCGTTCCTAAAATGCTAGAGTATGTTAATATTTCTGAAGATAGTTTTTTATTCTGCATCCGAAAATGTAAAAATATAATGAATACTTCTCATTTAAGAAAAGAAAGTGATAGGTATTTCCGGTTAAACAGAAAGTGACGCAAAATTGAAAATGGCATAAATAAATCCACTAATTTTAACCACATATCCATGCCAAATATAAAAAAATAATGTGCTTCAAATAAAAAAGTTATTAGACGGTTCCCGGACTTTATACTAACCCGGTATTATAGATTCCACAACGATGGCTACGAGAGACGTTAGGCTTACAGATCTGTAACTACTTTTATTCGTGTTTTTCGAGAGTTTCCGTGCTAGGTAGTATACGGAGAACAATGTTTTAAGACTAACAATAACATTTTGTCTAGCCTTGAAGATACTAAGCACTTTATCCCGATAGCAACTAAGATTTCAGTTTATTTCAAAATTTGTAGCGCATTTGCGTTAGGTTAAATAAAAACTAGATGGAAAAGCTGAATAATCTTAAACGAACAAAATAAATACAAATGTAAGCTGTATAGTATGATTTCATAAATAATAATATTTATCAAGCATGACACTTCAGTAATTCTTTAGGTCTATAAAGGGATTTCAGGTAATAGATTGAGAATCACAAAAGCATAGTCATATTTTTGTATAATACATAATTGAACGTAACTCAGGTCAATGAATTATTTCGAAACAGATTTAAATATTACCTGCTATGAAGTCGCATCAGATTTAGGCATGAATAATTACCTAAGTAGTTGCGTAAACCGAATTATTACAATGGTAAATTGTCATAGCAATTCATGGCACTTCAAAAAAGTTTTCAGAATAATTAAAGAAGTAAATAACAGTGAACTTTTTACTATGCATGTTCTATACCATAACTAGCCCAAAAATAAAAGAGATTTTACAATTTTAGTGGAATTAAACAAAATTAACCCTAGAGAGACACACGTATGGTTATAATACAAAGTAATCTCTAGGCAAGATAAATATCATCACAATACATACGCTTATTTAGTAAAACTTAGAAATATCAAGTTATCGATAACCTCAATGAACATATTAAACAAATACCGTGCAAAATGTTTCAAATGAATCTTACTGCCATGACTCTTGAATACACTTGATAGCATTATTTATGCATTTTTCACATGATTCCACACTAACTCACTATTAGAACCGTAATCCAATAACATCCTTCCCCCCGAAGGTATGCAGAGTGGAAGATATGATATGAGATAGACACCTGATGGAAAACAAATAATAAAGTATTTACGAACCACTACGAAAACACACATGAGGGTGACCGTTGATAGGATATTCAAGTGAACTCTTTTGGCTATGAATTAGCACACGGGAGTTAAACGGGATGACATCCGTGGATTTTCGTCAGACCTTAACAATACTGATAGAATTGTGACGGAATGATTACCAAGCAACAGAAGTTGAACATGAAAAACCTGGTGGCACGCAACTCAATTCTGACTTCATGGAATTCTTTATCCAACTTAAGACTAAACTGTAAGTTTAGTAGCTAATTCGAAATATCTATTATTGACTGTTGGTGACACTCATACATGGCGCTTAATTGTAATACATTCATCAGTAGCGTAAAGTACAGTATAAATTATATTAGATGTATATACCCTGAACAATCCAAGTTTAATTAAAAGGTTGACGACGCGCATTAAATAATTATAGATGGAACTTCAAGACTATGACTAATTGAATATGAACTGATTTATGTAATTTTACAATTCTGCGTGTGTAGCTGCTTGCAGGAGTAATCCTATGATACTTGTAATTTAATAGATTTAGGTGACGCAGTGAACTGAAAGTAGGTATTTTCTGTGTTAAGCATATGCTTTATATTTTTGTAAAAAGAAATCTATTCCACCAACCGACCGACGTAATTAAGTTTTCCCAAAATACTGGTCGTCCATAAAATTATCACTAGACTAGACGCGTTAGCACTTGTAAATTTAAGACAGCATTGAAAGCCTTTCAAGGTAAGCATTATATGATAACGTAGCTTGCAATTGCACTTTTTTTACATCTAGCGACTGTTTTCTATTTCTTTAATTGTTTCTACAGGGATCCACTCTCATAGCACTGTAGTTAGTCGGTGTACCCTCAATTTGTTACGGGATTTCTGCCCCTTTTCGGCAATCCAAAATACATATAACAATTTAAGGTGCCACTCACCTGTAACAAATTTTACTTGAATCGAATTAAGACATACGAAAGTATTTCATGGCTAAAAGCGCTAGCAGCTTCAGTATTATTTTCAAAGGACTTCGTCAGTTAATTCGTTAATATTGGTTTGGAAGCTTAAGAAGATAGTGATTAATTGCCGTATGTGATTTGTATTTTAAATCCGTATTTCACAACTTTTTTTGAAACTGTATTCTTTGAGTTTTCAAAAGCTTCTTAGTATTCCGAATAAAAAAGACATATTTAGATTTAAACTTTGTGTTTTTGACATTAGATTACCAATAATTTATAGAAAAATCTTTCACTTTAAATTGCTTAAAAATATTTATAGACAAACCGAAACTGTAATATGTAATATTGTACGTTTTTAAAAATTTAAATAAGCAAAGCAGTGTAAAATCAGGGTTTCTGTGACCACATTTCCTCCAGCATCCACATTTCCTCACACATCTGGACCAAATAGTTTTCTTCGACTAACCATTTTCGTCTTTTAAGAAAAATCTATCTTGTTTGGTATCAATTAATATTAGATTTTCCTCAGCTACCTGAATTTCTAGGAATTTTTCAGATAGCCTCACCCCCCAGGGAGCTACCCTCATTTTAAGATTTTTTGCAGGTAGCGATTTTTGGCTGTCCGCATAAATTTTTTAACCATGTGACACATCAAATTAGTCTAAAATTTTACGCAGAATTCGAATCTGTAAACATATTTAAAATAGGCTCACCCCTTACCGTTTTACACACTTACCCTCTGCGAGATAAATCTTTCTCCACATTTCCACCCACGAAATAAATGTACCTTGTTTGGTATCAATTAACATTAGATTTTGCTCAGCTACCTGAATTTCTAGGAACTTTTCAGATACCATCATCCCCCAGGGAGCTACCAGGTACCTGTTAGCACCGCGTTAACTACATAATTATGTTATGACATGTGTTTAGAAATTAAAATGTAAATCTAGGAAATTGTGAAATTTGTACTCCGTTTAAAATTTTAAAAGTCGTGTTTTTGAATATTGTAAAAATAGTACATTACTGTTTGAAAATGGTTTTAAATATTAAACACTTATGGCTTATAAGAGATTCGTTCCTAAAATTCACACGGTTTTAGATTTCTCGGGAAATGGTTGGTTAAAGCATATGTCATAGATGAGCAAAAATTTAGAGGTTTGGAAGCTGTAAAGTGTAACTTTGTAAGGAGCGATCCTATTTAAAATCTGTTTATATATATGGATTCTGCATAAAATTCTAGACTAATTTGATGTATCGCATGGTTAAAAAATTTATGAGCACGGCCAAAATTCGCTACCTGCAAAAAATTTTAAAATGAGGGTAGCTCCCTGGGGGGTGATGCTATCTGAAAAATTCCTAGAAATTCAGGTAGCAGAAAAAAAATTAATATTAATTGATACCAAACAATATAGATTTATCTTAAAAGACGAAAATGGTTAGTCGAAGAAAACTATTTGGTCCAGTTGTGTGAGGAAATGTGGATGCTGGAGGAAATGTGGTCACAGAAACCCTGATTTTACACTACTAAGCAAGGCCCATCAGATTTTGACATTTATAATTAAAATGGTTAAATTTTAGCATATAGGTGAAATACAGCGGTATTATAAAGTGCTTTGTCTTTAACCTAATAAATAAAGAATGGCCAAATAACTATTCGCTTGATGAGCCAAACTTTGTAAAAACTCAGTTCAGAACACATTTTGTTATATAAAGTAGATAAGTATATTTGATTACTAATAGTTTAAAGATTATTATTCACTTGCCTTAGACGTGATTTAACAAGATAGCGTTAAACCACCCATAAGCCTAAATAATTATACAAATAAATTTAACAAGGTAGTACAAAATATATTTCAATTATAGCTGTTGTAAAAACAACGACACCAACTAATTTCACAATGTTCAGGTAGAGTATTAAAGGGTAAGTTTGCTTTTGCATATCTGTCTGATAGTGTACAATAATCAGCACTTCATTTAATTCCAATATGAT
Source organism: Platerodrilus igneus (assembly GCA_036346225.1). Lineage (NCBI taxonomy): Eukaryota > Metazoa > Arthropoda > Insecta > Coleoptera > Lycidae > Platerodrilus > Platerodrilus igneus. Next base: position 414,209 of record JARFIW010001485.1, on the reverse strand, counting down.
AGGTGAGTCACTATAGGTTTATAATAATCATTGCAGAAGACAGCGTAAGTTATACATCGCCAGCTTGAAAATGAATACTACTGTCTTTGCAGTTTTCGTTGCGGTCACCCTTGTTTTTGTTTCAGGAGTCCCATCATACGGTAAGTTTATAGGCATTTCGTGAATTTTCATCTACAATACTTCTTCTATTAATAGGAACTCATCAGATCGGTGATGCTGAAGCCCGTGAATTTGAGGAACTCATTAATAGTACATTTAATAGTTGGATCGAACCTCTTAAACAATGGGATCCTGTACATGAAGAATTTGTTGAATTTGATAAAGTTGTGTAAGTTGAAGACACTATTAAAATTCTCAAATTATTATCTATGTGCGATTTCAGAATTTCTGGTAAGCTACAGAATGCTTATGTAGGAGGTTTTTCGCATCAGTACCTGTCACACATTAAACTTAAAATAAGTATCATAAAGCCATCTTTTGAAGTTACATACGAATACCCATATTTTAAAGCTTCAATTGATAACTATCTTCTTGAGGGATTAGTAACTGGCGATGGTGAAGTTAGGTAAAAACATTTCTCATTTATTCTATAAAAGTATATTAAGAGTAGATATTTACGCATTAGAACTTAAACTAATAATTTTATCTTAATAGGCCACAAAGAAAAGCCAAAAGGCAAAAAGTACAAACATTATTTTAAAAACCCAGTTTGTCTGACTATCACGTTCATTTTTTATTAAATGTCTTTGAGGCTTTATCTTGATCCGATAAAATCAGACCATGAAATTCATTTTTTTTTACTTCTCTGTTTTAGTTTTATTGGTAAAGACTTGAAATTTGAACTTGTTACAAACGTAGACCTCTTGAATCCTATGGAAAGTGAATTCAAACTGGAACTCAGTTTTGATGCCAAAGTAAGTACTCCATTTATTTCTGTAAAAGTTCACTTTTTTACACAAAATTTGATTCAAAACTATTAATTGTTAGTAAGAGTTACCAATAATTCTTCAAAAAATATATTCTAGAAAATTGGGTGTATTTCTTAAAAAAAAACCGTTTGTAAAACATTGTATTAGTAACCATACAGATAGATAATGTAATAATATTGTCTGATAGATTATCTGTAATCTTAGTAACAGATGACAGATCAACCACCAATTAGAATCTTAAAAAATATCTAAAAAGACAATTTTATTTCAATTAAAGGTAAAACAAATTTTACTTCAAATATAGGTTTTATAAATAACAAAAGCTAGATTTAGAGCTAATTTATACGGCAACGGTTTAAGGTTTTCTACCTAATAAAACTACTTGAACCATAGCGAATGACGTCATGCTAAATGTGTGGCATCTTCCTTTTGCTGTTTTAATTAGCTGCGTGTGAAAAATTGCTAAAAGTTTTGGTTATGGTGGACTAAGTATTTCCTTGTATAGCAATTTCCCACAATTTATTTGCAAGTATCCACAAAACTTCAGACTATGTAGTGGGTTTATGAGGGAAAGTTTTTTTGTTTAATATTTGTATATCTACTCTGTGTGCATTAACAATGCCGATATCGATAAAGCTTTGCCAGTTTCACTAGTAATTTTGTTTCTACAGCTTGTGCAGCAAATGACGATTTTCTAATATCGATAAGCATTCCATTTCCAATGTGCTTGAAGAAACATATTTCTAAATTTCCAAGAACTTGACACGAATCTGTAAAGCTGTATATGTTACAGCAGATAATCACCTCTTTCTTTCATTTAGCAGCTAGTCCATATGGCAAAGTGAGGTTAGTTCATTGCTAATTTCTAATATTTTTAAATTTTATTTAAATATTGTTTCATTTATTACCTATTCTAGAGACAGAGAGGAATTTAAAATCTTAAACTGTGGAAATGTGCCGACAATTAGACATAAAACCATTGTTTTGCAAATTGCTTGTTAATTTCCAAATAAGTTCATTTTTTTAAATTGGTACATAGAAAATGAACACAAAATCCATTTCATAACGAGCAAAAACTTACAATAAGCGTTGTCTTATGACCTTTCTGGAGATGCCGTTTCAAACATGGCCGTCTTTTAAAAGTTAAAATACTTTCATCTGCAGTTGTACTTCTATGATGGAACTGTGAATAAAACACTGTTTTAGAAAACGCCAAAGCAGCACCAAACTTCTGAAACTGGACGAGACAAAAACAGGCGCATTCATCTTTTTCTAACAAAAGACAGTTGCAAAATTCTAAAGTTCAGCACCTGCCTGATGAACCGGAGGAGAAACTTACGGGAACCACCTTTTCAACGTGAATTTCCATAATGGTAATGTGACGTTATTATCGGGGCAGCCACGTTGGTTTGTCAAATTTATGCTACGTTGGCTCGTGGCCGTACGTAACACAAAGAAAAACAAAGAAAGGACCGGGCTCAATCGGAGAGTAGGGGGGTTGTAGAAAGCAGACCAACATATAAGGTACGCGGCTGTAAGGAATTAGTAACAGTACCTGCAATAGAAAAATTAGAATAGCAAACCTGAAAAAAAATAAATTAGTCCTGCAAACCTGAAACAAAGAAAAAGCATAGCATACGGATCAAGTATAAATTGTTCAGTACTTTGTAGAATAAAAAAAAAACTGTTGGGAAAAATCTATATAATATAACAACGTTAAAAGCAATATAACAAATCTTTAGTACAAAGTGAGGTAATATTGGGGAGTAGCAGAAACGTTTCCTCACACACCAATTAGACATAAAGCAGACAAAATTTTAACAAAATATAAATAGGTAAACACAATCAATATGAGTAGTCCAGTAGTATTGATTTTTTCTTTTTTTTTTCTTTTATTTTAAAATAGCATGCAAGTCTATGGCAAAAGGTATCAGAACGCCAAAGGTATTGCAAAGCAACGGACAGGTATTTAAAGTAAAAACAAGTAGGAAATAGTTCAACTTACAAACAGTCCTTCAGCAACGCTTCCTCGCAATTGAATGTTGGGACTCCCGATGTCCTGCACTAACGAAGCACTGCACCCTTGACTGTGAGGGTGTGGATAAAATTTCTCACACTTTACACTAATCACGCCTACGTATTTCACTGGTGTTAGCAGCAGACATTATCATGCTGGTGGAACTACGTAACGTCAATAAATCTCTTGTTAATTCTATTTCTTGAGACAATAATTTTGAAATATTTTGTAACCCCAAATCGTAAAAAATTATCATAAAAATTTAGAGTCACGGGCTTTCACGGCACGACGTAATGCATTAAACTAACAGTAACGTGAAGCGTTTTATTTGCTACCTATGGTAACAAAGAAAAATCTAATGCTTTTGCATAACCAAATTCGCGCAAACAAAGAGCTATTTTAGATTCGTTGGGGTTAGAAAATTCAGGAACTACAGTACCAACTGTCTTTACAATTGAATGAGATACCTGTTCATAAGAAGCAACCTCTTTTTTTTCTACTAAACCTGCTACAACAGTAGCCTTTCACCATTTTTAGAAACACTCAAGTTTTAAAACTGTGTTTGAATAAACCAAAGTATGCACTACTCTGATAAGAAAAGGAGGCCACGAAAACTAGATCGCACACGGTTCAAATATAGCAAGACAAATCCACAAAAAAAACACAATTAGTAAAGCGACGGTATCACTAAGTCAATCTTCCGTAAAAACAACCACGTGCGGTCGGGTTTTCCAAGTTCTACGACTTTTATTTTTAACAGAAAAGCAACAAAAACAATTTGTCGTGCAACGCGTAATCACTAGGTCAATGTTCCGTAAACCTTTTATTATACAAGAAAAACAACTAGAAACACACTCGGCAAAGCAACGCATATTTTCAACGTACTTAATACACCGGAACCAAGAACAAAAACCGAACACGCATCTGTGCATAACAACTCGTTGCTATCACAACCGCAGTTCTTGTCAATCCAACACGTTACATATAAAAGCCTACCTGCTTCAAATGTACTCAGAACTACACTTCTTATCTGTTTATATTTAGTCTCGTATATCCACATAGGGAACAACATTTATACGAATAGCAATTTATAATTAATTCCAAGCGGTTTGTAACTTTCACTAAGTTGGAAAACAATTTACGAATAATTCTATTTAAAATTCATTCATTGCAATGTATTTATTAATGAAAACCAATCTTCAATTAAAACATCTTTTAAAAGTAATACCCGCAAGTTAAATTGCATACAATATAGAACTAGTAGTTGCAGAAATGTAATTACGAATTGGGAAAAAGCGTAAAAAGGTTAAGCTGTAAAAAATGCCCGTTACAGTAATAAAGGAGTTCAAGTAAATAGTGGCCTGGTCATCGGTATTTGATATGATAAAAGTGATACTAATGGATATTATCAAACTGGTTGCTTCACATTTTTTTCGTTGTTACATCCCTAAAAACCACAATTTTTTCACAACGATTATTGAGGTCCGTGAAGTTGGTACCACCAAATTGGAAACTTTTGAAAATGTACATAGAGTTCGTTTGCCCACGATTTGCCCACGCTTGCCCAACACAAATTTTTGTTTGTCCATCTTCCAATAGAAAGTTATGGCAAAATAAAAAATGGAGCAAAATTTTTATTCAGTATCTCCATGCAAAAAATGCTTCAATTCGTTAGTAGAATTCGTTCACCCACAATTTCTCCACGTTTGCCCAACACAAATTTTAATTTGCCCACCGTTTAAAAAAAAGTTATAGCCAAATAAAAAAATTGGGAGACCATGAAGTTAGCACACCAATTACGAAATTTTTCAAATGCACATACAATTCGTTTGCTCATGATTTGCCCATGTTTGCCCAGCATAAATTTTCGTTTGCCCACCTTCCAATAAAAAGTTATGAGCAAAACAAAAAACGAAGCAAATTCTTTACCCAGTACCCCTATCCAGCCCTCAATGCGTAAAAAATGCATCAGAATTGCTCATATTAGATGATTGTCCGTATTATATAATTTATAACTATCCTTTGCTGGGGGGCAAACAAAAATTTGTGCTGGGCAAACGTGGGCAAACGATTTCTATGTGCATTTTGAAAAATTTTGCAATTTTTTTATTTAACTATAACTTTTTAAAGGGTAGGTAAATAAAAATTTTGGTTGGGCAAACGTGGACAAATCGTGAACAATCGATTCTTCTCACGAATTGAAGAATTTTTTGGATGGGGGTACTGAATAAAAAATTTGCTTCGTTTTTTTGTTTTGCTCATAACCCCGTTTTTATCGAAATCACCTCCACCGTAACTTGATTCTGAAAATTCAAACTCTAACGATCTTTTCAAAACTAAGAATTTCACGTTCCGAAAACACTGGCTACCAAGCACAACGGTTATAATGTTCTTAGAAATGTCTCTCATTCCACTTACAATCAGCCAATCCCAACCATTTGCCTTGTCATAGGCCTATCCTCCAACTATGTTATCCTTGTCTAACCTATATTTGTTGTCTTTGTTAAAATTCCACTACAGCTACTTAAAATCGATATTGTTGTTAGCCTCTACAACTTATCGCCCGCTTTAGATGAATGTTTTATCCATCGTCTGTTATTTGTCATCCTTGTTTAACCTATGATATTGGTATCCCGTCTCTACTTGCTTTCAAACCTCCTGCTATTTTGCAGCCTTCGCTTCGTCCGTTAACTAAAATTTCTAAAGAATTATGTTCTAACGTACATTCTGGTTTCTGAAATTTTTTTATTTGTCTGTCCGTCTTTCTATGAACTGTTTGCCAGTGTGAAATTGTTCTTTCCCAAGTTGTTTAACCTGTGGATTTCTTAGAATTTGTTTTTAACGAACGCCTTGTTAGTTTAAATAAACATATGCGTTTACATGATCGATTTTATATAAACAAAAGCTTTCCCTTATTACTTGATATGCACAATTTACAACCTTTGAATATTAAAACTAATTATACTCGTATTATCTTTGAGTTTTTACATTCTACAAAGCTTCCACACTATGCAAATTTAACATGACGATTTATTAATACACATGTATGCTATTATCCGTTTGTTTCAAGATCAAAACTAATTAATTTGGAGCATAAATAATTTATTCCTGTTTTCTATATACACGGTCCTTACAAAATTACTCTCTGGACTTATCCTCTTTACATATAATTTACTCGATAATATATATATATATATATATATATATATATATATATATATATATATATATATATATATATATATAATTATATATATAATGCACACATATTTATATATATATATATATATATATATATATACCAATTACATGAGATGTATCTGTAAATACACATTGTATTTACCTATACAAATCGAACTGGTATTTGCATAGCCATTACAAAACAATTACTTGATCATTTTGTAGGGGAAAAAACATCCATTGACCAGGTTTCGACCTCTTGGGTCTCGTCAGAATGGACTAGTCTTAACCCTAACAAAATATCAAGAAACCTCAAAGTATAGGCACGAAGAAACCTCTGTACGTTGGCGAATGGAAGATAGAGCGCCATCAGTTAGCTAGAACTAGCATTAAGGCTGAAACTGTACAGAAGTTGATTCGAAACTATACTGTGTTCTATAGATGGCTATCACAAATACGTTCTGCCTTTGGGATTTTAACAATGTACATGCATATTTAATGCAATAGTAACATTATTTCCCGTGGCGGCGTCCAATTCTTGCCTTTAAGGCACACAAAATATATAAAAAAGCAGATTGCAGAGAAAGTTTTGCTTCTTTATATATATATATATATATATATATATATATATATATATATACATATATAATACGAAAACTAGTATTGTATTGTTTTTTTTGTGTTACAGTTTAATTTAACCGGACTATTCCATGACGAAGATCTCAGTCAACATATAACAGACAGCATAAACAAATTTTTGAGCTATTTCAAGTAAATGTATTGGTCTACTTTGGAGTGAACAAAAGGAATATTCAATACCGCAAAATACATTTTCTAGTTTGTCATTCTCTGATACTGCAAATTTCTAAAGTTTGGTAAATAAAGGAAATTTATCTAGTTTCTCTGTTTTATTAATGCACTGTGCTTACCGCTATTTATGCAATGTGAGAAACAGTTGAGAAACGTTTAGATATAATCCAACCCGGGCGACCGCGTGCCATTCCATAATTTGGCGACCTCTGACAAATAAGTTGAGGTTCAAAAAAGAGTGAGATTCTTTAGACAGCTGATCACCATTTAAAATAAATTAAACAAAAAGTATTTTAATTTGAATATGGATTGTTTATATAAGAGATAAGAAACATAATCACAATACCAAAAAGAAATTAAAATTTTGTAGAACCTAAAAAGTAAAATTGTGTCACAAAATTCAAAATTTAAAAAATTTATAGGTATATGCGTAACGTTAGTATAGTATAAGTATAAGTATAAATTTGCCAAATCAGCAGATCAGTTCTGAGATTAATCACAAGAAGCCGGCAAATTGAGGTTTCCTGACGACCAATTCTAGAATGCCGAGGTAATCTCGGCATCACAAGGAGTAGTCATGTTGAGGTCTTGTAGTCAGACCATCAGAAACCCTAGACATCTCCGTATCAAATTCGGAACGGCGGTGCGGTCCAGCGCATCACAATTCTTGCGACTTTTACAGATTTGCAGCAGTCCGCAGCACCTTTCACGAAGCGTGTTTGACAGGAACGTTTCCCGGCAATTTCAACGGATTTGCGGGTTTAAGTAACTTTTCAACTCTCTACTAATTAGTAGCGCTGTGCTGTCCACTACAAAGCACCATGCGCCTTTGAGGGCATCTTCTTCTACATCCTTTACGGATACTTCTTTAACTATCTTCAGGCAAGTCATGCTGTCTGGCATACTGCATCATCCCTTACGTCGTTGATGACAGCACCATGTGTGGCAGCCACCATCGTGCTCTCCGGTACACAACTAGCGCCACTATCAACAACACCGTTCACGACACCATCAACGGCAGCTTGTGGTGATACTTTGTGTTCCACCTAACGTGGTCTGTGGATATAATGCGTTTCCTAGTTTTAAGTTTATCGAAATTAATGTTTTTTATGTTATACTTATTGCATTTTACTTATTCCTTGCCAGCCAAAAGTGCCCTTTCCCCCATCTTTTGAACGGTTATACTTATAGTAATAAAATTTGGAAAGTGAAAATAAACATACTTAAGCCTTTTAGCTAGTCGTAACAGGTGACGTAGTAGTCATAGATAACGTCACAGGATTACTGTGACCCATAATTTTAAATAAGACTTTATGTCAAGTGACATCTCGTTTGATAGGTATTAAAAATACATATTCAGTCATATTAATTTTGTTCGGATTTAGACTGATTTTATTAGATAAATTAAATAAATACTAAAATTATGGTTTGGCATTTAATTAATAAAGATTCAAGAACTAATTTTTATGGTAAGTGTTCAAAATGCGCCCCACCTAATTCTTGACAGTAATTCATCCTACTGCTAATCTCTTGTCGTGCTCGTGCAAACGTGTCAGAAACAATTATTCTACTTTCTTCAATAATGTTGTTTCAAAATGTCAATAGTGTCAGGTGCTGTATCGTAAACCTTGGATTTCAAGCAGCCTCACAGAAAAAATCTAATGGTGTCAGTTACGGTGACAAAGATGACCATTTTATCAGACCTCGTCGTCCAATTTATCTACCACGATATTTCTCTTCCAGGTAACCTCTTCCTGCACCATAATAGTGTGCAGAAACACGATCTTGTTGGAACGTTATTTCCAAGTTGCCGAATTCATCTGGATCGTCTACCATAATTTCAAGAATTAAAGGTTCAATTGCGTTTTGTAACATATCCAGATATACTTCTCCTGTTAAGCTAATAATGATAAAAACAGATCCATTTATTTGCTTTCCCAAAATACCTGCCCAACCATTTACCTTTATGGAAGTTGAGAATGCTTTTCGCAAAAGATATGAGGGTTTGTGTCACTCAAATACCCCACACTTTGTGTGTAAACATTTCCATTGAGGAAAAAAAGTATTTATGTCACCAAAATTGATTTTATGTAGTACGGTGTTGATGAATTTGATTGGACATATTTTGACAAAATTCTAATTTTCGATAAAGGTCATTGTCATATTGTTGGTAGCTATTCAATAATATGCTTCAGTAATAAAATTACTTTACTACTATGTTTATAATATCAGAACACAGCAATGTTTGTACTGTAGCTTTTATTATAAATTAAACAGCTAATTTTATGACACAGTTGTCATGTCCAAATACCTTAGGTGCTGCCAAATACAACATATACAAGATGGATCATAGAAATTGTAACTAACTAAAGCATGTTTACAAATATAGTATGAAATATTATAATCAATTATGTGACATACCCCTTTTAACAGACAGACATACAATCTAAATTAAATAAATTCTGTAATTAATAACAAAGAATATTATAAGAATTAAAACTTTATAAATACAATTTTTTAGGTTCCACAACCTTCCTTTCACTACGAGTAAATATAGGCTGTTTACGACTGGCTTCTGTTTACAAACAGGGTTCTCACTTTCTTCTTCACTCGACACACTTTCACTATTTCCCGTTACAGTCACTGTAGGTTACCATTGCTCACTATCACTTAACACTCGATTTCGAAGGTGAACTCTATTTCTTCGATACAAGGCACCATCTGATGTTTTAATTTTAAAGTCCTTAAGGTCATACTTTTCAACTACTTCAACAGGTCCTTCCTTCATATATATTGGTAGGTTGTTAGTTAACTGTGGCAAAACTTTTGCTTTTCAATCGCAGTAGTCTTTTCGTTTTTGCACATTTTGCTTCATTTGTTTAGCAAAATTATCGATAAGAAATTTTGGTTCTAATAACAGTTTGGAAACGAAATGTAGTTCTTAATTTTCGTCCCATAAGTGAGTCACTCTGAAGAGGTAAATTTGCTTTAGATATTGTATTATAATTCAACACTGTTAAAAATAAATCACCATCCTCTTTAATGGTCTTTCTCATTAAATTCTTCATGGTTTGTATGTGTCTCTCTACCATACCATTGGATTTCTGATCTTTTGGACTTGACGTTGATACTTTTATGCAGTACCTGTTAGCAAATTTTTTTTATTTTACAGAATTAGAAGAAGAAATACCATGATTTGAAAATATATTCTTTAATTCACTGATAACATATGAGGCAATTTTATTTGTTAGTTTGTTTACAACAATGAATTTGGTGAAATAATCTAAAGTGAGTATGAAATCGGCACCGTTCAATTCCATAAAGTCAATGCGTATCTTCTGCCAAGGCCTTTCTGGGACTGGATGAGGTTGTAGAGGTTCATTTTGATTGCTTCTATAATGCGTTTGGCAAATCTCACGTGATAGAACTGCTTTCTCTACATCTTTTGTTATTTCAAGCCAATAAATGCATTCTTGAGCAAGTTTTGACAAGAAACAACTCTTGGTGTGAGATGTGAATAAATTTGAGAAACTCATTTGTAAGCTGGTACGGGACGATCAATCGCTTCTTATAAAATAGAATATTGTCATGGGCATAAATGTCATTTCGAATAGACCAGTACTCTTTTACTCCTAATTTTGTAGCATTTTTGTGTTCTGACCGTCCTGAGGAAACAAACTATTTAATTTCATGTAATACAGTATCTTCATGTGACAATAATTGAATGCACTTTTAAACATACTTTGATTTTGTTAGTAGCGAAGGTTTTGTTTTCAGGTTCACGACTTAATTGGTCAGTTACCTGTACCTGTTTTCCAGGAACATATTTCAAATTAAAGTTAATTTTTTATAATTTTATCATTAGTTGTTGCAAACGAGGAGATACATCGTCTAGAGGCTTTTTTTAGCAAACCTAATAATGGTTTATGATCAGTCTCTATAGTGAACATTTCTTGGCCTAACAAATAGTAACTAAAACGTTGACAACCAAATACTATCGAGAGCAATTCCTTTTCGATTTGGCGATAATGTTGTTGAGTTACAGTTAACGATACTGAAGCATAATCGATTGATTGTTCGTTTTGCATGATGCAACATCCTAGACCATATTGGCTAGCATCACATGACAAAATTATTTTAATTTTGGATTAAAAAATGTCAATACTGGTGCAGTAGTAACCAGTGCTTTAAGTTCTTCAAAACATTTTTGTTCAGTTATTTCTCAAACCCACTCAATTTTATCACTTAATAATTTTCTTAATGGGTTAGTTTTTGAGATAGATTAGGGACAAATTTGCTAAGATATGTTATCATTCCCAGAAATCTTTGTAACTTCTTTTATCAAAAGGGGTCTCTACTTTGTTAATTGCAGATGTTTTTTCTGGACATACTTGAATTCCCTTTCTACTAATATAATGGCCTAGAAACTTTAACTTAGTAACGGCAATCTTTGACTTTTTTGTTTAGCGTTAAGCTTGACTTGGAAATTTTATCTAGTCCATTGTATAAATTTGTATTGTGTTCTTCAAGGCTCCGTCCATATACCAAAACATCATCGAAATATGCAAGTACCCCCTTAACACCTTTCAAAATTTCAACCATTATTCTTTGAAAAATTTCAGGCGAAGCTGACAATCCATACGGTAAGCGCTGATAACGAAAACGACCTAATAGGGTTCCGATTGTACACAGTAGCAAACTTTCATAGTCCAATGGACACTGTAAAAATGCTGAGCTAGCATCCAATAATGAGAAATATTGGGAGCCATTCAACTGTGAAACTATATCCTCAAAAGTAGGAATATAAAAATACTCACGTTTGACAAATTGATTTAAATATCTGGGATCCATGCACAGTCTAACATCATTTCCTGATTTGGCCACTACTACTAGAGGATTTACCCATGGACTTGGTTCTGCAACAGGTACAAGAATATCTTTTTTTACCATTTGATCAATTTTTTTTTTATCTTGGGCTTCAATGCTATTGGAACTTTTCCTTATTGGTGAAACCTTCGGTATTGCATCCTTACTTAAAACAATTTTACAAGCTATGTTTACTTTTCCAATTCCTGTAAACACTGACTGGCATTTTTTCAGAATATCCTCATGTAATTCAGGAAATTCAGGATGCTTGTTGACTTCACAGACTTGCTGCACAGGTAACTATAAAATTCCAAGATCAACAGCACTTTTTAAACCCAATAACGAATGACTAGTTTTGTTATTTACTACATGAAACTTCACATTTTGACAATTATGTTCATAACTACAATTGCACAGTGTATTCTGAGATCAGGACCACTGTATGATTTCAATTTATCATCGATATATTCAACTATCAAATGTTGTGCTTCATTCTGTAGGAGAATTTCAAAATCACCGTAATTTAGTATATTAGCATCTGACCCGCTATCGATTTTTAATGGTATTGTAGTTGTACCGACCTTGATTCTTTCAATCCATTCAAGTTTATTTTGTTGATGGTTTGTTATTGTCCAAACTACAATATCATCGGCTAATGTCTCATTACTGCCAACAACCTCTATGTTGTGAACTTATATGTAGGGGTGGGCGATACAGGATTTTGTCTATCGAATATCGATACATATTCTATATTGACATGTATCGATATATCGAATATCGATATATATATATATATATATATCGATACATATCGATACGTATCGATGCGTATCGGTACGTATCGATGCGTATCGATATGTATCCATGTGTATCGGTGCGTATCGATACATATCGATACGTATCGATACGTTGTATATATATATATATATATATATAGGGTGTCTATGTTGGTAGATACTATGTTTCAGAGTCACCCCATTCATCATAAGATCTTTGAAAAAGACCAACAGATGTAAGTATGAAATGTGTGATTATCAAACTTTGTATTCAAAGTGGTTTATGATATTATAGGTTTCCAAATTTTCCTTTAAGCAAATTCATTTAGTCACTTGCTTTATAAAAAATTTAGGTGGCGTCCTTTATTCTGTTTCTTTCAATTCAAATATACCCACTGGCCCAATCTCATGCGACCGTGGGCCAGAAAACCCAGTTAGCTCAATGTCTTTAGAGTGTTCTTTTACTATAAGCCAATTTCCATCCAAACCTTACCCTGGGCTTGATACAACTACATAAGAATTCTCGATAAGTAATGTTAATCTACCACAATTTGTTGTGAATTAGGCTGACAGAAAAAATATAGATAATAACGTATCGATTCGTATCGATGCGTATCGATGCGTATCGATTCGTTTCGATGCGTATCGATACGTATAAATACGTATCGATACGTAGTGGTATGTATAGATTTATAGAGCGATTCGTATCGGAACGTTTAGATGTGTAGATTAAGTATACATATCGAGACGTAGCGATACGTATCGGTACGAATCGATACGCATCAATAATTTATCTACTCTTTCTTTGGGAATAAAATCACAAGATAGTTTTAAAATAATGTATTTACTGACAATTCGATCTTTCACTTAAGATTGTTTGTTATCAAAATAATTAAAGTTTCAAGTTTAATATTAGTGACATAAGTATATATATATATATATATATATATATATATAATATATAATATATATATGATAAGTAACGTATCTGTAAACAACTCTTATGAAAATAATAAAAGCCATTGACAAATGACAAAATCGTCAGGCTGGTAGATTATACTAGCATCAATTAACAAAACATTAGCTTTATTACTTCATAGGGAGGAAACATCCACTGACCATGGTTTCGGCTTGTTAGCCTCGTCAGAGTGGAATAGTTCCCAAGAACCCTATGAAGTAATCGAAGCTATTATAATGATATAATTTCGAAACAATCACTGTACTATGGCAAAAGTAAATAAAACCGCCATCAGGTGATAAAACACCAACACTACTAAAGTGTGGAAGTACAGAATTGAACCGAAACTACATAATAAATTTTATAAATGACTATAAAAGTACGTCAAGCCTTTGAGATTTGCGGACTGTTACTGCAAAATTTATTTGCATACGTAACAAACCTTCTCGGGGCGACACCCGGGTTCGTGCCCCAAGGGCAATTCAAATAAACAAAGACAAGTTATTTGCAGTCCGCAATAAGAAAATTGTATATGAAGTAAGATGTATCTGTAAACAACTCTTATGAAAATAATAAAAGCCATTGACAAATACAAATCGGGCTGGTAGTTATATAGCCATTAACAAAACATTAGCTTTATTACTTCATAGGGGAGGAAACATCCACTGACCATGGTTTCGGCTTGTTAGCCTCGTCAGAGTGGAATAGTTCCCAAGAACCCTATGAAGTAATCGAAGCTATTATAATGATATAATTTCGAAACAATCACTGTACTATGGCAAAAGTAAATAAAACCGCCATCAGGTGATAAAACACCAACACTACTAAAGTGTGGAAGTACAGAATTGAATCGAAACTACATAATAAATTTTATAAATGACTATAAAAGTACGTCAAGCCTTTGAGATTTGCGGAATGTTACTGCAAAATTTATTTGCATACGTAACAAACCTTCTCGTGCGACACCCGCAACGGTTCGTGCCCCAAGGGCAATTCAAATAAACAAAGACAAAGTATATTGCAGTCCGCAGAATAAGAACAATTGTATATGAAGTAAGATGATCTGTAAACAACATCTTTATGAAAATAGCATAGAAGCCATTGACAAATACAAATCGGCTGTACGTTATATCAGCCATTAACAAACATAGCTTTATTACTCATGGGAGAAACATCCACTGACCATGGTTTCGAGCTAGCCTCGTCAGAGTGGAATAGTTCCCAAGAACCCCATAAGTAATCGAAGCTATTATAATAGATTGATACATTTCGAACAATCACTTACTGGCAACCGTAAAACTATAAATCCTGCAACATCAGGTCAGAGTTAAAACACCAACACACTAAATGTGGAGTACGAATTGAACAAACTACATAATAAATTTTACATAAAATCATGAGTCGTACTCAAGTACGTCCAAGACCTTTGAGATTATGCGGAATGTTACTGCAAAAATTATTTGACATACGTGAACAAACCTTCTCGTAGGTCTGACACCCGGGTTCTGACCAGGGAACAATTCAAAAATTACAAAGACAAGTACTAGTTTGCGAGTCCGCAATAAGAAAATATGTTTGAGTAACGATGTATCTAAACACACCTTTGTCTATGAATTATATTTAATAAAGCCATTGTTACAAATACAAACTATGCTAGTTATATAGCCATTGAACAAAACATTAGCTTTTATTACTTCATGGGAGAAACATCCATGCACCATGAGTTTCGGCTTGTTAGCCATGCAGAGTGGAATAGTTCCCAAGAACCCATGAAGAATCTGAACTATTATAATTGATAAATTTCGATACAATCACGTACTTGGTCAAAGTAAATAAAATCCGCTCATCAGGTGATAAACACCTAACACTCTAAAGTTTTTTTTGCAAGTACAGAGATTGATACCGAAACTAATCAATTTTATAATGACTATCAAAGTACTCAAGCTGTTGCTTGCGAACATTACTTGACATACGCTAACAACCAGTAGCGAACCAGTGTCAGGAATCAAAAAAGCTTATTGCAGTCTCACGCCAAAGAATATGATACTAAATGTCTAAACGATCTTATGAATAATAACATTGTACAATCAAATCGGGCAACTACCAGCCCGATTTGTATTTGTCAATGGCTTTATTATTTTCATAAGAGTTGTTTACAGATACATCTTACTCATATACAATTTTCTTATTGCGGACTGCAAATAACTTGTCTTTGTTTATTTGAATTGCCCTTGGGGCACGAACCCGGTGTCGCCACGAGAAGGTTTGTTACGTATGCAAATAAATTTTGCAGTAACATCCGCAAATCTCAAAGGCTTGACGTACTTTAAGTCATTTAGAAAATTTATTAATGTAGTTTCGGTTCAATTCTGTACTTCCACACTTTAGTAGTGTTGGAATAGAATTTTATCACCTGATGGCGGTTTTATTTACATTTTGCCATAGTACAGAGACTTGTTTCGAAATTATATCATTATAATAGCTTCGATTACTTCATAGGGTTCTTGGGAACTATTCCACTTGACGAGGCTAACAAGCCGAAACCATGGTCAGTGGATGTTTCTCCCCATGAAGTAATAAAGCTAATGTTTTGTTAATGGCTATATAACTACCAGCCCTGATTTGTATTTGTCAATGGCTTTATTATTTTCATAAGAGTTGTTTACAGATACATCTTACTCATATACAATTATTCTTATTGCGGACTGCAAATAACTTGTCTTTGTTTATTTGAATTGCCCTTGGGGCACGAACCAACGGTGTCGCCACGAGAAGGTTTGTTAGTATGCAAATAAATTTATGCAGTAACATTCCGCAAATCTCAAAGGCTTGACGTACTTTATAGTCATTTATAAAATTTATTATGTAGTTTCGGTTCAATTCTGTACTTCCACACTTTCAGTAGTGTTGGTGTTTTATCACCTGATGGCGGTTTTATTTACTTTTGCCATAGTACAGATGATTGTATATCGAAATTATATCATTAAATACTTCGATTACTCTGGTTCTGGAGTAACTATTACACACTCTGGCGAGCTAACATGCCGAAACACAATGTCAGTGGATAGTATCTCATGAAGTAATAAGTCTAATTTTGTTAATGGCATATAACTACCAGCCCGATTTGTATTTGTCAATGGCTTTATTATTTTCATAAGAGTTGTTTACAGATACATCTTACTCATATACAATTTTCTTATTGCGGACTGCAAATAACTTGTCTTTGTTTATTTGAATTGCCCTTGGGCACGAACCCGTGTCGCCACGAGAAGGTTTGTTACGTATGCAAATAAATTTTGCAGTAACAGTTCCGCAAATCTCAAAGCTTGACGTACTTAAGTCATTTAAAATTATTATGTAGTTTCGGTTCAATTCGACTTCCACATTTAGTAGTGTTGGGTTTATCACCGATGGCGGTTTTATTTACTTTGCCAAGTACAGAGATTGTTTCGAAATTATATCATTATAATAGCTTCGATTACTCATAGGGTTCTTGGGAACTATTCCACTGACGAGGCTACAGCGAAACCATGGTCAGTGGATGTTTCCCCATGAAGTAATAAAGCTAATGTTTTGTTAAGGCTATATAACTACCAGCCGATTTGTATTTGTCAATGGCTTTTATTATTTTCATAAGAGTTGTTTACAATACATCTTACTATATACAATTTTCATTGCGGACTGCAAATAACTTGTCTTTGTTTATTTGAATTGCCCTTGGGGCACGAACCCGGGTCGCCACGAGAAGTTTGTACGTATGCAAATAAATTTTGCAGAACATCCGCAAATCTCAAAGGCTTGACGTACTTTTATAGCATTTATAAAATTTATTATGTAGTTTCGGTTCAATTCTGACTTCCACACTTTAGTATGTTGGTGTTTTATCACCTGATGGCGGTTTTATTTACTTTTGCCATAGTACAGTGATTGTTTCGAAATTATATCATTATAATACTTGATTACTCATAGGGTTCTTGGGAACTATTCCACTTGACAGGCAACAGCCGAAACCATGGTCAGTGAATTTCTCCATGAAGTAATAAAGCTATTTTTGTTAATGGCTATATAACTACCAGCCCGATTTGATTTGTCAATGGCTTTATTATTTTCATAAGAGTTGTTTACATACATCTTATCATATACAATTTTCTTATTGCGGACTGCAAATAACTTGTCTTTGTTTATTTGAATTGCCCTTGGGGCACGAACCCGGGTGTCGCCAGAGAAGGTTTGTTACGTATGCAAAAAATTTTGCAGTAAATTCCGCAAATCTCAAAGGCTTGACGTATTTAAGTCATTTATAAAATTTATTATGTAGTTTCGGTTCAATTCTGTACTTCCACACTTTAGTAGTGTTGGTGTTTTATCACCTGATGGCGGTTTTATTTACTTTGCCATAGTACAGGATTGTTTCGAAATTATATCATTATAATAGCTTCGATTACTCATAGGGTTCTTGGAACTATTCCACTCTGACGAGGCTAAAGCCGAAACCATGGTCAGTGGATGTTTCTCCCATGAAGTAATAAAGCTAATGTTTTGTTAATGGCTATAAACTACCAGCCGATTTGTATTTGTCAATGGCTTTATTATTTTCATAAGAGTTGTTTACAGATACATCTTACTTATATACAATTTTCTTATTGCGGACTGCAAATAACTTGTCTTTGTTTATTTGAATTGCCCTTGGGGCACGAACCCGGTGTCGCCACGAGAAGGTTTGTTACGTATGCAAATAAATTTTGCGAAATTCCGCAAATCAAAGGCTTGACGTACTTTATAGTCATTTATAAAATTTATTATGTAGTTTCGGTTCAATTCTGTACTTCCACACTTTAGTAGTGTTGGTGTTTTATCACCTGATGGCGGTTTTATTTACTTTTGCCATAGTACAGTGATTGTTTCGAAATTATATCATTATAATACTTCGATTACTTCATAGGGTTCTTGGGAACTATTCCACTTGACGAGGCTAACAAGCCGAAACCATGGTCAGTGGATGTTTCTCCCTATGAAGTAATAAAGCTAATGTTTTGTTAATGGCTATATAACTACCAGCCCGATTTGTATTTGTCAATGGCTTTTATTATTTTCATAAGAGTTGTTTACAGATACATCTTACTTCATATACAATTTTCTTATTGCGGACTGCAAATAACTTGTCTTTGTTTATTTGAATTGCCCTTGGGGCACGAACCCGGGTGTCGCCACGAGAAGGTTTGTTACGTATGCAAATAAATTTTGCAGTAACATTCCGCAAATCTCAAAGGCTTGACGTACTTTTATAGTCATTTATAAAATTTATTATGTAGTTTCGGTTCAATTCTGTACTTCCACACTTTAGTAGTGTTGGTGTTTTATCACCTGATGGCGGTTTTATTTACTTTTGCCATAGTACAGTGATTGTTTCGAAATTATATCATTATAATAGCTTCGATTACTTCATAGGGTTCTTGGGAACTATTCCACTCTGACGAGGCTAACAAGCCGAAACCATGGTCAGTGGATGTTTCCTCCCCTATGAAGTAATAAAGCTAATGTTTTGTTAATGGCTATATAACTACCAGCCCGATTTGTATTTGTCAATGGCTTTATTATTTTCATAAGAGTTGTTTACAGATACATCTTACTCATATACAATTTTCTTATTGCGGACTGCAAATAACTTGTCTTTGTTTATTTGAATTGCCCTTGGGGCACGAACCCGGGTGTCGCCACGAGAAGGTTTGTTACGTATGCAAATAAATTTTGCAGTAACATTCCGCAAATCTCAAAGGCTTGACGTACTTTTATAGTCATTTATAAAATTTATTATATAGTTTCGGTTCAATTCTGTACTTCCACACTTTAGTAGTGTTGGTGTTTTATCACCTGATGGCGGTTTTATTTACTTTTGCCATAGTACAGTGATTGTTTCGAAATTATATCATTATAATAGCTTCGATTACTTCATAGGGTTCTTGGGAACTATTCCACTCTGACGAGGCTAACAAGCCGAAACCATGGTCAGTGGATGTTTCCTCCCCTATGAAGTAATAAAGCTAATGTTTTGTTAATGGCTATATAACTACCAGCCCGATTTGTATTTGTCAATGGCTTTTATTATTTTCATAAGAGTTGTTTACAGATACATCTTACTTCATATACAATTTTCTTATTGCGGACTGCAAATAACTTGTCTTTGTATATATATATATATATATATATATATATATATATATATATATATATATATATATGGGGTGGGCGATACGGGATTTTGCATATCGAACATCAATACATATTCTATATCGATACGTATGGATGCGTATTGATACGCATGGATGCGTATCGATATGTATCCATGCGTATCGATAGGTATCGATACGTATCGATATATTTATTTATTTTTCGCTGTATCGGGGGAGTCGATACGGGGATCGTATCGATACGCCGACCCAGCCCTACTTATATGTTGACCACACATTTTATTACAATGGCCACGTTTTTTACACTTAGTGCAGATTCGATTAAATGCAGGACATTTATTAACTTGATGTGTGTTTCCACCGCGAATACATGTATTAGTATTTAGTGTTTTATCATGGACCCTATCACACACTTTTTTTATATGAATTTTTAGTTTTCGCATAATTTTTGTGTTTATTTACAATACCAACAGTATTACCAGTGTTTGTGCTTGAACCACTGTTTATTTCCAGGAGTTTTTTAGCATCACTTTCCATGGCTCTACAAATATTTACAGTTTCTGTTAGAGTTAGGTTAGGGTTAGTTGTCTGAAAAGCTTTTCTTGCATTTGCTTATCTTTAATACCCAGTATAATTATATCACGAACCATTATATCATTTTCGGCAAACTCGCAATTCAATGCTAGGTTCTTTAATTTGGTTAGAAATTCATCGAACGTTCCAGTTTCCAACTGACTTCCTTTAAAAAATTTGTAATGTTCAAATACCAAATTTTTTATAGGGTTACAATTTGATTCGAACTTTTTTAATACTAGTTGAAGTGATTTTGTATTTTCACCTTCATCATATTCAAATGTGTTATATATCTTCAAACCTTCATCTTCTATAGCGCTGAGCAATATGGCTATTTTTTCTTCATTTAATTTTTTCGATTTGTTTGCGGCTATAATAAACAATTGGTATTTTTGTTTCCATAACTAACAATTTTCAGCTACATTTCATTTGAAGCTTAATTCACGGGTGCTTTCAGTTCCATCTTAGCAATTTAAGAAAAATAGGTTGAACCTCGAACAGGTTTCAAGCACGTGTTATAACCAACAAAGTTTTTTTCTTTGTTCTACTTTACCGCTGCCACCATGTCATATTATTGGTAGCCAGTGGCGTAACGCAAAATCTTAAGGCCTCCCCCGCAAAATTAGACCTTATAATATAAACCTTTTGCACACACTTTCGGAAACATCGATAATTTTTATTACCTTACCTATTAAATATAGCACAAAATATTGATAACAACTGTTAGGCATGGGGTGTGCGATCAATATAATTAGGGAATTATTAAGAAAACTTTACATAACTTACCACCAATCTGTGATGTAACGACTTATGTACGTTGAATGGACTGTATAACGACATCCATAAGACACAATAGTCAATCTAATTTATGCACTATAATTAATTGTCATTTTACTAATTTATTATTACCGCCACAGCTTAATGGACCGCCATGTCCAGGTGTATATACGTTTTCGAAGCTCATCGAAGACGCACTTTACAATCAAGTTTTTGGTTCTCGACAAAGAAACACAATAAACTAAATAATTGTTAGGTTTTTCCGGTAACACTCATTGTTAACAAAAACAGTTTTTCGAAGAAAGGATCAAGTAACCAAGGAATGATTTTTACGTTTAATATAAATATCTACAAGTTTTCGACTTAAATTACATTGGCAAGCTCCAACACTACATTTGATTTTCCAATGCTCCACCCGAAGGTACTACATTGGCCAGGAGGCGAGTTTTTTGTTGCCTGAAAATTTAAAATTTTGCCGAACCCTTGCCGTTCCAGGCAAGGTAGGGATCTTTAACGTGCGTGACAACACTCACACACGGGACCTCCATTTAACCTCTCATCCGAACGAGGGCGTAATTTTTGTGAAAAATGCTCACCTGTCATTTTTCAAGCAGTCGACCGTGTCGGGATTTGAATCCAGGACCTTGGGAGGCAAGCTACAACAACGACACTAAACACTATTCTAAATTCGTTACCTAGTAGTTAAATGAATACCTTTAAAAAGTCTACAAACCTCGCATTTCATGTTTGAGTAAAATCTTACAAAACGCGATTGACACCTAGCACATTTGTTAGCAAAATCATCTATTAAGTCATGGAGCTCAAGTTTTTTTGCCTCTTGCTGTTCAATACTTATAAGAGACAAATAAGAAAGCTTTTCTTCCGACATTGTACTGCGTAAGTAACTTCTAATTAATCTTGATTTCGAAAATATCTCTCTGCAATTGCAACAGTAACTGGTAGGGTTAAAATAGCAATATAGCATTGCTATGACGTCTTGTAAACATGAGCTGCGCACTTATTCTTAATTATTAAAAAAACACCTAGTTCTCTTATGGAATTCAACTTTTTTAAATCTTCGAAAAATACTGTTCTGAGAGAAACAATCTGGTTTGGAAAGTCTATTGATAAATCATGGCTATAATTTATTTGAAGATTTTTGGCATTGTTGTACAATGCGTCATTTTCAATGTTTATGATATTTTTTGGAAAAAGAAAACTAAATTTCTTGCTTATGTCACTTATACTCACAAAACGATTTTTTAACTGGCTTGCAATTATATCTATACTTGCTTTGTACACTTCCACTTCAAACAGTCTATCAGTACTCTGTAACTTTTCGTCAGTACTTAGTTCATCAAAAAACCGTTTTACTTTCTTATATCTTTTTTTTTCAAATTTCGGAACAATATTCCATTTAGTAGCTAGATCACCAGCACTTTTTTTAATATTTGCAAAATATTACGCAGCTTTAGAATAGAAGTTAAATTAGATTCAACAGTTTTCTTGCGCCTTTTCTAAATCTACTTCCGTGGACTGTAATATTTTTGAAATTAAATTTGTATGTTCTAAAATACTGCATTGAAAAATTAGTAAAAGTACAAATTCAAATTTTTCCATTTGTTTTTGAATAACTGATGCGTCTTGTTTTTTCTCTCGTTTAGTACTAATAAGTTGAATATTTGATAATATTTTAAGAATTGCAACAACATTGTAACGAATTGCTACAATAAACTCAAATCGAGATGACCACCTAGTAAAACATAATGATTTTGTAGTTGACTGAATATTGTCGTTATTTTGAACAATTTTTAAATCACTCCACCTCTTAATGCTGGCAAATATCATAAAATTGTTTTACACAAGGAACATTAAGGCATGCATCATTTAAAACCAAATTTAGATTATGGGCGACACAATGTATGTAATTTGCCATGGGTTGATTGTCTTTAATAAGTTTTTGTAATTCTCGTAAGCTTCACTCATATTAGCAACGCCGTCGTACCCCTGTCCTCGGCACTTTTCCAAGCATATGTCTAATGTACTGCAAAAATTTAACACATCACTTTTTAATTGCTTTGCTGTCTGATTTGACACTTCGGTAAAACCTAAAAATGATTAGTTAATTGTGACATTACTTGCTTCATTATTATCATCCATTTCAATGATTACATATCTGATTACTATACTTAGCTGGTCTTTCTTTGAAATATCTTGAGTTGTATCCACAATTATTGAAAAAAGGGACAATCTTTAATATTCTTAACAATATTTCGTCTAACTTTAGGCCCGATGATATGAATTAATTTATTTTGAATTGCAGGGCTTGTATTTTTCATATCTTGCTTCTGATAAACGAACTTTCAGAACGGGATCATAGCTTGACAAAAGATCAATTATGTTCACAAACTTTCCTCTATGCAAGGAATCTGGATTTTCTCGATGCCATCGAAAAGGAAGATTACAGCTTGTCAAGGTCATTATAATATCTATATTTCTTCGTAAAACTAAACGCCATTTGTTGATTTCTACTTTATATTTAGACTCTAATAATGCATCAACTGTTTTGTTTTGTTTCCAAACATCACATGCTTGTATGTGAATTATAGAATGTTCATGTACTTTAATCCTTTTTGATATTCCTTGCCTGTCATTTATACCTTTACACCATGCATCTTTAAAATTAACATTGTTTCTGTCTGCAAAAAGCCAACATACCTGACAATAAGCAGAATCTAATCGTGATGAATAACACAGCCATTTTCCCTTGAGCGTCTGTCCTGTCTTGGTTGTAAAATTGTAATACGCCGACAAAAAACTCCGTCCCTTTGCATCTTTTTTGAAAATCCCTTCACACTAACATAAACCCAGTTGTAAAATCTTCTTCCTTAATTGGTTATCTATGTTTGTATCTGCATAAAATGCTAAATCACTACTAACCAGATTCTGTACGTTTCCATCTTTCTTTTCATAATTTCCAATAGTCTGGTCAGGCACAATATCACGTTCTTCACATTTGTCATCATGATGGTGGGTTATGCTTATAGATCAGATATGTACACCCCTATATATATATATATATATATATATATATATATATATATATAAATCTTACGGTGTTTTGAACGTAAATAACAATTGGAAAAGGTGTGGGTGTTAAAAAATTTTTTTTGGGATCGAGTTTCGTTCGGAAAATTATGTGTTTATATGTAAATGAAAATCATTTGTTTATAATCGACATTTCGTACTATATTTAGACCATTTACGTTTAAAACTTTAAAAGGATTTATTATCATGGGTCCCTAAGATTGAACCCCCCCCCCTCGCCAGGCCGGTCTGCGGGGGTGTACTTTACGTCACTGTTGGTAACTATTCAATAATATGCTTCAGTAATAAAATGACTTTACAACTATGTTTATTCGAACACAGGAATGTCTGTACTGTAGCTTTTATTATAAATTAAACAGATGATTCTGCTTGATAAAATTGACAGTTAATTTTATGACATACAGTTGTCATGTCTAAATACCTTAAGTGCTGCCAAATACAACATATACAATATGGATCATAAAAATTGTAACTAACTAAAGCATGTTTACAAATATATACCCAATTCACGTTAAAAATGGGATGACGTCATAAACAGTAATAAAGTGCTAGGGATTGTAAAATGTGAACGTAACTATGAGCGTAAGTTTAATGATATTAGGATTTAGTGGGTAGCAGTTTGCAGTTCTGTTCGGTGTTGCAACATTTTTTACTTCTATTACTTTGACATTTCTCATTTTATGGTCATTGTTTAGTTTTGTAGTAAAACGTGTGTGCTTTATATTTGCTAAATAAAACAGTTTTTTTTTAACTAAAACACTTTATACATTGCAAGTTTCGAGTATTTAAAATTTAGAATGCCTAAACATTTGGATTCACGCGCACAAGAAACGGTTACTCTGATCAGGAAATACACATAAAATAACTTAACCATGCCAACGTAGCGTTTATTTGAATTATGACGTCATCCCATATTTAACGTGATAGGGTATAGTATGAAATACTATAATCAACTATGTGGCAGTCATCATTTGAAAGTTGGTACGCTATATTTAAATTGTATAGACGAAATTTGCTTTTGGCCAACACCGTATGTACTGTGTTTTGACTGACTTCAGAGATAGACGTAACTTGAGCTGTGGAATAAGTAGGTATTACTATCATTTCTGCAATTATGTCAATTCTTTGCCATCACTAATTGCTGGTCGACCAGATCGTTTGGCATCTAGAACAATACCTACTGCTCGAAACTTGTGAAGAAACTCCCACAAATAAGTCCTCGGTATAGGGCGTTCGGGGTACCTCTTATTAAAAAAACGTTCCGCTCACTGGAAATTGTTTTTACATTCACCAATTATCAAGACAGCTGCTACTTTGTCGGCTACAGTGCATACAATTTTGCCTATATAGACACTTAAACGTCTCGTTGTACAATAATTAAACTATTCAAGGTATAAAACACTTTTGCATAAACTTGGCAAAGTAAAAGAGCGAGAGAATTCAAAAATGTTAATTTTTTTGACAAGTAACCAGTGACGGACTATAGAATTTTAGTTAATTAAATGTCAAACTATAATTTAAATAGTTATTTAACTTATTTATTAAAATCAGCTTAAACCCAAACAAAATTAGTGTAACTGATAGGTATTTTTAATATCTTCTAAACAGGATGTCATTTGCTATAGTATCCTATTCAAAATTATTGGTCACAGTGATCCTGTGACGTCATCTATGACTATTACGTTAGCTGTTACGACTACTTAAAAAGCCTACGTCCGTTTATTTTCAGCCCCGAATTTCAATAGTATATATATATATATATATATATATATATATATATATATATATATATATACAACCGTTCAAAAGATACTAGAAGAATGAGACTTTTGCCTAACACGGTATATGTTTATCTATGCAACTTATGTTATCTTGTTTTGTATATGACTGTATTTTGTATTTTGGTGACTCGCAATTTATATCTCGTCTTACTGTTTTTTTCTAAATAAAGACTTTCACGTCGTGTGTGCTTAAAACCTTATTTCGTCCGAAATTGGTTGTTATTTGCAGATAATCAGCGACCGATCACTTACTTACCTAACAAATTAGTTGTTAATAATCGTCCATTTATGCAACTAATGTTGTTTTGTGTGTTCGTTCATACTTCAACAAAAAGTTTGTAATTAAGTTTCATATAAAAAGACTCCACAACGCTGGCTATTATATGAGTTAGACTTAGATTTGGGACTATTTTCATTTATGCGTTTTCGTTGGTCATGGTAACGGACAAGCTTGGAACGATGTACTACTGAGAACATTATTCTAAGACTAACGCTAACATTTTGTCAAAAACCGAAAATAAAATTTTTAAGCACTATATCTCGACAGCAAATGATGTCTTGGTCTTTATCAAAATCGTATTTGAATTAAATTAGCAGATACAAAAGTATTATTTGACTAAAAGCACAAGCAACCTCAGCATAATTTTCAGTTAAGGACTTCGTCGTTTAACTCCTTATTACTGATTTGGAAGCTTTAAAAGATAATGATTAACTAACGTATGTGATTTTTTTTTAAATATTATTTTACAACATTCTTTTGTTTTAAATAATATTAAGTATTCTTTGAGTTTTCCAGGACTTGCTAGTACTTAGAGTAAAAAAAGTATTTAGATTTAAACGTTTTGCTATATTGATTACATATAACATATAGAAAAACTTTTTCATTTAACAGCTTATAAATATTTATGGACAAACCGAACCTGCAATGTGTTTAAAAATTGAAATAAGCAAGGCCCATCAAAATTTCAGCATTTTGAATTAAAATGGCTAAATACTAGCGAATAGGTGAAATGCAACTGTGTTGTAAGGCGCTTTGTTCTTGGCCTAGTAAATAAAGCATGGCCAATTAACCAATTGCATTGATGAACCAAATGATGCAAAAAACACATAGTTCAGAACACAATAAGTATGCGTGATTGCGGATAGTTGGGTGATTATGATTTGCTAGCCCTAGAAGTGATTAAACAAGGTTGCTCATATGTTTCAATTATAGCTGTGTCAAAACAACGATAAACATTAATCTTTCACAAGGTTCAAGTAGAGTTTTAAAGGGTAAGTTTGCTTTTGCATAACTGTGTGATAGTGTAAAGTAATCAGCACTTTATTTCATTATAATATTAAAGGTGATTCACTCTAGAGGTTTAAAATACCCATTGCAAAAGAAAAGTTATATACTTACCCAGAATGAAAATGAATACTGCTTTCTTCGCAGATTTTCTTGCGATCGCCTTTGTTTTTGTTTCAGGACTCCCATCCTACGGTAAATTCACAAACATTTCGCGAATTTTCATTTACAATACTTCTTCTTTTACTAGGAACTTATCAGATCGGTGATACTGAAGCACGTATTTTTGGGGACCTAATTAATAGTCCAATTAATGGTTTGATCGAACCTCTTAAACAGTAACATTATGTGCATGAAAAAATTGTTGAATTTGATAGAATTGTGTAGAATGAAGACACTTCTTTTGTGCTATTTCAGAATTTTTGGTATGCTACAGAATACTGATGTAGGAAATTTTTCGCATTAGTACACATTAAATTTGATATAAGTATCATCAAGCCCTCCTTTGAAGTTATGTACGAATGCCCCTATTATCAAGCTTTAATAGATAACTATTTGCTTGACGGATTAGTGACTGGCAATGCTAAAGTTAGGAAGTTTTATGTATTAAATCATTTCTAGTTTATACCTATACCTATAAAGGTATATTAAGAGTAGATATTTACTAAATCCACACTATTGAATTACGATGAAAACTTTAACCAATATTTTCATATTAATAGGCCAGGGAGGAAAAGACAATAGGCAAAAAGGTACAAACATTATTTTAGAAAACCAGTCTTATTGCTCTATACATTTTTTATAAAACGAATTTAAGGCAATACTTTCATCTAATGGAGTCAGCCATAAAACGTAATATTTTTTCTGTTTTTCTGTTTTAGTTTTATTGGCAAAGACCTGAAATTTGAAATTACTACGAGCGTAACCCTTTTGAATCCTATGAAAAGTAAATTCAAACTCAAACCCAGTTTTGATGTCGAAAGAAGTAGCCCATTTTTTTCTCCTATAAACTATTAATGGTCAGTAAGATTTACCACCAACGCTTCAAGAAATATATTCTGGAAAATTGGGAGTATTTAATAAAAAAAAATTTGTAAAACATTTCATTAGCAACCATCCAGATAGATAATATGATAATATTGTTTGATATACCTGAAATCTTAGCAGCAGATGACAGATCAACCATCAATTGGAATCTTAAAAATATCAAAGAAGGCAATTTTACTTCAATTAAAGCTAACAGAAATATTGTTTAAATATAGGTTTTACAAATAAGAAAAGCCAAATAATGCGTTAATTTATATGACAACGGTTTAAGCTTTTCTACCCAAACACCCACTTGAACCATCATCATCATCAATAGGCCTTCAGTCCTGGAACTGGTTAGACGCGTACCCTCATTGCTTCCTTTTCTGAACTAACCTACACATTTCTCTGAAATTTGCACAGTCTGCATCTATTACTATCTGATCTAGGTCCACATCTACCTCTTTTCTCCTATCTCTGCTTGTAACGTATCCCATACTATCCCCAAAAATGCCTTAGAACGTATTCTACCATTCTATTTCTCCTATTTTTTTCGACAGATACTTTTATTCATCTACTATTTCTATAACCTATTTGTTTTTAATTTTGTCCGTCCATGCTATCATCCTCATACATCTGAAACACAACATTCCAAAAGGCTGCTACCGTTTCTCTGTCTGCTTTTCCTACTGTCCGTATTTCATAGGCACACTGTGCTGTGCCCCACACATAAGATTTCAACACTTTTCTTCTTGTTTCTATGTTTGTTGTCTTTGATCATAGGCACTATTCTTTCTTGTTTTACAATTATATACCCTAATTCTCCTACATTCAGTGGTTGCGAAGGGGGTAAGCATGCTGTGGCTGCCAAGTTCCCCTAGCACTTGAACATTTGCCGATTTAAAATTTTCTCCAATATACCTTTTCGCACAGTCAACATTTGTTGCAGATATTTCACAACCAACCCCTGTAGTTGTTTATAGTAATCTTCAGATTTATCACCGCTTAATTTTTGTTATTAGGTTTTCCTTCTAGCTAACTAACCTACACAGTTACCTGAAATTTCCACACAACCTATATACAGGTCGGATCCCCTTCTATTGTTTTCTAATTATATGCCCTATTTTACCAAGATTCAGTGGTATTTGAAGGGGTTAAGCAGCCTGTGGCTGCCAAGATCCCTCAACACACAGACATTTGCCGAATTAATAGTTTTCCAGTAAATCCTTACATACAATTAACATTATTCAAGAATATTGCACAACCAATACCTGTAGTTTCTTATAATAATCATCATGTTTAAGTACATTAATTTTTTTCGTCGTTAGTTTATCCATCTTGGGACTGGTTGAATGCGAACCTCCATTGATTTTTATTCTACGCTAGCCTACACATTTCCCTGAAATTTCTACAGCCTACATCTTTCACTATCTGTGTGCAATAGTCTAACCTAGGTCTACCTCTACTTCTCTTTTTCCTATCTCTGCTTCTAATATATTCCGCACTATTCCCTCATGCCGTAGTATATGGCTTATCACCCTTCTATTTTTTACCGTTTTCCACATATTTATTTCTTCTCCTATCATTTTTAGTACCTCTTTGTTCTTAACCTTATCTGTGCATGATATGTTCATCATTCGTCTGTAGCACCATATTTCAAAGACTTCTACTTTTTCCTTGTCCGCTTCTCCTACTATCCAGGCTTCACAGCCGTACAGTGCTGTGCTCCACACCTATGTTTTAAGCAATATTTTCCTTGTTTCTGGGTTTGTTGTTTATTTACACAGTAGTTACTTGTTCTTGTTAAATGTAGCACGACCTTGTGCTAATCTTTGTTTTATATCTTTTGCGCTTTCCCATCTTGCGTTATTTGGCTTCCTAGGTAGCAGAAATCCTTAATCTGCTATAAGTTCTTGTTACCTATTTGTATTCTTGTTCTTTATTTATTTTCCCCTCCTTTGCATACTAGTACTTTAGTTTTATTTTTGTTAATTTTCATACCGTATCTCTCTGTAAGAAACTTTGTTATCCATAGTTCCTTATTTTCTTTTTGTTTATACCCCAGATTATCTCTGGTTGCCATGTCTAAGCTGGATTTTGTTATTCCATTTTGTTTCTACTTCCTTAGTATCAGATATTTTTCCGATGTCTTTCAGCAGTTCATTTGACTTTTTTTCGAATCTCTCTTGAATATCTTTATCTTTTAGTTTTTCAAAGTTAAAGTGCCTTTTTCGTTTCTTTTTTAAAATTTTTAAATTTAAGCGAGGCCTGCATAATTACGATGTTGTGATCAGTGTTTATATCTGCATCTGGGTAGCTTATACAGTCTTTTACTTGATTCTTAAACCGTTGTCTAACAAGAATGTAATCTATTTGATATCTTTCTATAGCTCCTAGCATCTTCCACGTATATCGTCTTCTAGCATGATGAAATAATGTTTTTGTGATCATTAAATTGTTCTAGTCGCAAAATTTTATCAGTCTATTTTCCCTGTCGTTTCTCGTGCCTAAACCAAATAAACCTACTACCGCTCCTTTTCTACCCTCACGTACCACTGCATTAAAATTTCCCGTAATTATTAAATTTTCATGTTCTTTTACGTATCTTAGTAAGTCTTCGATATCTTTGTAGATAACCTCTACTTCTTTGTCACTGTAGCTAGAGGTGGG
This sequence comes from Platerodrilus igneus, assembly GCA_036346225.1. Taxonomy (NCBI): domain Eukaryota; kingdom Metazoa; phylum Arthropoda; class Insecta; order Coleoptera; family Lycidae; genus Platerodrilus; species Platerodrilus igneus. Next base: position 383,265 of record JARFIW010001485.1, on the reverse strand, counting down.
CATGTATACTTGTATTAATACTGTGTTTACCGATTTAAATTCTACTCTAACCATGAATACTCTTTCTGTTCTTTTGTAAGTAATTTTTTACACAGTGTCCTATCTTTTTTCGCATAACTATCCCCGCACGCAAATTTCTTTCCTCTGCTCCTATGTGAATTACTCTGAAGTTCCACTCCAAAAATCCCCCGCTTCTGACCACCGAACTTCGCTGATACCTACTATGTCTAGTGCTAACCTATTAATTTTAATTTTCAGGTTCTCTAGCTTACCTACTTGCTTCATACTTCTAACATTTCACGCACCGACTCGCACTTTCCGATCGTATCCTCCGAAGTAGTGCCTCCCGGAGATCCGAATGGGGACCATTTTAACTACTATGCTCAAGGTTCCGAGTTCAAGTTCCGACACGATTCGCTTGAAAAATGTTAGGCGAGTATTTTCACAAAAATACACCCTCGTTCGGATGAGAGGTAAAATAGAGGTCCCGTGTGTGTGTTGTCACGCAAGGGTTCGGCAAAATTCAAAATCGCCAGGTTAAAAAACTCGCTTCCTGGCCAATGTAGTACCTTCGGTTGGAGCATTGGAAAATCAAATGTAAGGACTATTTTAACTCCGGAATCTTTTACCCCAGAGAACGCCATCATGTTTATTACATTTTAAGTACGCTGTGTACTTGGGAGCTAATGTGGTGGTTTCCAGGTGCCTTCCACATCGCGGTAGTGTGTCTTAGACTACCATACCGACGCCTATGGTCTCTGTAAATCTAAGTACCGAAAGAGCCGCTGCCCTCTTTCGGGGACCTGTCTTAGACTGGTTCCTCACCAACGACCCTACTACTTTGGTTGGACCTGTAGTTTGGCTAGTTAGCTCATTAGAACACGCAAGCCAATTCACCTGTTCTAGTAATTTAGAACTTCTGCAAGGTGCAGGTCCATTTGAAATGGACTTGAACCATGGCGAACAACAATAATAATAATAATAATAACGGTCTTTATTGGAAATTTAACAATTTACAAAATAATTTTCCATAGCATTTAAGGGAAAGGAAAAAGAAAATTGCAAACAACGAAGTTAAGATGCTTTCACATAGGTGAGAGCCATGTTCTTCCACTTAACCTGTAATTTTTTGTTAAATGTTTGGCATCTTCATTTTGCTGCTTTAATTAGCTATGTGTGAAGGATTGCTAAAAGTGTTGGTTTTGGTTGACTAGGCATTTCAAAGTATAGTACCTACAAAACTGCAGATTATTTAATGGATTTTTGTGGCAAAGTTTTTTGTTTAATATTTGTATATTTTTGATGTATGCATTAATAACGTTGGTATCAATAAAGTATTTCCAGATTCACTAGTCATTTTGTTTCTCCAGCTTATACAGCATATGACCATCTGCTAATATCGATCAGCATTTCCTTACCAATGTGCTTGAAGCAACATTTTTCGTAATTCTGAAAAACTTATACCGAATCTGTAAAGTTGTATATATTACAGCAGAGTATCGCCTTTTTTTCTACTAAATTTTCATTCAGCAACGAAGTCTTAAAACAAAGTAGGTTAGTCCATTGCTAATTTCTAATATTTTTAAATTTTATTTAAACATTCTTTCACTTTATTAAGTACTCCAGAGACAGAAAAGAATTTAAAGTCATATATATCAGTAGAATTGTACCAACAAATTTTCAAACTAGACATAAAAGTCATTGTTTTAAAAATTGCTTGTTAATTTTCAAATAAGTTTTTTTTTTAAGTGGTACATAGAAAATGAACACGAAATCCATTTTAGAATGAGTAAAACTTACACCAAGCGTCGTCTTATGGCATTTCTGGACATGTCGTTTCAAACGGCCGTCTTTTAAAAGTTAAAATATTTTCATCCACAGCTGCATCTCCATAATGCTACTATGAATAATAACGCTGCTTTGGAATTTGCCAAAGCAGCACCATAATTCTGAATCTGACAAAGGCAAAAACAGCCGCAGTCATCTTTTTCTACATAGAGAATGAAAACGAAATTCATTCCAGAAGAAGCAAAAACTTACACCAAGTGTCATTTTATAGTTGTCTGGATATAACGTTTCGAACGTGTTCGTCTTTTAAAAACTAAAATACTTTCATCCACAACTGTATTTCTATGGTACTACTGTGAATGCCCTGCTTTGGAACACACAAAAGCTGCATCATATTTCTGAACATGGGTGGGGTAAAAACAGGTAGTCGTCCTTTTCCAACAGCAAACAGATTTAAAATCCTAAAGTATATCGCCTGATCAACCGAAAGCGAAATGTACCAGGACCACCTTTTCAACATCAGTTAACATAATCGTAAAAAGGGGTCTAAGTTTAAGTAAATAGTGCTATGTCATAGGTATTTGATACGATAAAAGTGATCCCAATGGATATTATCTAATTGGGTTCATCAAATTCTTTTCGTTGTAACATCTCTTAAAATCGTAATTTTTGACAACGATTATTCCACTTTGGCTTTTCAAAATACAAATCTCAAACTACGTTTACTATAACTTCATGGTAAAATGTAGTTCAGTTAATGTTAACACTTATTTTAGGCTTTAAAGCTTATCGTTTTACTTTTCTTATTCTATAATAATTAATTGTTTGGTATTCTGGAATTTTGTGATTACTGAGAATATATTTTAAATAAAAAGGACTCTATCACACAAGGAAGCATTTTCAAAGCTTTGTACATGTAACTGTCAAATTTTATTGATATGATAATTACATAATTTTGGAATGATCTTTCTGCCCAGAAATAAATTTTTCTATGACACCTCGAAATAAATACTATAATTTGCATGCTAGTCCGTGTATAAACCAGCAGTATAGTTATGAACTGTAGACGGAGTTGCTAATACTATCAACGGTAAATATTTCTTTAGTTTTTAGCGTTTCATTCTGTTTATTACCACGGGTGTCTACCGTCATCAAGAGATACAGCTTCATATTGAATGTCGTTATCATCCAGATACGAAAGCTGTAATAACAAATGGTTCACACGAGGTTTGTCATGTATACGTATTTTAATGGCGCGTGATAATGTGTTGTTGTCATTGCTTATCACGTATGTACGCGTGATCGCGATGTGTACACAATACTGGTTCGGTTTAGTATTGTCAGCTTTGCAGTCTAATTGATGTACTGGTATTAAATGAAGGTACCCGGTATTACTTATTTTATACCCGGTTTCAAATTTCTATTTTTGTGTTCTTTTTCTAAGGCCCTAAAATATGTCTGGTTATAGTTATGTACCAGGTCCTTCAAGACCTAAAAAAAAACGGAATTGAATTTGAAAACTACCGTCCATTAGAGCAGCGTTTCTCAACCCTTTTTGGCCCGTGGACCAATAAAATTTGTAAAAAAAATTTGCGGACCAGTGATATTTTTTTAACAACAAAATTTTACTAGGTATTAAAGAACTACTACATAAGTTAATTATAACATTTTTATTATCATTTACTTACAATAATATTTAAATCCATTTCTAATGGACCTGCACCTTGCCGAAGTTCTAGATTACTAGAACAGGTGAAATGTCTTGCGTGTTCTAATGAGCTAATGCGCCAAACTACAGGTCCAACCAAAGTAGTGGGGTCGTTAGTGAGGAACCAGACTAAGACAGGTCCCCGAAAGAGGGCAGCGGCTCCTTCGATACTTAGAGTAGTAGAGACCATAGTGGTCATTATGACATTCTAAGACACACTACCGCGATGTGGAAGGCAACGGGAAACCACCGCATTACCTCCCAAGTACACAGTGTACCTAAATTATAATAAAATGATAGCATTCTCTGCGGTAAAAGATTCCGGGAGGAGACTACATCGGAGGATGCAATCGGAAAGTTCAGAATAAGAGTTGGGAAGATTTTACTAGTCGGAGTGTGGAATGTTAGAAGCATAGCAAGTAGGTAAGATAAAGAACCTAAAAATCGAAATAAATAGGTTAGCAGTAGACTTAGTAGGGATCAGCGAAGTTCGGTGGGCAGAGGCGGGAGATTTTTGAAGTGAAGACTTCAGGGTAATTCATACAGGAGCAGAGGAAAGAAATTTGGGTGTGGGGATAGTTATGCGGAAAAAGATAGGATACTGTGTAGAAAATTACTTACAAAAGAAAGAATGAGTATCATGGTTAGATTAGAATCTAAACCGATAAACACAGTAATAATACAAGTATACATGCCCACCTCTAGCTACAGTGACAAAGAGGTAGAAGCGATCTAGAAAGATATCGAAGACATATTAAAATACGTAAAAGGACATGAAAATTTAATAATTACCAAAGATTTTAATGCAGTGATAGGTGAGGATAGGGAAGGAGCAGTAGTAGGTTTATTTGGTTTAGGCACGAGAAACGACAGGGAAAATAGGCTGGTTGAATTTTGCGACAAGAACAATTTAATCATCACAAACACATTATTTCAACATCATGCTAGAAGACGATATATTTGGAAGATGGCAGAAGATATAAAAAGATATCAAATAGATTCTTGTTAGACAACGGTTTAGGAATCAAGTAAAAAACTGTAGAAACTACCCAGAAGCAGATATAGACACTGACCACAACATCGTAATAACGAACGCTGCATTTAAATTAAAAAAATTTGAAAAAAGAAATGGAAAGAGGCACTTTGACTTAAAGAATCTAAAAGAAAGATTCGAAAAAAAGTCAACTGAATTGCTGAAAGATATCGGGAAAATATCTGATACTAAGGAAGTAAAACAGAATGGAATAACATAAAATCCAGCTTAGACATGGCAACCAGGGATATTCCGTGGTATACACAAAAAGAAAATAAGAAACCATGGATAACAAAGGATATCGTGAATTCAATAGAAGAAAGACGAAAATACAGACATAAATCAGACGAAACAGGAAAACAGAGGTACAAAGCCATAAAATGGGAAATTATTCGCAAATGCAGGAAAGCTAAAGAACAATGGATTGATGAAAAGTGCAAAGAGATACAAACTAAGATGAAAGTAGGAATGACAGATAAAGCATACAAACTAATTAGAATGAATTTTAGCGATATAAAACCGTATATCAAATATAAGGGACGCGGAAGAAAACGTCATTATAGAAAATGTAGAGAAAGCATCTAGATGCAGGAATGTATAGGATATTTATATTCGGGATAGGAACTATCAGCATTAGAACAGGAATCAGACTTTGAACCTAGGATATCCTACACTTAGAGATGATTTTGAATTAGCATTAAAGAGCCTGAACAATGGTTATGCGCCGGGTACAGATAAGGTGCACGCAGAAATTTTAAAAGCCGCTGGACAAGCAGTAACAGAACGTCTCTTCCGACTTGTAAGCTATATCTTTGAGACAGGCGAGATACTCAAAGATTTCAAACGTAACATCATAGTAACTATAACAAAAAAGAAAGGCGCGAATAGATGTGAAAATTTTCAAACAATAAGTTCGACAGCACACGTATCAAAAATATTAACTAGAATTGTACAAAAACGAATGGAAAAAAGAGCTGAAGAAATACTAGGAAAGACCAATTTGGGTTTAGGCGGAACAGGGGAACACGGGGGGCTATTTTAGCTCTGAGAGTGATAATGAAGAGAACAATAGAAAAGAGGAATGCGTGTATAAAGGGTTTGTAGATCTGGAAAAAGCATTCTACAATGTAAAATGGAAAAAAATGTTTGAAGTACTCAAAAAAACTGGAATGAGTTATAAAGATAGACAAATAGTGCATAGCTTATTTCCAAAATTAAACAGCAGTTATAGAATTAGAGCAGGAACGTAGAAAGGTATGCATTAGGAAAGGGGTGAGACAAGAATGTGGCTTATACCCTTTAATTTTTTACTTGTAGATTGAAGAGGCAATGAATACTGTCAAATGCAAGAAGACATTTAGAATTACCGTGCAGGGACAAAAAAATTGATATGCATAGATTTGCAGATAATATAGCGGTATTAGCATCTAGCAAGGAAGAGTTAGAAGCTGGTCTTAATGAAATGGAAACGGTTCTAACAGAGAGATACGGTATGAAAATTAACAAAACTAAAACTAAAGCATTAGTATAAATAAAGCATTAGTATAATAAATTAAAAACAAGAATACAAATATGTAACACGAACTTACAAGAGATTGAGGATTTCTGCTACCTAGGAAGCCAAATAACGCAAGATTGGAAAAGCACAAAAGATATAAATCAAAGATTAGCACAAGGTCGTCCTACATTTAACAAGAAAAAACAACTACTGTGTTCAAAGACAACAAACGTAGAAACAAGGGAAAGATTGCTTAAAACGTGTGTGTGAAGCATAGAACTGTACGGCTGTGAAGCCTAGACAGTAGGAAAAGCGGACAAGAAAAAGGTAGAAGCCTTTGAATTGTTGTGCTATAGACGTATGATGAAGATTTTATGGATAGACAAAATTAAGAACGAAGAGGTTTCTACAAATGGTAAGGGCGGAAAGAAATATGTGGAACGCCATATACTACGGCATGAGGGAATAGTGCAGAATATAATAGCAGCAGAGATAGGAAAAAAGAGAAGTAGAGGAAGACCTAGGTTAGACTACTGCACACAGATAGTGAAATATATAGGCTATAGGAATTTCAGGGAAATGTGTAGGCTAGCTCAGAATAGAAATCAATAGAAGTACGCATCCAACCAGTCCCAAGATGGATAAAGTAATGACCAAAAAAGTAACTGTACTTAAACATGATGATTATCATAAGCAACTAGAAGTATTGGTTGGGCCATATTCGCGAATAATGTTAATTGTGTAAAAGGATTTACTGGGAAACTATTAATTCAGCAAATGTGTAAGTGTTGGAGGATTTTGGAAGCCACAGGCTCCTTAACCTCCTTCACTAGATCCCGGTGCAATAGCGTATAATATTAGAAAACAATAGAAGGAGAACCGAGCTGTATACAAGCTGTGTGAGAATTTCAGGGAACTGTGTAGGTTAGCTCAGAATATAAATAAGTGCAGGTACGTGTCCAACCAGTTTTGAGACGAAAAACCTAATGAAGAAAAAATAAGCGCAGATAAATCTGATGATTATTATAAGCAAGTACAGGTGTTGGTTGTAAAATATTTGCAACTAATGTTGACTGTGCGAAAAGATATATTGGAAAAAATATTAAATCGGTAAATGTTCAAGTGCTGGGGGAACTTGGCAGCCACAGGCTGCTTATTCCCCTTCACAACCACTGAATGTCGGAGAAAAGGGGTATATAATTGTAAAATAATAGAAGGGGACCGAACTGCATCTAACAAGAAAGAACAGCGCCTATGATGAAAGACAACAAACATAGAAACAAGAAGAAAATTGTTGAAAGCATATGTGTGGAGCACGGCACATTATGCCTATGAAATACGGGCAGTAGGAAAAGCAGACAGAAAAACGATACCAGCCTTTTGGAATGCTGTGCTTCAGATGTATGAGGATGATAGCATGGACAGACAAAGTTAATAACAAATGGGCTATAGAAATGTAGAGGAACAAGGATGTCTGTAGAAAAAAATAGGAGAAATAGAAGGGTGGAATACGTTCGAAGGCATTTTTGAGGAATAGTATGGGATATACTACAAGCAAAGATAGGAAAAAGAAGGTAGATGTAGATAGTGATAGATGTAGACTGTGCAAATTTCAGGGTAATGTGTACCTTTGTTCGGAATAGTAAACAATGATGGTTCGCGTCTAAACAGTTCCAAGATTGAAGACCTATCGAGGATGAATATTTAAATGTAAAGATGATTATAAAAAAAATCACAAACTCGTGGACATAGGAACACAACAAAAAAGATCACTTTTACAATTACTAAAGAGGTAAATCAAAAGCATTAAAAAAATATGATTTGTTGTTTGTTTGTAATAATGATTATTAATAAATAACAAACCCTTGACAAAAATTACAACAAAAAATGTCAGAAATTATAAAAATAGTTACAAAATCATTGCATATGAACACAACAAAATAATCCAACATGTGATACTACACTAATAATTAAATATCTATAATTTTTATATTTTTATGTATTGTTAATGTATAACGTTTTGCCTTACTAAGGGGGCAATTTATTACTCCTATGTGACCAGCTGAAAGGCACAAGGATAGATGATGAGGATTTCCAGTAGACGTAAAGAGCCCACGGTAGGTTTCGGTGGAAAATGGCTCGTAGATGAGGAAACCTCCAAAGGCTAAGCGGCTAGTCGAGCTATTTGCTCTGGGTAGAACATGAGCTTTGGGTCGGGGTTGGACTGCGACCAAAATATAGTGAATATGGCGACCTTACTTGAGTCTTTTGTATAAGGCGAATGTGGAAACCTATACTCAAATACCGCTATACAAAATATTACAGAAACACAATCCCTAAAGTTTTCTTATTTTATGGCTCGATATTGACCTTTAAAGATGCACCGCTACACCTGTAAACAGATAGAGACAAGTCTAGCACAGTTTGTGCACTCATTTCAAAAATTCATAATTAATTAGAATCAAACCTTATACATTCCAACTAATAATAATAGTCTTGACCAAAATGAAAATCTATTCCTTCAAGTTGCAGTTAAATTATTTACAAGACATCTTCTTTAAAAAATTTGATTAAATAATAATAATGAAAATTATGTACATATGTACTTGGTAATAATCAGCATCTCTCACAAATTGAATATAGTAGTTTTTACATTAGTAAGGTCTAGCAAAATTTATACTTAAAAATGATTAAATCTGAGGTTTTAGAATAATTAAATTTATATTACAACTTTATTTGGTCTGGATAGTACTACTTGAACCTCACATTCTATGGCAAAATACTCCAATTAATATTTAATGAAATGCAAAATGCAACAATTTAGTTCTCTAAGATAAAATAATTTGTAATTCAAATAATCGCTTTAATTTTCGTTAAATTTGAAGGTTAATCTTTTCTATTTTTATATCGACATCTACTGTTTTTTGTTAGTACTAATGCAAAGATTAAAAATGAAACTTTATAGATTCCTTTCACCAAAGTTTAAAAATAACTTGTTGGTCATTCACATAATGAACTAGGAAATTTCCACGTGAACAAACAAAACTTATTTGTCTGCTATGCCAAATGCTACAGCTGACGTAAAAAAACACAAGTTACATACCAGATGTTAATCCATCAGAAAAATACTTGCAAGGTATAAGGACCATACCCGGAATAATAATTAATAAATAATAATCTTCTTGATTTAGCATTTACAAATTAGCAATTTCCATTACCACACAATCTTATTAGCTGGATACTGAAAATCCAACAAGACATCACGTGCGTCCACATCAAACAATTGAAACACGCCAAACTGATTTCCACATAAAGTCAAATTTCAAATAGTTGCCAGTAAATTTTCCATTGATTACTAAATAAATTTTATATATTTCTTAAAATTAAGTAAGCTGCACTGCAAGTATTAAATTAATAAGGCTTTAAACTCAGTAATACTTACTGTTATCCTAAAGCCATTTAAAACAATTTAACGTCTCGTCTTATGCGAACTAATACCTGCCAAGCGTGGACATAAAATGAGCTTCGCCGAGACGATTTCATCTTGAAAACGACTTTAATCTTTTGGTGCTTCTAACACGTGGTCTGCAACAACGCCATGTTCCTTGATTTAAAGAACAATTGACTTCCTCTAACGACAGCTCAGTTGGAAGTGATTTATTGGTGTATGCTGCCGTCTGACAACAGTTATGATTTTACAATCATCAAAAGGAGGGAGCTCTTATAGTGACACTAACAAATGACATTTTCTGTCACCGCTTAATTAAAAATTTTATACTCTCAAATCGAAAGCTTATAATGTATTCAACAATATATAATATTTATCACGTAGATTGTGTAGCGTTATTATATTTAAGTTGACTATTAATGAATTAAATAAATTAGATATTTGTAAAAATATTGCCAGAAAATAAAATCGTTACAAATGAGAAGATTGCGGCTGCTCTTCTTTGATCAACTTTTCAATCGTGGATTCTAAATTAGTCAAGATAAGTCGGAGCGGTGAAATAACCGAAAGATGATTTCTAAATTAATTTTTATTATCGTCTTAGATGAAAATCCCTACTGTCATATGGTATGAAGCGTCATCGTATGCGGATTAATGATCGGCACTCTTACTGGTATCATATTTCAAAACTTTACCAGCGTTCTTGCAATCAGTAATCCCTTCTAACCCATTTCCAATTCAGTTGCTTCCATCATGCATATTTGTCCTTCCTGGAGCGTACCATCCGGGCGTCCCATTACTATCATTTCCGCCTTCTCGGGTATTTTCATATCACAAATCAGTCGAACTTACATCGTCTGGTTACTCGTCCCATGAAATGGAATCTCATCGTCATCTATCCGTAGCACATCTTCTTTCATGTTCACATGAAACCCATATTCTCTCATGAGATCCATTCCCAAGATCACTTCTTCTGTGATTTTAGCTACCAACACTCGATGATTAATTAGTTTGTCTCCATTTCCCAACGTTACAGCAGTCTCTCCGTGAGTAGAAACTTTCTCACCACAAATCTGGTCTCACAATAGTTCTTGTCGCTCCTGTATCCACGAGTAATCGGACAGCCCTACCATTAATTCTACCATCAATATAGATTCTGTCCAGACTTCCCATCGACGATGCAGCACGGATGATAATCTCCGGGGCACTACGTTGTGCTGTCAACGTTCGCCCCCTTACGTCGACTTGTTCTAGTTTTCCTGCTGCTCAACCGGTTTTTTTGGTTGAGTACAGCGTCTCTGTATATGACCAACTTTACCGCAGTTTCAGCATCGCAAACCCCATCTCCGCGGTTGTTGTCTTTCCAGCCTTTCCGCCTTTTGCTTTTCAAACACACGGTTGATTATTTCTTCTATGTTGTTCTGCGATTGCTCAGGTTCTTCTAAGGCAGACCGAACTTTGTGACTCATCCTCTGTGACGTCTGCTTAGCTGCTTCAAATTTAAGCGCATGAGCCAGTGCGTCATGTAACATTTTTGACCGTGCTAATATTAGCGCTTGCTGTATTTCGCTGTCTTTAATGCCATCCACAAATGTTTGAACAGCCAGTTGTTCGAGAAAACTATCTGGTGCCGTTGGGTATGCCAATCTAACTAATCTGGCAATGTCAGATTCGAATTCTTGCAGGCTTTCATTTGTCTTTTGGAAACGGTCCTTAACTAGTGCATGGTAAACCTGTTGAAGATGAGCGTCTCCATATCTCATCTCAAGTTTCGATGTTAAGAGGCCGTAATCATTCTGCTGGTGATCGGGAATCGTTTGTAAGATGTTAAGGGCTTCCTCCTGTAGGGCCACTATTAGAGAGATAGGCTTCTCTTTGTTGCACCAACCGTTGGCTATTGCAGCAGCTTCAAATTTTTTCAAATATGTAGGACAAGGTGTTTTACCATCGAATGTGGATGGTTTCACTTTAAATTTTGACGGTATTGACTCGCTTGCTATCATGCTTTTTATTTCTGGAATGTTCTGATTTACAACCTGGTTTGCTAATTTAAGTGGCCGCGTTGTTAGTGAAATCACTTGTTCTTGCAGCCTCATTACTTCTTCTTCCATTTTTACCAATTTACTGTCCAGCTTTTGCTCAACTGTTTTTACCTGTTCAATAAAATCTCCTTTCAATGCAATGGAGTTTTTCATTAATCTTTGTTCTAACGTGGTTGTACTTTCATTCAACTTTTCTTTCATTTTGGCAGCATTTTCACTTAACCTTTCCATTTTCTCAGCATTTTCACTAAACCTTTTATCCATATTCTTAGCATTTTCACTTAACCTTTCTGTAAGGTTTGATTCCAGTTCAACTGACCTCACTATGTTTTCATTTAGTGTCACTTCCAGTTTAGCCGACTTCTCCTCCATTTTCTCAGCACTTTCACTAAGTGTCACTTCTAGTTTAGCCGACCTCTCCTCCATTTTCTCAACACTTTCACTAAGTGTCACTTCTAGTTTAGCCGACCTCTCTTCCGTACCAGATTTAAAATCCTTAAGAAAATTCATTAAAGTTTCTGCGTCCATTTTACTTTGGCTTTTTGTTACAGGCATATACAAACTACTTAAATGTCTTTAGACTTGTGTGTTTTTCTTTTTAAATTAATTACTACATACCCCACACAGGCCTGACACCAGTGTAGCGGGCTACTACTACCGCGTTTCACTAATTTAAAACAAGTAATAACAAGAGTCTTTATTACTCACTGTTCACAAGTTTAATTAACAGTATATGCCTTATTTATAGATGTTTTCACTCAAATTAACAATGAAGCACTATCACACTAATGAATTTACAAGCACTAATATCTTCTTAAACTAACTTCTTAAACATAGGTCCATTAACAACACTAACACAACTATTTATTTATTACACTTTTGTCTATTTATGTATTCTACAAGCTGCATGTACATTAGACACATAATATAACATTTATGTATACTCTTGGACTTCCAAAAGCTCAACTATTTAACTTTACACGATATAATTTATATTTGACATTCTGACATAGACTAACTCTTACATTTATTAGCGGTCTTATATATATATATCCTGAATTAAAAAGGATGATTCATCCTCCAGTAATTGCCAGAAAATTCTCGGTCCCTGGAGAATATACAGTGCTTACGACGCTGATGTGTTGGACGGGTTGCCTAATAGTAGCTCGCAACAATATATTCATATTAAACGATATTCAACCTCGTTCATGGTTTCTACGTCTTCTTGCACAATTTTTTAGTTATTCACACTTTTTTATTTCTGACTAACATTGTCCTTTTAAGACATCTTCAGGTGCGGCGAAATTTAATCATACTCTTAATTTTTTATTTAAGATTGCACATTAATGCAGGCAGGTAGTCGAAGTATGTAGTTAGGAGATTATTTTATCAGTCATTTGCGATAAGGTTTCCTGTACGATTAAAACTTATCGAAGTTACCTAACCGAGTCGAAAACTCAAATAATAAAAATTAAACTTAAAGTTTGAGATATTTGCATTCCATTACGTTTTTCTGCAATTCGTTTTTATTAGCGTCATTGAATAATTATACTTCTTACTCATTCAGGATTCCGCTTATTAGCAAGTGTCAGAATTAGCCGTATGAGCTCAAGAAACGAGGATAATATGTTTCTTACATAGACGTATTCCAACCAAGTTTTTTGGAGAATGGTAAAGTGCAGACGTCTGCTACTTTATTTGAGGTTAAGAGCGGGTTTAGAAGGTTTAAAATCGTCCTAACCAAAAATTCAGGTATCTTTAGCAAACGCTAATTTTATTGGCTAATAGTAAGTAGATAATCCAAAAATCTAAGGAGCAAAAGTCTATTGCGCGCTTTACAATGTTCAAGTGCAGAATAAAGATCACTGTATCAACATTGTTTTAAACTGAATATATTGAATTTTGGTAATAATAATTGCCAGATACGTTTTGGCTACTTCGCAGGTACGTAACATAACAGAAAATAGAAAAAAGATCTGAATTGCTTTGTTTCCAGAAAATTGCAAAATGAATACGGTTATCGCAATTGTTGGTTTATTGGCTGCTTCTGCAGTAGGAGTTCCACATCACGGTAAGTAAAAAAATTTCACATGGCAAAAAATATTTCTTGTTATTGCAGGGACCCAGCAAATTGTCACCGTTGAAGCACGTGTATTTGAAGAACTACTAAACGATACCTTTAATGAGCTGATCGCACCTTATAAAGAAAAAGATCCTATTTATGAAAAATATTATAAATTTAGCAAACCAGTGTAAGTTTCTTGTACAATTAACATGTTTGATTTAATTTTTTCGTACATTTCAGAATTTCTGGTGAATTGCATGATGCTTTGGTAAAAGACTTTTCACATCAATACTTGTCTCACATTAGGATTGATATAAATCTTGCCAGACCAGCTGTTGAAATTACACATGAACTTCCACATTTTGAAGCTTCAATTGCCAACTATATTCTTGAAGGTCCTCTTGCGTCAGGAAATGGGGAGGTTAGGTAAGAAAAATCAGATGTAGAACTGAAACAATAAAATTTAGAAAATTATTTTCTGTAGTATACGAAAAGATATGAATTGATACGTTAAACTAATTAAGAATTATAATTAAAAATTTTAATTCAAAACACTTTAAAACCTACATGTTATTGAAATACAAATAACTCAACCTTTGTGCAAAATTCTAAGTTTCTGAGCTAAGAACATTATATATTCGATCAGTTGATCTGTTGAATAAGTGACATGCCGTCATATGACTAGCTATGGATTACGTTGTTTAATATTAAAAAATATTCAAAATTTGGACATGAATTCTCTAGACTACAATTAATTTTTCAAGTAAAAGTATACTAAATCACTCCAAATTTGTTCCAAAAATGTAGATTTATTTGTGCCTGTGCCTGTGCAAGTACATAAAACCCGCTTGTTTCTTTCAATATCTTATAAAATTTAGTTACTTTCTAGACTTAAATACTTTACCCCATAGGTGTATATGAGAATTGGTTGGAAGATTGTCAATAATATATAATAAATTTATATAAAATCCGAATTGAACAAAAAAAAATTGTTTTATTTGATCTGAATTGAGCAAATTTATTCTTGCAATTACACACTAACTTCTCCTCCAGGTTGATGAAATTCCTCGTGGTTCCTGGATGTCAATCTATAATTTCAAAGCGATTGATTGATTAGCAACATCTAATCCATTTTTATTGACGGACCTTACAGAGTTATGCGCTGTATTTAGCAAATATGCTCCATAACGTATAAAAATATTCTATAACTAGTAGAATTGTTTGAAACTAATATGGTATAAAACTAATAAGACTTCTAAGTTATGAAATGCGTATTTATCGAAACTAAATAATATTTAAACAATAATACAAACAAAAAATATTTATATAATATACAGAATTATCTTTACATTAATCTGTTTTTAATGGGATGGAATGTTACGGATCAATGAATCGTTAGAGGAAGCGGGAAGAACTTAACAAATTGATGGTACACCTGCTAACTCCCGTCGTTCAAGAGTGGATCCCTACATAAACCACAAAAAAAAACGCTAAATGGAAATGAATGGTTGCAATCACCAAGCCGCGTTACTACCAACACTTACACTGAATGGTTTTTCTTTTGTACTAAATAATGGGTACCAACACTCGTATGGTTTATGGAAGATCCTTTGAAAGAGTTTTCCAAGTGGTTCCTGATTTGATCAGCCTCCTGGTAGAATAGAGTTTTGTTTATAATCAATGCGTATTCTAAATAAAACAAAACACATTCTTCCCACTGCGTCACCTGAATCTATTTGAATACCAGTATTGAAACAAATAGCCTTGTAAACAACTGCACTAACGAAAAGGTTTTGAATTACATAGATCATGTCAATTTTGATTTATGATAACATTACTATTCGATTTTAGTCACTGTATCACGTCTTCTACCATTTTACATTAAATTTGGATGTCCAGATTGGTACATCTAATAAAATAAACACTACATCCTAAAACTATGGGGAACGTTTTACAATTTTCTCAATGTCAAATTAGTTTCACGCATAAATGTCATCAACAAAATATATAAACAACTAGCTATTACAATTTACAGTGGAATCTGCGTGTGAATAAAGATTTCTATTGGGATAGGATTTAATTTCCTCTCGGATGAATAATTTATTTCTCTCCTTCAGGTGGGATTGAAACTAGTCTGTCTAATTTATGTTTTTTTGTTGTTGGGGCGCTGTCGCATAATCTCGTTGGCTGCTTTCCGTCCAGGAGGTTTTTTTGACTATCCTATCAACGCTACTGTCTGCATATGCTCTTGTCAGTGGCTCGCAAGCAATTAATTAATTGTCCCTGTCGAATGTGAAGCTCTCGACCTTTCCTCCTACACTCTCTATGTCTTTGAATGGTATGTCATTGTAGAACGGTCTTTCTATTTGGGCTATGTGCATCGCGTAAAAAATGCGTTGCTCCGTATGATGTTATACGTGATTAATGTCATCATATGTATTCAGCAACCCTACAAATAGGTACATTGTAACCTTTAACAATGTATTTTATGATATTTCTGGTTAGATAATCTGCAACATGATATTTGTGGCTACCACTAACTCATGATCTGTATTTAAGTGATCAAGCTACATGGTAATGTTATTACCGTTATCATGTGGAAGGAGAGGAGTTACTTTGTATCATATCTGCATTTGATTCCTGCAACGTTAATTTTGTTCAATTCCTCTAAAAATTGGAAAGAGGTTGCATATTTTTGAAGTAGTTATTGTATGAAACATGCATATTGATAATTTTATTGTTATTTACTCTTTTAATTATTCTAAAAGCTTTAAAGTAGCATGAAGGCGCTATGAAAACACACTATTGTAATTTGTCTGTTTACTCAAACTAGCTATGGTAAACTCATGCTTTTATTTTGTATTCAGATTTGTAGCAAGCTATATTAAAATTGCTTCCCTTTCTTTTGCAGTTTTGAAATAAATTACTGAGCTGAGTTTCGTTCAACTATGTATTACATAAAAAGTGAATGTGTGGTTTAAGTTTATTGCCTGAATCTCCTTAATAAAACTAAAAAATTATTGAAATGTCATGTTTAATTGATACCACTATTTATGAAATCTTAATGAGTAACGTTGAGGAGATCCATTTTATGAGCAGTGGACATAATTGATGATATAATAAAATGGATATTCTCTACCTGCTGAATTGCGTTATTCTCTCGTTGGCCACGGTTAAGCCAGGACCATAAACCAAACCCAACCAAATGTTTTCTCGTAGCCGTAGAGTAGCACTTAATGTTTGCACAAGATGAAAAAAATATGTACAAGAAACGGACTTAATTTTTAATTTAACACAAATCGTTCACTATTGTGAACACCGAGCAACTTTTCAAAAGATATTGAGAAATGCATCTGCCATACAAGTTGTAAAACCAGTATCATCACGGCTTTTCCTAATCTTTTATGTATTTTGTTATCAATTTATATAATAATTAGGCTTGCCGGATAGACACATGGGCGTGCTTTAAAACCAAAACAAGGAATTTGGACCAACAAAAAATTGTAAATATAATATATATAATAAAACAAAATAAGTTTCATCCAAAATTATACACCTAATATACAAGGTACATTCGTATTTATTCTACCCGTTTATGATACATTTTTCTTTTTCTATTCGTTTCTATCAAAAATAGCGCGAAGTCGTTACAGAATGTATTTCATTTTTTGGCAAAAAGTTCCTCATCACGAGGTGTTATCTACGAAAGTGTTACCTGCATATATGGGCCTTGCAATAATTTATTTACGTCACTCAGTTTTCAAAAGTTTCAATCAGGTAAGCCAGTTTAACAAGAAAATTCTTACTTTAAAATATAATTATGTGACCATGATGGATTTTTTCAGGAAAGATCGCAATCTTTTCTTTAAGTTTAAATTAACTTTGCTCAAGATAACCAACACACTTCACAACAAATACAAAATTGAAGTATAATTAGCTTCCATGTCTTACACAAGTTTTGCAAACATTCCAGCTTTTACTCGACTGCCCTTTATGTATTTTTTAATACAATGGCTGCTCTGTCGAGCATGCAATGCCTCAGGGTCTCTGACCCGGACAACTGGGCGTGGACGGCTGGACTCAACCAACGGGGCGCAGTCAACTTGCCTCAAGGACGGCTGGAAGCAGGTACAGCTAGGTGCCAGGACAACAGGTACAGGAACAGTTGGGCTCCGGGCTAACTGCGCGCCGAAATAGCTAGACTCTGGAGAAACTATACACTGTACAAGCTTGGCGGTGCGTTAAAAAGTGTAACTATATTTCCGTTAAAATAGTTATTAAAATGCAGTATTAGTTATTAAATTTTATTTAGAAAACAGTCAAGAAAATTTTGTAATTAAGCTATATTAATGGTTTTTTATAAATTAAAAAATATATTTTTTTCTAATAGCGTGGTCAATATCGATATTTTTCTATTGATACCTTTGGAATTTAACACTGTAGTAAGCTAATGCATTTCGCAGTTGTGTGCAATACCACGTAAATATGCTACAATATCTCTGTTATCGAGTCATTCCCTATTTTACTAATTGTACCATCGGCCTCCCTATACTTTCGCTTCCTTCGTTGTGGCTGTTGTCTTGAGACTAGCTGTTGATAATAGATGTCGCGATCAACCTGTATCCTATACGTGTTGCAGTAATAAATTTCCATGTTAGATGCTGCGTTGCTAATTCGGTCTCTAATCTGCGGTGCGCTGACCCTGTAAAGTTATTAGTACGATAAGTACCATTCAGCACCCTTTCATAAAGGTTCCACATTTGTGGTGAAATAACAGTAATCTTCTTTTATCACCTCTACCATTTTTTACGACCTAAGTCTAGGGTCTCCAAACTACGGCCCGCGGACAATATCTGGTCCGCCAGTGTTATACGTTCGGTTCGCGACAGCTAATGGTTATTGCGATAAGTTGAATAAAAAAGCACAGAATGATGGTAACTCGCTAGATAAAGCTTAATGACAAGTATGGCACGCAGAAAATTCAACTTAAGCATAATAACTAAAAAATACTTAAAATGTGTCCCACTAACATTGTAAACATTATATCATATAAACACATAAACATATATACATTACAACATATAAAATACTAATGAGATTTATGTAATTATGATAATAGTTCGTAGTCGGAGACCAATTTTATTTGTACCAATTTGTTACATTTATTTCCAGCGTAATTAATAATAAATATGCTTTCGAATAATTTATAGAGTTAAATCCAATATGCTTTGAAACACAAAGTTTATTATGCAATAAATTAAATAATTTACATCCTGTGTACAATAAATACGCTTTCTACAAATTTTCAGGTTGAGCTTATTTAGTTCGAAACAACAAATTTATGCTACAATTAAATAAATTAATGCCCTGTTTTAAGTATCTCGTTATACCTTGCGATAGCGTATCATTACTTTCTCTGTGGTTTTATTCTAAACCTTCGTCGAAATAGTATATTGAAATATTTGGATATAACCCGGGTTTTCCAGTCAATCGCGCTTCGATAAGCGCGGATGTTTGCTTATCGAATTCGTGTTACTTCGAACTCATTTTAAAATTGGTCTCTGTAGTTTGTGCGTTGATGCACTTGAAAAAAACTACTCGCTCTGTTATTTCAAAAGCAATGCACGTTTGTTGTTTGTTGCTCTACAAGTAAGCGATGTTTTACGTGTATTGGTAAGTTTTCCCGCGTTTACTCATTCTAATCCAATTTTCGTTTTAGCTTTTTTTAGCTGGACGCCAAATGGGTGCTTTTGGTGTGTGGACCAGACTGTTCGTTGCCATGGAGCAGCTTTTTCTTTCTCTCTTTACTTTCTCTCACTACTGAAATTACGATGCCCGTTACGTCACTGTGTTGACTCAACCCTCCACGGTAGGCAAGATAGGTACCCGAACCCCACAGGTATGTGACTTGTTTTCTTTAGTATGCACCAATGGAACATTCCTTATCAACGTTGGGTGCAGTCACGGGATGAGAAACGTGACCCTATAGCACTTTTGTTTGTTGCTACGATTTGTGATTCTCGCTCTATAGGTGCTTCGGGTTATACTTCGGTAGTTATTACTACAACGTTGCTGATATTTAATGCGGAAATTTAACTCTTATAATATCGAGAGAATTCGCCTTTATTATTTTTAATTTTAACATGTTGCTGTTGATATTGAGAAAACCTACATTTAAAATTTGCTATCACTATTGTCATTGCGAAAATTTTAAATTGAATTCTAACTTCCACAGCCATTTGCTATTTTGTAATTTGGTGAGAGGATGATGCTTTTCATTCAAAAAAATGTCGATCACTACTTGAAGTTCAAAAAAGCGCTGAAGGACTTTTCCGCAACTAAACCTGCGTACGGCAGTGTAATATGATGGTAAGTCATTTTCTCCAATCTCTTTGATAAACTCGTAGAATTGTCGGTGCTTCAACCCAGTGGACCTGATAAAACTAACAACTGATATGATTTGTTTGAGAACTTCGGATATATATACAAACATCTCCTGCACAAGGACTGTTGATGAATGATACAATGCATTACTAATTTTCCACAGCTTTTGACACAAGAACAACCACTTCTTTATTGTTACCACACATGTTTATGCCTCCATCAGTAGTAATAGATTTCAAGCTTATCCATCGAAGGTTTTTTTTTTATTAATGGTATTTTCAACTTCGTTAAACACATCTTCCTCAGAATTCGTGGCATGAATACTATCAATATCAAGAAGTTCTTCATACACTTCATAATTTTTATCTACTCCTCGAATAAAAAATCAACACCTGAGAATCTAACACATCTGTTGACTCAACCAAGACCAGAAGAAACACTCGAGATGTACATTTTAGTCAGACAGTTGAGATGATATATTTTCTGCGGTCTTCTATCCTCCGAGTCACGGTATTTGCTGACAAACTGACAGTTTTAAATAAATGTACCTCTTCGTGGCACATTTCTTCGGCTATTTGAGTTTTTTAAGCAAAGATTGCTGCGATTTCAATCCGTGCTTCAAAGCTTTAAATTTTTCTGTCCGCAAACATCTTGTATATTTTGAGTAATTTTGAAAATGTTTCGATTCATAATGACGTTTAATGCTATATTCTTTGAGAACGGCTATGGTTTCATTGCAAATCAAACGTAGTGCTTTCTTACTAGACTCAATTACGAAATATTGAAATTTGCATTGAGTTTTAAATGTTCTGCATTCGCTGTTTATTTTTCGCTTTTTTTCCATCCTAGTAAATTATACACAAAAACAACAAGTCAAATGAAAATACTGTTAAGAAGATATCTATTAAACACGCACAAACATATTTAAGGAGTAACGCACTAGTTTATTTCACAACAAACAGTTTCGTTTCCTTTGCCATTTCCAAGCGGACTAACACACGGTCGTGTCGCTAGCCTTTTATACCCCAATTACTGCCATCTAGAAATGTGTGGAATGCACCATAACTTTCTCGAAACAACGAGACTTTTTGAAAGTACTACTAACGCTATCTGTTAGCTATAGAGGGTACTACCACTACCTATTTTCGCGTGTGACCACCAAGTGTCGTCAATTGTCGCGGTCGTAACAATAAAGTACAGTTAGTACACAATAGTAATTGAACTAACGAATTTAGCAACCATATACTCGCTAAACGTGCGTACTCGTCGACTAGTCTATAAATTATAGATAATGACAAGAGAATTAAAACGGTTTTGTCCTTGGAACTTACTGGAGTAATTAGATTTGGAGACTCTTGACTTAGGTAATTATCCTTAAACCAGTCGTAAAGGGGCCACAGTGCTTATGGTAGTTTGCCACGGTAAAAATTCGATAACTAATCGATATAATGGGTTCCTTAACGTTACGATGACAAATAGTGCTCCGGAATAGCTCAGAAAAGACTCATCAGGGTGGTAGGTAAATAATCGCATTCAAGGACCATAAGGAACCACTAGAAAGGTCCAATAAGTCAAAACTAACTATTTTATTAATGGGCGCCAGGAACAGGAGCAAGCAGAATCAACGAGAAATGTTCCACTATTCTCGGCGAAACCCAAGGTAACTCACTATATCAATAAATTAACAGGGCACAGAATTAAACCTGAATTTATTGAAGTAACTACAATGCCAAATATGAAATCAAACACATAAATATAAATTTCACTAGAACAAATAATTCTACAACTAATCATACATACAAGATTCAAACCTAAATGATTCAAGAGACAATTAACCAAGCTAAGTGCTCACAATAAGCAAATATATGTTTACTCCAGGTGATTGTATAAATAATATTTAACAGTAATAACGCATTTCAGAATTTCTGGTGAATTGCATGATGCTTTGGTAAAAGACTTTTCACATCAATACTTGTCTCACATTAGGATTGATATAAATCTTGCCAGACCAGCTGTTGAAATTACACATGAACTTCCACATTTTGAAGCTTCAATTGCCAACTATATTCTTGAAGGTCCTCTTGCGTCAGGAAATGGGGAGGTTAGGTAAGAAAAATCAGATGTAGAACTGAAACAATAAAATTTAGAAAATTATTTTCTGTAGTATACGAAAAGATATGAATTGATACGTTAAACTAATTAAGAATTATAATTAAAAATTTTAATTCAAAACACTTTAAAACCTACATGTTATTGAAATACAAATAACTCAACCTTTGTGCAAAATTCTAAGTTTCTGAGCTAAGAACATTATATATTCGATCAGTTGATCTGTTGAATAAGTGACATGCCGTCATATGACTAGCTATGGATTACGTTGTTTAATATTAAAAAATATTCAAAATTTGGACATGAATTCTCTAGACTACAATTAATTTTTCAAGTAAAAGTATACAAAATCACTCCAAATTTGTTCCAAAAATGTAGATTTATTTGTGCCTGTGCCTGTGCAAGTACATAAAACCCGCTTGTTTCTTTCAATATCTTATAAAATTTAGTTACTTTCTAGACTTAAATACTTTACCCCATAGGTGTATATGAGAATTGGTTGGAAGATTGTCAATAATATATAATAAATTTATATAAAATCCGAATTGAACAAAAAAAAATTGTTTTATTTGATCTGAATTGAGCAAATTTATTCTTGCAATTACACACTAACTTCTCCTCCAGGTTGATGAAATTCCTCGTGGTTCCTGGATGTCAATCTATAATTTCAAAGCGATTGATTGATTAGCAACATCTAATCCATTTTTATTGACGGACCTTACAGAGTTATGCGCTGTATTTAGCAAATATGCTCCATAACGTATAAAATATTCTATAACTAGTAGAATTGTTTGAAACTAATATGGTATAAAACTAATAAGACTTCTAAGTTATGAAATGCGTATTTATCGAAACTAAATAATATTTAAACAATAATACAAACAAAAATATTTATATAATATACAGAATTATCTTTACATTAATCTGTTTTTAATGGGATGGAATGTTACGGATCAATGAATCGTTAGAGGAAGCGGGAAGAACTTAACAAATTGATGGTACACCTGCTAACTCCCGTCGTTCAAGAGTGGATCCCTACATAAACCACAAAAAAAAACGCTAAATGGAAATGAATGGTTGCAATCACCAAGCCGCGTTACTACCAACACTTACACTGAATGGTTTTTCTTTTGTACTAAATAATGGGTACCAACACTCGTATGGTTTATGGAAGATCCTTTGAAAGAGTTTTCCAAGTGGTTCCTGATTTGATCAGCCTCCTGGTAGAATAGAGTTTTGTTTATAATCAATGCGTATTCTAAATAAAACAAAAACACATTCTTCCCACTGCGTCACCTGAATCTATTTGAATACCAGTATTGAAACAAATAGCCTTGTAAACAACTGCACTAACGAAAAGGTTTTGAATTACATAGATCATGTCAATTTTGATTTATGATAACATTACTATTCGATTTTAGTCACTGTATCACGTCTTCTACCATTTTACATTAAATTTGGATGTCCAGATTGGTACATCTAATAAAATAAACACTACATCCTAAAACTATGGGGAACGTTTTACAATTTTCTCAATGTCAAATTAGTTTCACGCATAAATGTCATCAACAAAATATATAAACAACTAGCTATTACAATTTACAGTGGAATCTGCGTGTGAATAAAGATTTCTATTGGGATAGGATTTAATTTCCTCTCGGATGAATAATTTATTTCTCTCCTTCAGGTGGGATTGAAACTAGTCTGTCTAATTTATGTTTTTGTTGTTGGGGCGCTGTCGCATAATCTCGTTGGCTGCTTTCCGTCCAGGAGGTTTTTTTGACTATCCTATCAACGCTACTGTCTGCATATGCTCTTGTCAGTGGCTCGCAAGCAATTAATTAATTGTCCCTGTCGAATGTGAAGCTCTCGACCTTTCCTCCTACACTCTCTATGTCTTTGAATGGTATGTCATTGTAGAACGGTCTTTCTATTTGGGCTATGTGCATCGCGTAAAAAATGCGTTGCTCCGTATGATGTTATACGTGATTAATGTCATCATATGTATTCAGCAACCCTACAAATAGGTACATTGTAACCTTTAACAATGTATTTTATGATATTTCTGGTTAGATAATCTGCAACATGATATTTGTGGCTACCACTAACTCATGATCTGTATTTAAGTGATCAAGCTACATGGTAATGTTATTACCGTTATCATGTGGAAGGAGAGGAGTTACTTTGTATCATATCTGCATTTGATTCCTGCAACGTTAATTTTGTTCAATTCCTCTAAAAATTGGAAAGAGGTTGCATATTTTTGGAGTAGTTATTGTATGAAACATGCATATTGATAATTTTATTGTTATTTACTCTTTTAATTATTCTAAAAGCTTTAAAGTAGCATGAAGGCGCTATGAAAACACACTATTGTAATTTGTCTGTTTACTCAAACTAGCTATGGTAAACTCATGCTTTCATTTTTGTATTCAGATTTGTAGCAAGCTATATTAAAATTGCTTCCCTTTCTTTTGCAGTTTTGAAATAAATTACTGAGCTGAGTTTCGTTCAACTATGTATTACATAAAAAGTGAATGTGTGGTTTAAGTTTATTGCCTGAATCTCCTTAATAAAACTAAAAAATTATTGAAATGTCATGTTTAATTGATACCACTATTTATGAAATCTTAATGAGTAACGTTGAGGAGATCCATTTTATGAGCAGTGGACATAATTGATGATATAATAAAATGGATATTCTCTACCTGCTGAATTGCGTTATTCTCTCGTTGGCCACGGTTAAGCCAGGACCATAAACCAAACCCAACCAAATGTTTTCTCGTAGCCGTAGAGTAGCACTTAATGTTTGCACAAGATGAAAAAAATATGTACAAGAAACGGACTTAATTTTTAATTTAACACAAATCGTTCACTATTGTGAACACCGAGCAACTTTTCAAAAGATATTGAGAAATGCATCTGCCATACAAGTTGTAAAACCAGTATCATCACGGCTTTTCCTAATCTTTTATGTATTTTGTTATCAATTTATATAATAATTAGGCTTGCCGGATAGACACATGGGCGTGCTTTAAAACCAAAACAAGGAATTTGGACCAACAAAAAATTGTAAATATAATATATATAATAAAACAAAATAAGTTTCATCCAAAATTATACACCTAATATACAAGGTACATTCGTATTTATTCTACCCGTTTATGATACATTTTCTTTTCTATTCGTTTCTATCAAAAATAGCGCGAAGTCGTTACAGAATGTATTTCATTTTTTGGCAAAAAGTTCCTCATCACGAGGTGTTATCTACGAAAGTGTTACCTGCATATATGGGCCTTGCAATAATTTATTTACGTCACTCAGTTTTCAAAAGTTTCAATCAGGTAAGCAAGTTTAACAAGAAAATTCTTACTTTAAAATATAATTATGTGACCATGATGGATTTTTTCAGGAAAGATCGCAATCTTTTCTTTAAGTTTAAATTAACTTTGCTCAAGATAACCAACACACTTCACAACAAATACAAAATTGAAGTATAATTAGCTTCCATGTCTTACACAAGTTTTGCAAACATTCCAGCTTTTACTCGACTGCCCTTTATGTATTTTTTAATACAATGGCTGCTCTGTCGAGCATGCAATGCCTCAGGGGCTCTGACCCGGACAACTGGGCGTGGACGGCTGGACTCAGCCAACGGGGCGCAGTCAACTTGCCTCAAGGACGGCTGGAAGCAGGTACAGCTAGGTGCCAGGACAACAGGTACAGGAACAGTTGGGCTCCGGGCTAACTGCGCGCCGAAATAGCTAGACTCTGGAGAAACTATACACTGTACAAGCTTGGCGGTGCGTTAAAAAGTGTAACTATATTTCCGTTAAAATAGTTATTAAAATGCAGTATTAGTTATTAAATTTTATTTAGAAAACAGTCAAGAAAATTTTGTAATTAAGCTATATTAATGGTTTTTATAAATTAAAAAATATATTTTTTTCTAATAGCGTGGTCAATATCGATATTTTTCTATTGATACCTTTGGAATTTAACACTGTAGTAAGCTAATGCATTTCGCAGTTGTGTGCAATACCACGTAAATATGCTACAATATCTCTGTTATCGAGTCATTCCCTATTTTACTAATTGTACCATCGGCCTCCCTATACTTTCGCTTCCTTCGTTGTGGCTGTTGTCTTGAGACTAGCTGTTGATAATAGATGTCGCGATCAACCTGTATCCTATACGTGTTGCAGTAATAAATTTCCATGTTAGATGCTGCGTTGCTAATTCGGTCTCTAATCTGCGGTGCGCTGACCCTGTAAAGTTATTAGTACGATAAGTACCATTCAGCACCCTTTCATAAAGGTTCCACATTTGTGGTGAAATAACAGTAATCTTCTTTTATCACCTCTACCATTTTTACGACCTAAGTCTAGGGTCTCCAAACTACGGCCCGCGGACAATATCTGGTCCGCCAGTGTTATACGTTCGGTTCGCGACAGCTAATGGTTATTGCGATAAGTTGAATAAAAAAGCACAGAATGATGGTAACTCGCTAGATAAAGCTTAATGACAAGTATGGCACGCAGAAAATTCAACTTAAGCATAATAACTAAAAAATACTTAAAATGTGTCCCACTAACATTGTAAACATTATATCATATAAACACATAAACATATATACATTACAACATATAAAATACTAATGAGATTTATGTAATTATGATAATAGTTCGTAGTCGGAGACCAATTTTATTTGTACCAATTTGTTACATTTATTTCCAGCGTAATTAATAATAAATATGCTTTCGAATAATTTATAGAGTTAAATCCAATATGCTTTGAAACACAAAGTTTATTATGCAATAAATTAAATAATTTACATCCTGTGTACAATAAATACGCTTTCTACAAATTTTCAGGTTGAGCTTATTTAGTTCGAAACAACAAATTTATGCTACAATTAAATAAATTAATGCCCTGTTTTAAGTATCTCGTTATACCTTGCGATAGCGTATCATTACTTTCTCTGTGGTTTTATTCTAAACCTTCGTCGAAATAGTATATTGAAATATTTGGATATAACTCGGGTTTTCCAGTCAATCGCGCTTCGATAAGCGCGGATGTTTGCTTATCGAATTTGTGTTACTTCGAACTCATTTTAAAATTGGTCTCTGTAGTTTGTGCGTTGATGCACTTGAAAAAAACTACTCGCTCTGTTATTTCAAAAGCAATGCACGTTTGTTGTTTGTTGCTCTACAAGTAAGCGATGTTTTACGTGTATTGGTAAGTTTTCCCGGGTTTACTCATTCTAATCCAATTTTCGTCTTAGCTTTTTTTAGCTGGACGCCAAATGGGTGCTTTTGGTGTGTGGACCAGACTGTTCGTTGCCATGGAGCAGCTTTTTCTTTCTCTCTTTACTTTCTCTCACTACTGAAATTACGATGCCCGTTACGTCACTGTGTTGACTCAACCCTCCACGGTAGGCAAGATAGGTACCCGAACCCCACAGGTATGTGACTTGTTTTCTTTAGTATGCACCAATGGAACATTCCTTATCAACGTTGGGTGCAGTCACGGGATGAGAAACGTGACCCTATAGCACTTTTGTTTGTTGCTACGATTTGTGATTCTCGCTCTATAGGTGCTTCGGGTTATACTTCGGTAGTTATTACTACAACGTTGCTGATATTTAATGCGGAAATTTAACTCTTATAATATCGAGAGAATTCGCCTTTATTATTTTTAATTTTAACATGTTGCTGTTGATATTGAGAAAACCTACATTTAAAATTTGCTATCACTATTGTCATTGCGAAAATTTTAAATTGAATTCTAACTTCCACAGCCATTTGCTATTTTGTAATTTGGTGAGAGGATGATGCTTTTCATTCAAAAAAATGTCGATCACTACTTGAAGTTCAAAAAAAGCGCTGAAGGACTTTTCCGCAACTAAACCTGCGTACGGCAGTGTAATATGATGGTAAGTCATTTTCTCCAATCTCTTTGATAAACTCGTAGAATTGTCGGTGCTTCAACCCAGTGGACCTGATAAAACTAACAACTGATATGATTTGTTTGAGAACTTCGGATATATATACAAACATCTCCTGCACAAGGACTGTTGATGAATGATACAATGCATTACTAATTTTCCACAGCTTTTGACACAAGAACAACCACTTCTTTATTGTTACCACACATGTTTATGCCTCCATCAGTAGTAATAGATTTCAAGCTTATCCATCGAAGGTTTTTTTTTTATTAATGGTATTTTCAACTTCGTTAAACACATCTTCCTCAGAATTCGTGGCATGAATACTATCAATATCAAGAAGTTCTTCATACACTTCATAATTTTATCTACTCCTCGAATAAAAATCAACACCTGAGAATCTAACACATCTGTTGACTCAACCAAGACCAGAAGAAACACTCGAGATGTACATTTTAGTCAGACAGTTGAGATGATATATTTTCTGCGGTCTTCTATCCTCCGAGTCACGGTATTTGCTGACAAACTGACAGTTTTAAATAAATGTACCTCTTCGTGGCACATTTCTTCGGCTATTTGAGTTTTTTAAGCAAAGATTGCTGCGATTTCAATCCGTGCTTCAAAGCTTTAAATTTTTCTGTCCGCAAACATCTTGTATATTTTGAGTAATTTTGAAAATGTTTCGATTCATAATGACGTTTAATGCTATATTCTTTGAGAACGGCTATGGTTTCATTGCAAATCAAACGTAGTGCTTTCTTACTAGACTCAATTACGAAATATTGAAATTTGCATTGAGTTTTAAATGTTCTGCATTCGCTGTTTATTTTCGCTTTTTTCCATCCTAGTAAATTATACACAAAAACAACAAGTCAAATGAAAATACTGTTAAGAAGATATCTATTAAACACGCACAAACATATTTAAGGAGTAACGCACTAGTTTATTTCACAACAAACAGTTTCGTTTCCTTTGCCATTTCCAAGCGGACTAACACACGGTCGTGTCGCTAGCCTTTTATACCCCAATTACTGCCATCTAGAAATGTGTGGAATGCACCATAACTTTCTCGAAACAACGAGACTTTTTGAAAGTACTACTAACGCTATCTGTTAGCTATAGAGGGTACTACCACTACCTATTTTCGCGTGTGACCACCAAGTGTCGTCAATTGTCGCGGTCGTAACAATAAAGTACAGTTAGTACACAATAGTAATTGAACTAACGAATTTAGCAACCATATACTCGCTAAACGTGCGTACTCGTCGACTAGTCTATAAATTATAGATAATGACAAGAGAATTAAAACGGTTTTGTCCCTTGGAACTTACTGGAGTAATTAGATTTGGAGACTCTTGACTTAGGTAATTATCCTTAAACCAGTCGTAAAGGGGCCACAGTGCTTATGGTAGTTTGCCACGGTAAAAATTCGATAACTAATCGATATAATGGGTTCCTTAACGTTACGATGACAAATAGTGCTCCGGAATAGCTCAGAAAAGACTCATCAGGGTGGTAGGTAAATAATCGCATTCAAGGACCATAAGGAACCACTAGAAAGGTCCAATAAGTCAAAACTAACTATTTTATTAATGGGCGCCAGGAACAGGAGCAAGCAGAATCAACGAGAAATGTTCCACTATTCTCGGGCGAAACCCAAGGTAACTCACTATATCAATAAATTAACAGGGCACAGAATTAAACCTGAATTTATTGAAGTAACTACAATGCCAAATATGAAATCAAACACATAAATATAAATTTCACTAGAACAAATAATTCTACAACTAATCATACATACAAGATTCAAACCTAAATGATTCAAGAGACAATTAACCAAGCTAAGTGCTCACAATAAGCAAATATATGTTTACTCCAGGTGATTGTATAAATAATATTTAACAGTAATAACGCAATGGTGTTAAGAATATCCGGGCACGAGCCCGTACGCAAAAATAATTCGTACTAAGTAATAATCGGATACGCAGACTTGGTGGCCACTAAGTAAGCTGTAACAGCATAACTCAAGTGAGTAATAATTTAACCAAGGGTCTAAGCTCGTGACTAGATTTACAATCAATATGTATAAATCACTGGAACGCATTAACGAGTTGTTAGCAACAATCATAAGAACATAGCACTTGCTACGGAAGCATTCAATCATTAATACCTAAATAATTTTATCATAAATACAGATTTACGTTAGTTATAGCAACCCACCTTACACACAGGTGTAAGTATGGTTGCATGCAAAGCAAAATAATAATATGGTACATATAAGGTTGCATACACAAAAATATTTATCCAATAATCTCAACAGAACATAAACAACACACTTAAATAAGGAAGTATACGACCTCAATAAGTAATTCCAATGCACCAGTAGCAGTCAGGGATTCCAAATCCAACTTAACAGGATTACAGCACTTAAAGGTAGTCCAGCAGATGGAACTTATTGTATCAATAATTAATTCTTCGTCGGGAGCTTCAATACCATCTATTTCAGTAAGTTGTCGAATCTGGGTAATCGTAATACCACCAGAACGATTACTTAAACGAATCTTCACAAATGTGCATCTACTTAAATTGGAACTGCTAAACCTAAAATATGTAATTACTCTTGGACTCGCACGCAGACGTAAACTTGGACTTAAATTTGAAGTTAAATTTGAACTTAGATTTGAACCCTAAAATTCATGTAATACATAGAACAAGAAGTGATACAAAGCTATTACTTACCACACAACAATGTGGGTAGAATATAACAAATATCACAAAAATGTGCTTCACGAACTGAGTGAAAGCCAACCCAATAGTATTAATCAAAACGACGTAAAATCCGCCTAAGGCGTAATAATTAACTTTCGTACTCACAAACATCAGAAAGATTAATTTTATCCAAGGTAGTAAGCAAGAATCCGCTACAATAAGCGATATAAAGTTTGCTAACATACCAAGATCGTCGTTACAATTCAAAGGCTGGATCAAGAAGAACGAAGAGCCACCACATGGGCTCGTTATCGCCCTTAGGTTAGATAACATTTTCCCACAATTAAACCACTTTTTATGAACAAAAGCAAATTAATGTGCATCAATTAATACAGTTTTACAATAACAACTTGACAAATGTCAATTCAGTAAAATATCTAACCAAAGGAGAGATTCAAAGGCTTCTAACCACAGAGCATTATGTTAAAAAGATTCTAAAAATTGCAATGAGTTATAAAACTTAAAACGGGACGTTCCAAGTTCAGCTGTTAAAACTTCCACAGCATTGCTCAAATCGTTCTCTGGAACAAAGACAAAAGCAGGTATCACTTTTGCCTTTAAACAACAATCGGCATCCGAATTATACATTCCAATTAGTTCCATTTCACACATTTTCTTCCGTATGTTGTGCGTAAGATGACAAAAGCAGCTATTTACACGTGCATCAAGAAAACACTCTCTGAATACACCAACGCTGGCGAATTAAAATTCATCGCAAGAAAATGATGTAGGTGCGAAAGCAGACTGCAGTTGCTTAGTTATTGAAACAGTAGTAGATATGTTAGTTGTTGTTTATTAGGTAGCAGCGCATATATAATCAAAGGAACTCCGCCATACAATTTTCCAATTACAGTATAAATTTTGAAAAACAGTGCAGTGGCTGTCTTAATTGCTATCACCATAGAATACGTTACCATTACGACATATTTCTAAGTTACGACAAAATTCGAAAATTAAAATTCTGTATACATCAGGGTCGCTGTCCAAAACAAAAATGCTTCTTGGATTCCCCTTTCAAACGTATACATTTCATATTTATTTGGAATTGAGAGCTCGCAAAGGTGTTGCGCAGCTGGAAGGGCTGCATTGATTTCATGTCTTTTATGCCATACCATTTTCTTTAGAGCATTTGGGACAGGTAATACTCGTTACATAAATCGATGCTGTTATTATATAGTAATATTGAATAAAAAAATTGGATAGACAACATGCCATACTTCACGACAGTAAAGATTGTTTAACCCTTTTTCTTTCTACTATCTAACTGTTAAATAAATTTATATAAAGCAATCCAAAGATTACACAATATAATGATCGATAATATGTACAGTTTTGTGTAAATTCAAAATTTAGTCCTTGAATAGAACATTAACATTTACCAAATTTATAATTTCCTAAAAGCCAGCTAAATATCTTTATAATTACTATCTTTCGAACGTTCAAAGATGCTTTCTTTATTTTCAAATTCTCAAATTAACCTTTTGGTTGACTCTTACAGATATATAATATATAGCAAATATTAAAATTGAAACAGTCTTTTAACTAATAAAAATTTTAAAATCTCTAACCTGCGTTTTCCTTGCCTGTCACTGGAACTGCCCCATATTACCTGTGGTCAGCACCCCTTGATCGTTACAGCTACAGCTCGACTTGCTTCACTTGATTGGTCAGAATGATAAATTAATGGTTGCTTGTATTTCTCCCTTCGGATTTCTGGAGTAACTTTGAGTATCTTCACGTTTATTTTATATTTCCATGTAATAATTTATTTAGACGTATTTTCAGATGTATTATTTAAACATGCATTTAGAGTATTTATTCAGACGTACATTAAAATTTTTATTTGGACCTTTTTTCGGAGCCGTTTACGTAGATCGGCTATTTCTTGTCGTACAAATTTGGTACTTTCAATCTTTCACTTTTAATAAATTATTGATTTTTTACTAATTGTCAGTGGTACGTAAATTTTACTTTCTATCAACGTGGTTCGTGCCTTGTTCAGGATAGACTGTCTATTTTCGAGCTTCCTATCGTATTTATAAGCTCTACCAATGCATGTTTTAATTGGTGCGCATTGCGTGTTTATTGATAAACGTTTGTAATTCTCGCCTATCTCTGTAGAACCTTGGTATTTTTCAAATTCCCTGGTTTTAATTGTTGTTCTTTCATTCAATCTCTCACGTAGACATACAATATATCATAGTATCTTCTCAGAATTTCCAAATATTTCTTTCATTCTGTCACGTATTTTATATTTGTGTCGCATATAGTCCAAAGCTTATCGTATAACGAACCGTCTGTTATTTATTTGTTATTAAAAATATGTTGGATTTCTCCGTAAATGTAATATTCCTTGTCACGTATTTATTTTCTAATAATGACGTATTAGAATGCGTTTACTTATTCATGCGTTGCCATTTTCGACGAAATTATTAAATATCTAGAATGCTAGGTTATCTATCTTTCCCGATAATGTGTTTATATTGATGCAATTTGTTGCGTTTAAAACCTTATCTTTACTCGTTTCTTAAACTTAAAGCGCATGATAAGACGTACACACTATTATTTTAGCTAAATAGTGTTTGATTATTGCAAAATGAGCTCTTTTCTTATGCATTAAATTAAATATAAATTATATACAGTGTGTTCGCTATTGACCTTTTGTAAAATGGTCAATTTACTCCTATGATTTGTGAAATTATTTGTTAATCTAAACGATAAAATTATTTACATTTATTCGACGACCCCTATAACTTAATCTACCCTTAAACTACCCTCTTATCATAGCAATACATACATATATTATTGTAAAAACACCTTTGGAAATAGTCCTAGCGTGGGGCCGTCATTATATTGTAAAATTTACCTCGGCTGCACCGCTCTTTTACTAAAATTTTTATGAATCTTTCAAAGAAGCTTACCTGGACTGCTGAAAATCAAACTTCACCTCACAGCCACTCAGCTAAAATCTGAAAAATATTTCCCTACAATCCTATCAAAAAACGCAACTCTATTTACACAAATAAAAGAAAATTACCTTCCAAAACTTTGTCCATTAAAACAGTTAACATACATAAAATGACAAATTTTTGTGAAGAAAACCATTCATTTTTAAAATGTGTTTGGATTCAATAATTTTCATTATGCATATACCCTATTTAAAGTAAGTGGGCTAACCTCGTACCTGATTATAACCTTTCTCCTAGCATGAGCTCACAGTAAAACCTGTGTGCAAAAATTATAGCACTGCAATAACGAGAGCCCCTTTACTTTGTACATAAACAGCCTTTGTATCATTATATTAATGATCCTTTTTTACATAAACATATTTTCATTTAAATATAAAATTCAATAAATTTTTAAGTCCATAGAATTCATAAAATAAGCACCCAAAAAGCACAAATTGTCAAAGCACGTCAAATAATTCAACAACAACGTTTTTAAAAAAATTAGTTACCTGGTAACCACTACACAGCCTGCATCTGCCATCCATCCCTCGATGTTGTTGCCGTCTATTATGCCTCGGAACTATGGAGCCGCTCTCAAGTTGAGTCACACCATTCCAGTCAGTATGCAGCTATCCAAATCTCACTAACTAACCAATGATAGTGCATCCAAACTTCCTCTACTTCTCTACTACTTCATGTATCATCAGCAAATCACTCCTCGATGCATTCACAATTGCAAATCAATCTTGCTGTTTAAGTTTCCACCATACATAAACAAACTTTCTTGGTATCACCGTAACCGTTGGCACACTTCTCAAAACACAAACTCCTAACCGACAATCAATTCTACATAATTTTCTCGTCAAACATCAACGGTCTTTATAGTACCGGAATTTTCAAGCATGAACTCCACAAAATACCACGAAATCGTTTGTATCCGTGTAACGGCTAGTCCGCTTTGCCGAAACTAGCCTTAACTGAAAATCAATTCCTATAAGATTCACGCCCCACATGTAAGACGAACCTAGCTCTTTCTTCCTTTGTCTTATATACAACCATTTTCTTTCTCATGCTTCGTTATACAAATCCCACTCAGGTATGTACCCACTCTAAACCTTAGACAGTCATGCGTTCTTTTCTACCTGTAACGTCCAATTACATTTCTTAATTTCTTTCTCTATTTAAAATCGATATCTTGTACAAACATCTTCCACCTTTCTCCTTTATATGCTAAAACCAGTTTGTTTTTGTTTTTCTAGCGATCCGTGCCTGCCTTAACGTCTATTTGCAATTGTAGAAATTATTGATTTTCTGATGAGGTTGTTGATAACACGCGCCCCATACATGTAAATAATCGTTACTTGTTGTAACCGTCGAGTTTTCTTTTATTGATTTTCTTGCCTATCCCTGTCTTACAAGCTCGTGTTTTTAAATGGTATCTTATGCTAAATGATATTCAAATGTTTCTACTTCACTACAATTATACCCGTTAATTATTAATCTCATTGAAATTAAAATGAGAAAGCTTTTTAACTATTGTACGCCGTTGTGCTATAATTAAAGCTGCATTCTCAACATGTTCACAAATGAATTGATCTGTTTGATAGATGCTTAACATTTATTGACTCTGCTCCCTAAATATTGAAATTTTTTTGCAAATAAGTGCAAAGCCGAAACTAAAAAGAATTAATTCCTAAAACTCCTACATTAAATTACTTAATTGTTACATTAGATTTCTAAGATACCTATTTAACCTTTTAATACGCGGTATATACCAACGCTAACCTACCCTAAGCTGACCTATGACCTATCTATTTACTTATAACCTACAAATTACATAGTAATATATAATGTATATATATATATATATATATATATATATATACACATATATCAATAGCGACATTTGTTTTGAAGCTCTACCAGAACAGAAAGTAAAAATTTAAAAAGTTGCTTAGACAAAGAGACGACATACATTCATACACACATACGTACATATCGTATTCGCATACTCAACTTTTCAGTTCGATGAATGTTAAAATAAGTATAATACACACAGAAATACTTATAGTACGGAAAAAATGTATATTGGTTACATGATTGAATGAGAAAAAAATGTACAAAATTAAAATAATAAAATAACATAAAACAAAATGAATTCAAATAAAGTGATACTAACATCTTAAAACAAAAATACTGGTAGATAGCTAGTAACTAGATAGATTAGTTATAATAATTACAACCTAAATAACTAATCTAACTATA
Source organism: Platerodrilus igneus (assembly GCA_036346225.1). Lineage (NCBI taxonomy): Eukaryota > Metazoa > Arthropoda > Insecta > Coleoptera > Lycidae > Platerodrilus > Platerodrilus igneus. The sequence goes on along the minus strand of JARFIW010001485.1, from coordinate 347,261 downwards.
AAACAAATCTAACTTTCTGGAGGTTTTTGCAATTTTTTCTATTACTTCGGAAACTGTTAATTTTATTTCCCCGTGAATTAATAAATCAACAAGTCCATTTAATGGTCCCTGAAAATGTTTAATGCTTAAAATACAAAAATATATCACATATCAGTTGAAATACTTCAGACGTGCTATTCCTCAAATATGTTTTAATTATTTTTAAAGCTGAGAATGAGCGTTCATTCGCTGCATTAGCAACTGGCAAAGTTGTAAATATCTAATAAAGTTTAAAATATTTGGAAAGAAATTCTTGTTACACACACATGCGTTCATCGCATTTTTGGTTTCTTGTCCATTTTAAGTACTTTTCAGTTCCAAATTCTAAATTAAGTCGAGATGTCCTCACAACAAGCAGTTAATCAATTGCATAATGATGAACTAAAAATTTTAAGTTTTCTTCGTCGTATTCATTTATAGATTCAGGGAAAATTCGATTAACTTTAAGTGTTGTATCATATTCTTCACATACCATTAAAACTTTTTGAGAAATGTTTCGAAAAATTTTTATAGCATTCGAACGCATATCTTCTAGCTCTTTCCTTGTAGCTGAAGTTAAAGTAGCATCTCTTTTAAATCAATACTGACCTTATGAAAATGTTGGCATAGCAAATGCATCGTACTAAATAATTTGCCAATACAAGGATAAAAAATTCTCCACGAACAATAGATGCTTTTAATAGAGTAGCTCCTCTAACCGATTCAGTGTTTGGCCACTGTTTTATGGAATTTAATGATTCTATTACAGGAACCGCAGCAATTCTATAAAATCATTTATTGAGCGACAACGTTCTATCCATTTATTGGCACAATTTCTTTTTAGAGTTTTGGCACGTATTTCCTTCGGATTGTTATCGATCATATTTTTAAGGCTTCCCTTCTTTTTGGAAACATAAAAAATCATATGCCTTACCTACAACTCCAAAAGCATTTCTGATCGCAGCTGTTTCGCATTTTGATGTGGCTAAATTTAAATTGTTTGTCGAGCGGTGTACGTATTCACAAAGTGGGTGTATTTTTTTAATATGAACTTGAACTCCGTTTAATTTACAAGACATTACTGCGGCGCCATTGTACTTTTGCCCGCGTAAAAGCGACGTATCGATTCCAAAGGATTTTAAACTACCCAATATAAGACATGCCAACCGGTCACATAATGCATCACTAGCTGGGACGAATTGAAAAGTCTTCTTTGGCTATGATAGTTTCTAGGTCTACATATCGTACACAAATGGAAACTTGTTCAACCCCAGATATGTCAGCCGTTTCATCAGCAAGTACTGTAAAACATTTAGCCTTGTTTACTTTTCAGCTACTTTTCTAAGGATAACCATGTTGCAACTTTCAATAATAGAGTTCTGACTAACGGAACTTATATATTTGTTTCTATAGCTATTTTCCAATACGTTTCTTAGATCATTATCACCACGAGCACGGTAACGAAAATGGACCGAAAGTTCCCGTCATTCTGTTCTGGTTGTGCTTTGACAACAATACTTCCAGACCACGTAATACCAGATCCTGTCTGCCACATAGTATTACGGCCTCTATAATTGGTATTATATTTTTCTTATTTGCAATAATTTGTTTGGAACTCTCGTTGTCAAACAAATTTTCAAATAAGATACTTTTGTTACTGTAGTCTCGTATAAAACGATTTGCTTTATAAATACATTCTAAACGATCTTGCGTGATCTGTAAATGTTTCTACAGCATACTTCTAGTTGTCGGATTTCTTTTTACTGAGCTACCAAGTGCTTGAAAATTAATACCTGCACCAGATTTTGAAAAAATGCAACAATATTTACAAAACGCTCCATTATCATGTTCATAATAGCTAAGCCACGACCACCGAGTTAACCATGAATATTAATTTTAAATTTTGAAACTAGTACTTTTTTGTAACTGGAAACCTATAGTTCGGTTCGGGCGTTCACACATTTTCTAAGACGTTGTTTAATATACGCGCTACTAAGAGGTTTATTAACAAAATTAGAAACGTCTATTGTTTAATATTTCCAAATCCGTGAACCCTTTTGATTCCACAAGTAACTGACTATAAGTGGGTGGGCTGTTTTGTCCGGTAACAATTTTCCCATTGTCATCGTCATTATCAATACTATATGGCTGGCACTTTTTAAATTGTTATTGAGGACATTGGGGTTACCTCTATGAAATCTTTTTTTGCTTTGTGAGTGTAAAATAATTCAAAATAACTTTCTAATGCTGTTTTTTCATTTCGATTGTTTAAAGGCTCAAAATCTGCAACCAAAATGTTTTATTCAACAAAGAGACCCATGTAGGACACATAAAGGCTGCAGTGCATCATCAAACATTTAATTATTAATAAAATAATAAGCATATCTCATAAATTCCATAAATTGCACTGTATGAATTTTATTGAAAATATATGCACAAGGGCGCTAGCTTAATAACTACGGTTTTAACTTTGAACGCTTCTGTTTTTTTGCTATGATACATAGCACTATTATTTCATCATGTGGTATATATTACTATAGTTGCTCAGGCCGTCAGATAGGAGAGTAAATCCGAGACAACGTCGAGACGATGTCGAATTAGTAGGTAGTTTGTTCCTAGAAATTCGAGAAATGTTAGTCCATCACAAAGTATACTGCTTTTTCTACTTACATTGCAACCACATTCAGCGGTTCACTTTTAAAAATGTTAATTCAAGTGCGATTTTATTTTACTAAGCCATTCTGTTATTTCCCTTTTATTCCTTGAAGTGTTTGGTATTCTTGGTTCTGTGGTATTGTGATACGAAGCATTACGCAAGACAATTAATAACAAACGGTGATTCTAACTTTTTTAGAAGCTGATTTTCGAACAAACGTAAAAATTGTCCTTATTCATCTCGTCATGGTACTGTTAATGTTTTTTCGATGAACAAAAGACCAATACGCCACCTTCAATAAAACCATTTGCTTTGCTTGCATACAACAGTAAGTACCTAAAATTCATAATTACTTTGTACATTTACGTTACAAAATGCAAATTCACTAATCTTTTTCTAGCAACTCTTGCATCTACACTCCTAAAATAGCTGTCTTTCCAAGTATAACTTACAGAACCCTTCTTAAAAATTCGCGTTTTATCAAAAAATAAAACAAACTGATACAAGCCTTCCTGTTTAATTTGTATATAATTTTTAAAAAATTGCACCCTCTTATTGACAACATTAGGTAATTCCATAAGACCTCGTTTTGGATTGATAATCTTGTCTCCACTTAAACCATACATTATGTAGAAGTATATTTAACGATTGTTAGCTACCTGTACAACCCATCATGTGTTATCTTATGCTACAACACATTTACAGAAATATATTTGCCTAAAATTATTTAATGTACGTATTATAAACAATTTCACAATTAATAAAATTTACTTACAATTTTCATATATTCTGTAAATTACATTACAAATACCATATTTAGTAAATTCATCAACTTCTGTAATTGGTTTTTTGTGAACTCTTTTCTTGGAAGTGAAGGGGTCATTGTTTTTTAACGCTTGTGAAACAGCAATTACTGCAGACCAATTGGTATTTAATGTGGCTGCCCCAGCTCACAGAAGCAAGCATGAGACCTGGCGGGACGTAGTAGGAGAATATATTAAATGGGATGAAGAAATTAGAGCAGAAGTCGAAAAATGACTGTCTGATGGCCCTACTAGTTTTAAGGTACATCCAGAGTGAAAAGTAAACATTTAAATATTTAAATGGCCCTTGCAAAAGTACCTAAAGATCCAGCAATACAGCACGTAAATAACTTAATTAAGAATAAAGATCTAACCTGAAGAGAGATCTAAAGCAATTTGTTTTCAATTATGGATGTAATTACGACCGTTGTTTACTTTTGGACAATTTTTTGAAATAAACATTCGTAACACCAATATAAGCTTAAGGCACTTTAGGCAACCGAACCTTGTTTTACTTGAAGTATTAAAATGTATAATTAGTATGGAAATTAAAAACATATAACTGCAGAAATCCTAAATAAGCAAGAGTGCAGAATAATTACTTTATTATGTACTGCATACTAAAATATACCGTACTGTTAAATAACTGTCATAGATTTAAAATTATATATTTGCAGTAATCTTCTAAACACATAACCACAAAGTCCAAGCTCTGCATATATTCACTACACAATACTATTCGCAGAATTGCACAATTTATACGTAAATTAATTAGTCACTGTCACTTTCTTCAGTTTCATCGTCTCATGATCCAGTGTTAACGACAAACTCCAACTTTTCAATTTTGTCGTCAACTAACAAAACTCTTCCCAAGCGCCTCCAGTTCGATTCGTTTTTGACAGCGACTTTAGTATACGATTTTCTGCAAGAGCAGCTTCTTTTCGTATTCTTTTTATGAATGTGACAGATTTCCCAGTAGCAGCTGCAGCTAATTCAGTCGTTTATTTAACGGTAATGTCCTTACACCAGAAGTTTTCAGCCTATCAATCCTAAAGCAACCTGTAAAAACATATTATTAGTCTACTATAGTTCTAAACCATATGAATATAACTGCATACTGCTCATTTACAAAATTAGAATACATTTTTAGGTTAAGTTGATTGGTGCATATATTTTTCATATCATATCTAAACCTATCTTGTATAAATATACGGAAAATACTAGTTTTGAAAAAACTGTTGAATGAAAGTAAATTAACGCAGAAATTATTATCAATGTATAATAAATACGGACACAGCTCAAACGACAGCAATTAACAAATAAAATTACAGATTATAGAATTCCAATTTATCCAAAGGACGCAGTTATTATGGTGAGCGGTGGTTTGAATTTTGACTTATTGAATTAGTATCGAATAAATATATTTGGGAATGCAATTTATCATTGACGAAGACACAGAAGTAATGGTGCATATTAGTAGTTATGAACAAAACATCGTAGATATTAATTAACTAATTATGTATTACGCGTAGAAAGTACATTACTGCCAATTACAAATCTCTACGTTTTTAACCATCGTTTCGATTATTAATTTATCCGTCACTAGATGTCAGAAAAATTAATTTCTGTTTCGCAATGTACATTCAACTTGATCGGTTCTCTGATTTGCTACATATGTTGATGACGCTTTTTAGTTCGCATATATTCCGGGGTTCATGTTTGCTTCTGGAAGCTGTATACGTTAAAATAAAAGCATAAACTACAAATTGAAGTAAAAAATAGAATTACCTCGTGAACCGCCATCAAAGAAATAATATCTTATCTCTTTCTTGTTCAAAATATGATATCAAACTAGCTACAAGTATAGTCCCTTTACTTCTGAAACGTACACCAAATATTGTTTAATCACACTAACAAAAATAACGCCAATCTGTTCTAAAAAAGAACCATTTTGAATGCAAGAAGGGATAATACAAAAACCGGAACAAAAAAGTACACAAGAGGTTAATGAAAACAAACAATGAAACCACCGAAATCTAACTTAACCTATATGAGTAATTTTTTATGTCAACAATTGGTTTGAATAAAAGTGGCAAACTATCAAAATTTCTCAACTTGAAAGGAACTTTTTTTCTGAAATTAAAACAAAACAAAAATATGCTTTTATATTAGATTGTCTGGGCACAGTCCATAGAACAATAAGGTTCATCTTTAGAAAAATTAAAAAAACTTTCTTTACAACCATACTAAAATTAGGTCAGTTGTTGAGTTAGTTTTTACGATTTACCTTTTATTTCAAACTTTTGGAGGGGAAGGGGGTATTAGATTCCCCCCACCTCCAACCCCCCACCCTCAATACGCCACTGGCGTGGATAAATCCGACAAGTCAAGATGTTAAAATATATAAGAATTAGATAATTAGTAATTAATATATTGTTACGTACTGTAGCAATATGCTTATAATTGAATCATGGCTAGACTAGAGTTTTAATTATTTCTAAGTCTCTGATTAAATATTATTGAAATATTATCATTTGCAGGATATGTTTTGCTTACAACTGCCCTACTTTGTACGGCAATATCAAAATTTCTTAAATAGTTTACCTCACCATACGTATAAAATGAAATGTATTCGTGTTATTATTTGCAATTCACAACAGTGTTAAAATTTGTGCTGGATGCGAGTTACATATCCCCCATATTAAAATACATATAAGAATAAACGCATTTATTATGTCTTAGTAATATAACGTTACATTGTATTAAATGAAGGTTATAATTAAAGTTTAACAGTGTTCATATCAGACATAAGAAAGGAAACGACTACTTTGTATTCCAGACGTAACCTGATACTGCATGTGCAGAAACAATGAACTGCAATAAAGTAGTCTTGATTAAAATTACTTACAATAAGACATTGTATATTTATCAAGAAGTAGCAGACGGTGGTATCTGCAGTTTCCTATAAGATGATACGAGAGAAGGGATTACATATAAACCGTGAGGAGCCCCTGATCGCCAGTCAGTCTTTAAACTTCATAACTTTAACATTGTCGGTGGTTCAAGCTACTCACCGTAATTTTTAATTATTAATTATTGATTTATTAACCTCAAGTATTTTGGTCAATTTTAATTACTTAGTGTTTAATGAATATAAACGTTTAAGTTGTTGCAACAGAAATAACCCATTTTTTCTAATTATACAATTAAAAATAAATTTGATAAAAGTGTTTTTGGCGACAAAACTTTTTAAAAAGAAGCTTCCAAAGGCCCAAAACCTATCTTGCGCCATAAAAAAAACTTTAAATTATTACTTATTTTACACGCCCAGAAACTATTTCTGCGGTGATAACGTTGATATTTTCGCTGGTGATAACTGTGGGTGTATAATGATCAAAGTTGTATAATATACAACTTAATTCTATTTTGCAATATTTTTTTCTTAAAATAGACTAAAGGAGTAATTTTGTTTTAGCTTTATCGTCAAGGGATATAAATTGGAATTTGTAATAAGACTGGATATCTTCAATATCGACGACTTTGAGTTCAGGATTGATATTAGTTTTGACGGACAAGTAAGTATGCAGCTTGTAACTAACAATAACTTAAGCTTGTACTTTTCGGCTTTTTCTAGTATCAGTAGGTTAGTCTTTGCTGTTAAGCCTGTTATACGTATATTAGATTTTGGCAGGTGCGATGATTTTGTTTTTGGCTAGCCTAGTTGTTTTCTAGTACATATATATGTTCTGCCAGCGGCAACATAACTACCCAAACCAAAACAATCTTATCTATCAGAATAAAACCGCCGCTGTAATATCATACATAGTTTATGTAGAACTGGAAGAAAAACTCTTTGCAAACGAGCAAGTGGAGCACGCTACCTGAAAAGCTTTTCTACTGTCGTAGTATAGGGGCGCCAAACCGTCTTGTCTCAATAATGCCTTCAATATTTTCCCTACACAGAAGACGATTATTCTAAATAGATCTCCTTTGCTGTTGGTTTCCTAAAATTATCACATTATACTTTACCATTCTCTAAAATATTCTGAAACACTTATTAAATTTTGTCGCAATTAAAGAAATTTTGAAATCAAAACCACTCCTAAACACGACTTTATTATAAATTTACCTGTCATTCATATATTATAAATAACTTCAAATAAGATTCAACCTCTACTTAACCTCTATAGACATAAAACCTAATTTTGTAACAATAAACTGTCCAGGAACTACTAAAAGAAAGCTTAAGGAAAATACATTCATATATAAATAATTCCACCATACATACCATTGTTCTGGTTTCTAATATTTATTTATTCTAAAAGAGTTTATAATAACAATTCATTGAAAGCAACACAATACCAACTTTTTCGTTAACCATTCCAATGTCCAATAGAAAAACTAAATTTTTACTCCTTTACCAACAATAATTTTACTAATAAAATTTATTTGTAAAATCAATATACATTCCGTTCCTAATTTAGTTCGATAAAATTACTACTTTCATATTTTGATAATTTTCAATTACAAAAATACTAACCATTTAAAAATTAATTTTGAGTTTACATGAACATAATGTTAAATCATCAACACAAAAGCTTATTCTACTCACGGTTTGTAACAATATAAACCTTTCTGCAATGAATTACTTGGGTTATCCGAAAAACAGCAACTCTTTTAATACAAAACAGAATTCAACTAGTTGTGGGGTAAACTCACAAGTTTCATAACCCGTTTACCTAGGCCGTTACGGTCGTCACGTTCCCGTGTGTAAAACCTACCCTGCCAGTAGTTCAACCTTATGTCACGCGCTACATATTTTTCTTGCGGGAATCTATATTGACATCTTAGAGCTGTGTTATTTACCTTTCTACTTGTCCAACTTAGTTGTAACATTCCCTTTCTACAAAATTCTACTAATTGTGGTCAGCAGTCGTTAGTACAATGTAACAATTTTAGGCTACGCGTATGTATAAGTTTAAGCCAACCTGTCAGTTTACGTTTGAATAAGTTCAAAACTCTATATAGTTTAAAATCCTCGAGTCTGTGAACGCTTTTTTTATTCAAAAGTTTTACTCAACCTATTGTATTTAATAAAAATTTTGTCAGTGTGTATCACGAACATTCAACAGTAAAACCCAAAAATTAGATTCTCTTATTGCCATCTTTAAGCTATCTTGGGGGGTGCACAAGGACTTTCAAAATAAAAGCAAACCTTGATTTTTTTGGGAAATCACATATATTACATTCAAATTAGTAATATCGAGAACAGCGGTTTGCACGGTCAAGAAGCATGCGGAACGAGTGTCTTTAGGTCATCTTAGAGATATCGTTGAAGAGGTTGGTGTTAGTATTTTGCGTACATCGGCAAACGCATTTTTCCTAACAAGTGGAAATCACACGATGATAAATCAAGTGAATACGGCAAGTGGTTGATGGCTAAAATGCGATATTACAGTCAAAAACCAGTCATGTGTCGATCGATGAGATGCTACATTATCATGCAATGAGAGCTAACTTCGTTCTTTACAATATTCTGTCTGAACGCGGTGAATGCCACAGCAAATCCTTTAAAACATGAAGATAAAACACGACATTTATTGTTAAAAACAATATACACTTATCCCGTCTCTAATTTAGTACAATAAAATAATTACATCCATTATTTGATAATTTTCAATTACAGAAATACCAACCATTTAATAATTAATTTTGAAGTTTAGATAAACATAATTCTAAATCATCAACATAAAAGCTTATTCTACTCACGGTTTGTAGCTTTTGGAAATGTCCACTAGTATAAATTTTTCTGCAATGAATTACTTGGGCTAACCGAAAAATCGCAACTCCTTTAATACAAAACAGAATTCAACTGTTGTGGGGTGAACTCGCAAGTTTCATAACCCGTTTACCTAAGCCGTTACGGTCGTCACGTTCCCGTGTGTAAAAGCTTATGTCACGCGCTACATATTTTTCTTGCGGGAATCTATATTGACATCTTGGAGCTGTGCTATTTACCATTTTTACTTGTCAAACTTAGTTGTAACATTCCCCTTTTACAAAATTCTATTGATTGTGGTCAGCAGTCGTTAATACAATGTAACAATTTTAATGTACGCATATGTATAAGTTTAAGCCAATCTGTCAGTTTACGTTCAAAACTCTATATAGCTTGAAATTCTCACGTCTGTGGACACTCTTTTTGTATTCAAAAGTTTTACTCAACCTATTGTATTTAATAAAAATTTTGTCTGTGTGTATCACGAACAGTCCACAATAAAACCCAAATATTAGGTTTGCTTATTGCCATCTTTAAGCTATCTTGGGATACAACTCATATATTTATTTCATTCAAATTAGTCGCTTCGAGAATCTGTTTAGCGGTTTTCACGGTCAAAAAGCATGCAGAACGAGTGTTTTTAGGTCTTTGTAGAGATATCTTTGAGAAGGTTGGTGTTAGTATTTTGTGTACATCGGCAAACGCATTTTTTCGAAGAAGTAGAAATTATACGATGATAAATCAAGTGAATACGGCGAGTGGGTTGTTGGTTAAAATGCGATATTTAGTCAAAAACCAGTCATGTGTCAATCGATGAGATGGTACATTATTATGCAATGCGAGCCAACTTCGTTCTTTACAATATTCTGTCTGAAAGCGGTGAATATCCCGCAGCAAATCCTTCCAAACATGAAGATAAAACACGACATTGATCGTCTGAACAGGTGGAATGAATTGTTTATAAATTACTCTCTTCGAATAGTAGCAACAAGTCAACATTGTCTCCACTAGTGGCTTCTTTTTCTTGGATTGGTTCATATAGGTCCCGTCTGCATTTTGACTCTTGGTTATGGATCGTGTGGCACCACATTTCATAACCAGTTACATTGTTGCACAAAATATTTAGGTCTTCTTTGAATCTTTGATGATGTACTTTAAATGTTGAATTCCGCTCAATTTTTGATCATTTATCAATTTGTGCGAAACAAAGCATTGAACACACTTTTCGAAGTCCAAAATGTTCGGCAAAATGCTCAATTTTTTTGGTGATTGATAAATTCATGTTCAATTTTGAGGGCATATGTGGATATCATATATTTCGATTGGCCATCATGATAGTTATCATTTACGTGTTCACGGCCATTTTTAAAGCTCGTGGACTTTGCTATGTGATTGAATCGATTTGGTTATTCGTAACTACAAACAGACCTACGTCTTCGACTTTGTGGGTAGATTAAAAATATTTTAAAGCATTGCGTTTTAAATGTAGCCTACACCCCACAACAGCAAATCCTTCATGTGGTTTATTTATATACAAACGGAAATTAATTTCTTTGCATCGGCTGTAATTTTCTAGAACACTGGTTATAGTTTGGGAAGCGAAAGCGACTTAATTTACTAATTTCTTTCACTTGATCCATAACTTGAAGTTTTAAAAATTGTAATACTTTGAACGTTGATACCGATCTATCCGACTTTTATTTAAATTTAATGGCATTTATAAGTTTGCAATTGCAAATAATTCACCAACTGCAATAGAGAAATCTTCAACGCAAAGTATGCAGTCAATAATTGAATTATTCATGCTTCAGAAGCGTTTTGTAAAAAGACAACAATAAAAGATCAGCTTCTCCGTTTCTGCACATCTTCAGATTGATCTATTTCCTCTTTCACAAACGCCCACAAAGTCGTGAAATTATACAATTTAAATACAGTGTATAAAATTTCCAAAGCGCCAGCTTGCAATTTCATCGAGAAATCCTGCGAGCTACTTTCTATGATAGTACTATTCAAGAGTCTAGTTGTGGGCTTTATATTCGACTTCTAAACCGGAAATAAAATCTACATCAATTGTTTGTAAGAAATTTTAAAGTTGCTGTAGAAATTACCAATAGCGCAACTGATGTAAATTTTATTTTCGGTTTAGAAAGCGCTTAAAGAACCATCAACGTAGTTGTTATGTAATACTGATGTAGAAAATCAGAAACCACATTTGCTGTTGAATTTAGCTATTTCGTGTTTTGAAAATTCTACTTGTTTCGTGAAAGGAAAATAGATCACTTCGAGGAACTGGAACAGGTCATTCTTGCTATCTCTTTAAAAATTGTTAAGAAGTACAATTGATGTAGAATTTATTTTCGCTTTAAAAACCGATTACAAAGTCCTCAACATGGCTGTGTAGTATCTCCAAAGCAAATAGTACTCTTTTATAGGAATCATAATTTGAAGAAAAGCATGCATATTTTTATATAAATTGGTTTTATTCACTACAAATCGCTTTTTGTTTTAGTTTAAATTGACTGGATTTTTCCATGACGAGGACCTCAGCCAACAGATCACCGATTACATTAATGAGCTTCTGGAATATTTTAAAAAATAGATAATCTAATTTGTACACGTAAAAACTGCTGCATTTAATGGAAAACCATTATCATTCTTTAACTATTATTTTGATACGATTGAGCGGTTTATAAATAAAGGTGCTTGAATTGATGTTTGTACGTTGTTATTGCCAACTTTGTTTTTGTTGTATACTAATATTAATTTTTACAAAAAGGAGTGTTTTGAAAAATATTTTTTCTCGAATAAGCCTAGTTACGATGTTATAATTGCTATGAAAAAATATTCCTTGCGAAAGACTCTTTTTATTTTCATCTTTGCATTAACGCAATACTTATTTCCATAGAGAAGAACCAAATAAAGGTACACTCTTGCTATACAAAATTACGTCGAAAAGCCAATTTCTGAACTGAAAGTAGTAACTAATAACCGTAATATTAACATTGTACCGCCAATTTATACTATTGTGTTATCTATAAGGGTTAGTGTGGTTCTTGATAGCCAAGAGGCTATCTACCTAACGTGGGATAATAAAATTGTGTGTTAACATACTACCTATGATAATGAAGCTGCTTGTATTTTCTTCATGCCAAAATTAGGCCTTAAGGCGAGTTACTCATACACTATTTTATATATATATATATATTGCTGTGATAAGGGATTGTTTAAGGGTGTACTTTATAGGAAAGGTCATTTAGAAATGAGAAATTACCATAGGCAGCAGAAAACGGCATTTATTTAGTGAAGAATTGAGAAATGGACATAGTTTGTAAATAGTAAGCAGTTAACACCCTGTATATAAAGTATAAATAGTTTTAGGCGACGCAAATAAACATAGAAAGACGCATAGTTAGCGTAGAAACCAGGAACACATGCATTAGGTAAATAGAAAATATTCAATACCCTGTAGATAAAGTTTTAGTTAATTTAGGTAAAGCAAGTAATAATATTTTTCAGTGGAAGCACGCGTATATTTATAAGTAAACGATAAAGTGTAATTAGACACGCATTCAAAAGAGTTCCAAAAAATTAGATTAATACGGAGATAGAAATAGAGCTTCAGGTAGCATAGGTAAATGCGTGCAAATAGCTAACCATTTTTGATAAGACAGCAGATTAAAAATTGCGTGAATAACATGTAAATATGATAATTAAAAGTCGAATTGCATCAGTTGTTTATGGAAAAGCAATTAGATCTATCAAAACACAGCATGTTGATAACGAAGACAGCTGCAAGCAGGTTACAATTATTGGGAATCATAGAGAATTACATCAGAAACTGCTTTAAATGTAATTATTTGATTGGTTATAAATGAGCGACGAACTCTAGACCATACCCACTGACGGAGTGGAAACTTAATAATATATTAGCAGGTACAGTGATAACGAGCTGAGTTTGCAACTCAACAAAGGCCGAAGTGCGCCACTATGAAATAAAGTGATACGTAATAATTTTAAAAGTGAAAGATAAAATAAGTGTCAAGATGAAAACTATAATTGCCGATTAAACGTAAGTACATTTTGGTGAATTTATTTTAAATTAAAACATAAAAATAATAGGGCTTTGAATTACGGGGGAAAACAAACTACAAGTTCTATGTCCGGAAAGAAACAAACGACGATTTCTAAGTCCGGGTGAAAATAGAGTAATACAATTTCTAAGTCTGGGGGAAGAATAATACAATTTGAGTAAGGGAAAAAATAAACCACGATTTCAAGTCAGAAGACAACGATAATAAGAATTCTATTCTAAGTTTGAAGAAATTGATTGATAAGAAGTAATTAGTCTGAAATGAAACGACAATAAATTGGGGTGCATAAATTAATAATGGTAGTCCATAGGGTAATGGCAATAATTTAAATGTAATCCTGAATTGGGGGAAGATAATTTTTATTCAAATGGAAGCGTCGATGTGAAGAAAATAGACCAGGTCAGATTTTTTTAGTTATAAGACATTTTATTTTTCTATATATTTTTTATTTTGAATATTGAATTTGCTTAATATAATATGAATGTGAAAAAGTCAACAAAAGAAGTTGCATACGTATAAAGTGAGTAAAATGATAACAGGTTTAGAACGTTCTACACTTCGTTGATAAGGATAATAGGTTTTTTTGGTGACTTTGGGTTTTGAGTAAAAACTATATGATTGTTAATAAATGAGATTTATAACATTAACTAATTAAAAAGTGTATTTCAAATAATTTACAAAAGCTGTACATAATATATTGGTTTCATTATATAAAATCGAAATTAACTGAATTTCATAATTCCAAATAAATGCTAGTCGAGGTCATAAGACAAACTCAATGGGAGTAATTTGTTAATTTAAATAGTTCAAGGAGGAGCTACGAGTTGAGTAGGAAATTGATAACAGGTAAGACGGGAACATATCGAATTTTGTTATTGGTTGACAAAGTTGGTTCAAGATAAAATCCAGTTAAGCTTCTGGAGGGAATTGATAGCAATATTAATAAGACAGCCCAACGTCGATGATAATTACAATCTTGTTTATTCGTAGTAATATTAATATGGTCGCGCAAATGGTGGAGCGCAAATAATTTAGAATACATAGCAAATAATATAACAGCCCAACGAAGGGGCTCGATAATTCCAAGTAGCATAGCAATATATATATATATATATATATATATATATATATATATATTTGGGCAGGCTTAAGTGGGTGTAAATAGGCCAAGAAGTTAGTTATTTGTAAGCACTCTCTACACAAAAATCAATAATTTATTTAAAATGCTTCAATAATTAGATTGGGATTAAATTACAATTTATGATGTAGGTTTAATTGGTATACGTTAATTTAAGACAATGAGAACATTCAAGATCGACGACAAGGTCGTGTATATTTATTAATAGGATTAAAGCTTTTCAGTATAAAAATCAATCATTTACGCAAGGTACATATATTTAATATAGCATAAGTTAAAAGCTTTCGAAAACACGTTGAAAACCATCAAGGACTTCATAGAACATACGATTGGGGTAGATAAACGCTTCTGGTAAAAGCTAGTTTACGTTGAGAATAATTCGAGGTAGTTTGTGTTAACGGACAATGCAAGGTTAACAACAACAGTCGACTAGTTCAAAACAGATTGATACAATCACGAGACAGACTATGTGTAATACGTAACAAAGGAAATTCAAAGATAGCAGGTGTTTAAGTGGCAAACAATTTTCAAGCGCGTGTTAGACAAGTATACTTTAAAAGGCTATTAGAAGGACGCAGATGCAACATGTTTGTGGACGGTATCGATTTTTCAAGGCACACAGAAAAGATGAAAGAAATAACCGTGAACAATATTGTTATAGAGGGACGACAAGCAAGACGGAAAACACAGGACGGAATGAGATACCAAAAAAGCAGAAATAACGTACACACTTTAGGTAGGAAATATAGACAAGGCTGAGAAATGTGATTATGTGAGTGCAAAAGAGATAATTAGATGAACGCGCGCACGATAGGCGCAATTGTATTTGAGTAAACTTGACGGGAAGGGCAAAATTTCATAGCATACTTGAACGGTTGGTTGTTGTTAAACAGTTTTCGTGGTAAAGCATTATTAAGTTGTCGATTTCTGAGTTTTTAAAAACCGTTGTGTTTACGTGCAGCTAGATTTTGCAGAATTCAGCAGCGGTTTACAAAGTTACAACAATTGGATAACAAATATACAGGCAATTAAATGGGGTGGATATTATATAAGCGGTGCTGGAGATGGCATTTGCTCTCTCATTTTGCAAGTCTACAAGAAGAACATCCTAGCTTTAAACCGCGTGACAAGTGAAATCCGATTAAAGATTTACAAGTGTTTAATGCACAAGTAAAGTGCAAGTAAATTTAAAACGGAGTGAGCCATAGTAAATGGTTGTAATTGAAGCAGGATGTCTCGTAAGTAGAGATTCATTTACAAATTGAACGAGGGTGCTTGAGGCACATTGCGTGAAAGAAGAGTTGATATTTGGATCTGGAGCGGCAGGAATTGGTGATGATTTGGATGAACAACGAGTTTGCGATGGAATTGCTTTCCAAAATGAAACCAGCAACATGGGGTAATCTGCTGGTTTGGATTTATTTAAACTGTTAGTGATTGGTGTTTTATTTGATGGAAATATTTATGAACTGAAAATTAATTTATTGACATAAGTAAAGAGCAATTTTTTTATTATAAATCTGAGGGTATAAATGCTGGTATAATATATTACTGATGTAGGAGGTAAACGGGTCTGTTGTTTAATTTTTAGTGCTATAGTTTGAGCACACAAATATAAAAAGGTTTATACTGAGCTCACCATAGACCAGGGGAAAGTAAATTAAGGTTCCAGGATAGGCCCATCTACTTTGAACTAACATAATGAAATGTAGAGGAGCATAAAATTGGGGGGATATTAAGTTGATTTCTTTTGATACCGAATAGGGTATAAAAATGTTTCACGTAGATCCATATTGTACATATTGAAATGGTG
Organism: Platerodrilus igneus; assembly: GCA_036346225.1. Classification (NCBI taxonomy): domain Eukaryota; kingdom Metazoa; phylum Arthropoda; class Insecta; order Coleoptera; family Lycidae; genus Platerodrilus; species Platerodrilus igneus. Next base: position 330,963 of record JARFIW010001485.1, on the reverse strand, counting down.
CGAATTAAATTTTTATCTTGTTAGAAAAAAAGGGTTGTATGTGTTGTCGAATTATTTGTTTATTTTTTTATTATTAAGTATAAAGGTTGTTGAGAGAATGAGTAGCTGTGGTGAGTATCTCTGAAGAAGTAGTGAGCAGAGCTACCCGTGGAATGTCAGTTTCGAAAGCATCTTCAGAATATACTCAACCAGAACATTTAGTAATCAAAGCTAGGTTTCAAATATTTATTTAGGTGGAAAATTAGTAGAGTTTTCTTATTTTTCAGCAAGTATTTTATGACGCCGAATTTGCGAGCCGTTCCAAAGGAAACCACTGCAATATATATACATATATATAGATATATATATACAAAGTAAAAAGGAATTATTGGCAAGTGACTCAAATTCAGCCCCGAGGGCATCCAGTCGACGCGTTTCGCCCTAATTGGGGCTCATCAGGACAGGAGTAGCAAAGTTGTAATATTTAATACAGACACCTTATGGGAAGTACAGCATCACCTAGCTCACATTTTGTGTTTTTGTGTTGTTTCACCTGACATCGCAGGTTTACAGCAACAGTCGGCACGGAGGAGATCCGGCTCAACTGCCTTTTTCCATAGCCAAAACTTATAATTAAAAAAAAGTAGGATTAATGAGTCTTAAATTTATACAAAGAGATGTCATTGAAACTCAAAATCTACAAATAAAACCTACCAATAACTTAAGAAACCGGAAAAAAATACACATTTCCTAAGATTTATTGTTTCACCCTGTATAATATAAATTTCGAGAGAATACGTCAATTAATAAAAAATTAAATAAAACACACGTTTATTCTAAGAAGCCGCAGGAACCTTAAATATCAATAAAATCTATAAGAATTAACTTTATAGCTTTCGCAATTATTTTAGGAGAGGATTAGATGCGACCATTAATCTTATATGTTGAACAAGGACAAACGAACGAGGTAATAAACTACGGAATTCTCAGAAATCTTACATCATTACGGTGTACTGTGTTCCGAACAGTTCTAAAAAACTCGGGAGAACCATGACGTAATTAGATAAAAAATATATAAACGGAAACTTTATTAAGAAGGATTCATTTAATTTCAGTCATTCAATTTGATTGATTCGACACATGTCAATTTACGTGATCCACAATGTAATAATTCATAATTTCGCGTCAACCAAGTAAAAGTAACGATGATTATGCCGTCAAAATAACATGCAGAGTTTACATATGAAATAATTTAAAGAAAAGAAGTTGTTAAATGCAGTCATTTGATTTTCTAATATACAATGAAGACGCAACATTCTTCGATACAAAGAGCAACGTTAAAGCTAAATTAATAACTAAATCGAAGAAGCACTTTTGGTAACTGGTGGAAATTTAAGCGTATATGGATTATTTTGTAAATTGGGATTTGAACGTCAATTTAAAATATAAGCAGAAGTTATTTAATAGTGTTAATTTCGAATAAGCGCTATTTGGATTTTGCAAGTACTAATTTTAGATTGTTTCGTTTGTAACTAAGATTTGTGTTTTTGTACTTTGAATTTAATTTCTCCTGTTTGGGAAGCGGGTAGTTCGAAGCCTTGTAACCTTTTAGAAAAGTTTTGTGAGCAGTTTTTGGCCAAATACACAAGCGTGGTAATAAGAAATAGGCAATTAACCAGCTATTAATAAAGGAAAATTTTGTACTTTTAACAACACCTAGGTAAGGATTATATTAGTAACAATTTAGGAATAATTTTATGTTTGAAAATAACTATACTGTATATGTTCCATTCTCTTTTCTATAAGAGAAATTATTTTTGACTCTATAGATGCTTTATGATATTGCTGTGTTTGATTTCATTTCGTAAATTTCATTACTTTTGTTGAGCTAGCCAGGCAAAGAAAAGTTGAAAAGGACGGTAGGTCAGGAACTACAAATTTTACAATTTGCTGTGCCTGTATCACAGCGCTCATTAGCGGCGCTCCAACGCCAGGCGTTTTCATAACAATATATATTAAACCTTAAAGCGAGTTATATAACCCTTACAATATTAAATATATATATATATATATATATATATATATATATATGTATAAATAATATAATTCTTGGTGACCTTGCAGAAATAATACTTCTTCTTTGTGGGTTTTTAGGTCTGCTGGATTTAAATAAATACTCTTTTTTATGGCCTAAATTTTCGCATATATTTTTTTTATGCTTGATCACAGGCTACAACTGTATTAACGCTTTATAAAGGATGAACAAAGATAAGAAAAACTTTCAGTGAGTATGGTTGAAATTGACATCAGTGTTTGGAATAAAATAATGTTTTTTATAGAATAAATATTAATGTAAATAGTGAAAGTAAAATGACAGTGTCATTTTTGATAAAAGTTTATTATTTGTTTTAACGACAGTGTTGGTTTGTGAGTGTATGTGCATGTAGGTGTGTGTGTGCATGTGAGGGTGAATGTGTTTGTGTAATTTTGTATGTTTGTGTGTGTGTTTGTGTGTGTGTGTGTGTGTGTGTGTGTGTTGTAATAGTGATTTAATTGGAATATGTGTTATCAACAATTGAGAATATATAAATGTAAAATAAACAAAAAATATCGACAACATTTGGATAGAAATTAACAAAAATTGCAACATCCCAAAAAAGACCTTTTTAGAAATTATAGATTTCATCTTCAGCACAAGCTTTTTCTCATATAGATACAAATATTATTGGCAAATATCAGGATTTCTAATGGGTTCAAATATAAGCCCAGTTATAGCAGAAATTATAATGAATTCAATTCTTGACAATGTCATACCATCTCTTCCTTTTCATTTACCATTTATAAAGAAATTCGTAGATGACATAATAACAGCTGTACCTGAAGACCAAATACCTGAAACTTTAGAAATATTCAACAAATACAATCCAAACATACAATTCACAAGTGAAATTGAAAATAACAACACGATTCCATTTTTAGATATGTTATTAATAAGAAAAAACAATTTAATAATTACAGATTGGTATCAAAAACCAATGAGTTCCAAACGTTACCTAAATTATAAATCAAATCATCCCTTTAGCATGAAAACAAACTTTATATTAGAATTCAAAAACAGGGTCAAAAGGCTATCACATACTTCTCTACATACAAAAAACTTACTACTTTTGGAAAACATATTATTAGATAACAATTATCCAAAAACATTGATCAAGAAACTTCTATATAATCACAGAACAACACCAACAAAAAATAATCACAATACACCAAAATCCAGTACACCCCAAATTTATACACCCATACCATTTATTCATAATTTAACTACTAAATTAAGCAAAGTATTCAAAAACTTAAATGTCAAAATTGCCAAAAAGAATTTACTAACAATAAGAAATCTACACTTCAAACTTAAAGATGCGACACCAGTCAAACTTCAAAGAAATGCCATCTACAAGATTAACTGTTTAGATTGTGATCAGCGTTACATAGGCCAAACGTCACAAAATATTGGTCAAAGAATTACCCAACACAAACGTGACATTCGAGTAAAACCAAAAGCTTGTGCATTAACAACTCACACCCTCAACCAAAATCACAAAATGGACTTTTCAAATCCAAAACACACCTATATGCACATACACTCACAAACCAACACTGTCGTTAAAACAAATAATAAACTTTTATCAAAAATGACACTGTCATTTTACTTTCACTATTTACATTAATATTTATTCTATAAAGAACATTATTTTATTCCAAACACTGATGTCAATTTCAACCATCCTCACTGTAAGTTTTCGTATCTTTGTTCATCCTTTATAAAGCGTTAATACAGTTGTAGCCTGTGATCAAGCATAAAAAAAGATATATGCGAAAATTTAGGCCATAAAAAAAGGTATTTATTTAAATCCAGCAGACCTAAAAACCTACAAAGAAGAAGTATTATATATATATATATATGTGTGTGTGTGTATGTGTGTGTGTGTGTGTGTGTGTGAGAGAGAGATAATAAGATCGTGAGAGGTCATTGAACGCCAAAACGGAGAAAAGTAAGATTTTCCTATATTTAATTTTTTTACCTTGTATAAATATAAGCATATCACATTTGCACATAAAATGAGCTTTCCATGCAAAATAATACTCTTTAAAGACATACCATTTTAAAAAAAGCCAATTTTAAAGGATACTTTAGTATTCCCTCATACATCGTGAAAATAATTATTTTATTTTCCAAAAAAATACCTTTTTTTTCATTGCATTTACTGTAGAAATCGTATAAAAAGTATCAATTTTACGCATTTATAAACCCGTAAAAATAGGCACAATAAACTCGGTGTTTAAATATTCGCAATAATACATTTCATTTACTGCAAAACAAATCGTATTGCATTTATGAAGTATAAGAACAAAGCTCTCAGTAATTATGTAATTAAAATCCATGTATATGCATATATTGCAAACTAAAAATGAGCCGCATACACTTTTAACATACTAAATAAATTTTAGTTAGTACCTTTCGTATATAGAAATTCCTTCTCGTTAAAAATTCAATTTTTTTAGTTTATAATAAAGAGTAGCTTCCTTTCTAAGAAGGTAATTTGAATTAGTTCTAGAATAAATGCTGTTTACATTATTTAATTAAAGAATACGGCATTTTATTCGAGAGATTTTATTAGAAATGCTCTAAAAGCTATTAGATGAGCTAATTATTTAAAATCAATCAAAAAATGCCCCAATTTGAGTAAGTGCTACTATCGAGAAAGTAATAAAAATAAATTAGGACGATTTTAATAGCTCCAAGACAGAAATAGCAACGTTCTATTTCGTTCTTTAACAAAGAATAAAAGTTTTCACGACTGCGATCACTTTATGCTAAAGCTCATTAAAACGCGAAATCAAGATACTTACTACATCATCCGTGACTAATCTTCGGGAACATGATTTAAACCTGAATGAAAAAAGTGACGTATTTAGAATTTTAGTATCATCATCATCATTAAGTCTTCACTTCTAGAACTGGTTAGACGGGTAACTCCATTTTAGTATATAAGACAAAAATGAATTAGAACGGGGTCATTCATTATAATGTCAAGCATGTTTCGAGTAACGATTAATCCTTTATTTCATTTTACGACATGCAATATATAATATAGAACTTTGAATAATTATGAAGCAGAATTTGAACCCTGCCCTTTCTGGTGATCTCCCAGGGGAAATAGCCAAATTAGTGGCAGAAGCGGAAAGTTTTTATAGTCCCAACTGAGTTTTATTTAATTTTTAATACTTATTTCCTACAATATCGCGTACTCTGTCGTAGGGTTAAGAATAAATTCGCAACTATGGCATTCCTAAAGTGGGTACGAAATACTTTTCTGTGAAGTAATTTCTGTTAAAACTTACTTGTTACATTTGATCAGTTATATTCTATTCAATTTAGCATTTCAGATAATAGCACGATTTTCGATCTATATCTATGTTACGTTAATCTCGAAATATTATTTTAATTTGGTAAATTAAATTTTATTAAATAGTTATGCGAAAGTACTTTTCGTTTACCCTTTGCTATATTAAAATCCATATTTCTTAGGTCCGAATCTAGTAAGAAGAAAATTTTTATAAGTATTTTTAAGTTGATTCGTTGTAGGAACGTTATCTTTTAACTTTCATTTCAATTGAAATAATTAAATACCTTTATCTTTCAATAGCATACAAACAATTGCTATTTAAATTCTTATCTTTTAAGTCGAACTATTAAAGTGGAATTTGACACAAAATATTTCTTTTCAAGTAAACCCATGTTAACAATATTTAGTTAGTTTCAGACTGCTTTAATATTTAATTGTATATAATTTCAAATATTTAAGTTTTGGAAAGGACAAATACATTTTACACTATTGAAACTACAATAGTATTTAGAGCTCACAAAACATGTTTGTTTGTAATTTGAAGGAAAGACAATATCTAGTTGGGATAATGAAAGTACTGTTTATTCTATTGGTTAACTGTTGCATGGGTTGGCGCAAAACAGTCCGGTTTCATTTCGTATGGTAAATGATAACAGTGCCAATTTGATTTAATGTGTTGCACTTGGTAAAAACACAAATAGTTAAGTGTTTTTAATTTTGTAGAGGAAACTCTTCAATAAAATAGTCGTTTAATTTTGTTGTATAATCATCTGGAGAGTTAGCATAGCAAAGCACTTGTTGCTTTTAATTATCATGATCAAGAATGGTTGTTTGCAAGCTGTAGAAATTTGTTCTTGAATTCATGTGTTGTTTAGGCAAGTTATACATAAAAATTGTGATAATTTTAAATTCGTTGTTTTGGAAATTTGTTTAATAGGTCTGCTAAATCTTATTAAAGGTTAATCTGTACAAATTGATTATTTTAAAGCGTTAAGTAATCTCACTATTTGGTATTTTAGAAAGCTAACATTTTTAAGTATGATTTATTTTAGTATAAATGTAATGAACATTGCGAATTGAATTTCTAAAGGTTGTTCGTATCTAAACAGGATTATAGATGATAAGCATTATCTACATTTGTTAGCTTAGTACCTTACTTTTATTGTTGTTGTAACGTGGATAACGAGATAATTAATGGGGTATTTTGATAAATCTGGTACGTTTAGCTCTGCTGTCGTAATGAACTTATGGGACCGGTTCCTTTGGTAATTTTGTTTTTTTACGGGCTAGTTTTATTCAATCGGCATTGCAATGCAGTTTTTTGTTTGTTTTGGTCTAGTCGCAACTTATGGAAAAGTTCTTCTAGCGTTTAGTACATCAATTCCTGGAGGAGATTGCTGTAATTTCTTTTAAGCGTTGTACGGCCATCTCTTATTTATTTCGATAGTTTAGCTATGCGTGTTACAAATATTCTAGTCAGAGAATAAACTGCTAGTTAGCCTTCAAGCCACTAATCTGCGACATTCCCACAGAACTACCGGCCAATTAGCTTGCTGCCGGTGGTTGGGAAAATAGCGGAAGGAGACTCCAGGCAGCGATGCAGGAGCACCATGTAATCCAGGACGAGCAGTTTGGGTTCCGTAAGGGGCATTCCACCGTACACCAGATACTGCGAGTGGTGGAACACATCGCGGAAGGCTTCAACTGGCGACAGTCAACAGGCGCAGTGTTCCTGGACGTGCCTAAAGCTTTCGACAAGGTTGGCATTACGGCCTACTCTACAAGATGCTGGAGAGAGGGTTACCACGCGCTCTCGTCCAACTGACAAAATCCTATCTTTACGATAGATGGTTTGGTATCAGGCTGGACGGAGTGCGGTCGACAAGGCGGAGAATCAGGGCTGGGGCCCCCAAAGGCTCTCTCCTCTCGCCGGCACTCTTCGGTATCTTCGTGAGAGACCAATCGAAAACGGCAGACACCAGGATGGCACTATACGCCGACGACACAGCCATTCTAGCCACGTCCCGTGCTCTGCACCTCATCATGCAGAGACTGCAAACGGCGATGGAAGCTCTCGTGGCTAAGACTGGCTAGTCAAGGTCAATCCAGAAAAGAGCACGGCAGTTTTCTTCTCGAAGCGACGTCACCGACCTGGAGACGACGTCAAAGCATTTGACGAACCAATACCTTGGACTTCAGACGTCAAGTATCTAGGGGTGATTCTTGACTCGAAGCTCACTTGTAAAGCTCACATCGAGTATGTAGCAAACAAAGGCAAGTGAGTTATGGTTCTGCTATACCCCTTGACCAATCGTCGAAGTAGGCTGAACGCTTCAAACAAGTTTAAGCCCTACAAGGCGATAACCAGACGGACGTTTGCATACGCATCAGCGGTGTGGAGTATCGCAGCGGAAACGCACATGAACGCACAGAACAAGGCCCTAATGGGATTCTTTGGAACTCCCTGGTTCATTCGAAACGCTCAGCTACACAGAGAGGCAAATCTGCAAACCGTCAAGGAATGGCTCCGGTCGAACGCTGAGAGGTTTTACGGATCTCTAGAAGATCACGAAAACCAGCTCATACGAGCTCTGGGCGCGTATGAAGATGCCCTAGGGCAACGTCATAGACACCCCAGTGCGATGCTCCATCAATGATCTTTGCTGCGATTCCATCAGACGTTCTAAAGGAATAAACTGCGCGTAACGCCATGTTTTTTCCAATTCACGACGATGGTGGAGTACCTAGTCCAGGTACGCTAGTAACGGGATCCCTATAAACGTACATGGCAAGTGGATTTTTAGTGGGTATGTCCTTGCTTCGGCAAGGAAGAGTCCCACACAGCGGATATAAAATCTTTTCCCACTATAAAAAAAAGAATTATAGCCACTAAGGCAATTAGTTTTTGTGGAAAACTCGTTACGTAAATTACATCTATAAATTTTGAGGTTTTCTAGATCTATTTTTTTTGGTGGTGGTATACAATAGTAATCTCTTTATTTAACGTTTAAATTTGCGCATCAACTAAAAATGGAGCTTATTAACATCGTAACTCATTAATTGTAGATATAAGTTACTAACATCTTAACTCAACAGTTTAAATTCGTATGTTTTTTATTTTTCTTTTGTTAAATATATTATAGTATTTGGCCGTAACCTATTTGCATCGAGAAATTCAGACCCTATGTAGAGGGAGTTCGTTTCAAGGTGATCACATATCACCATTCGTTATTATGGTTCCCAATTCGCGGGACACTTGCTCAAAGAGTTTTGTTCTAAATATGAAGTTCAAAAAAATCTGGTTCATCTTTCGTTATTCTCCACAAAGCAATTTTGTGGAAAGAACTAATAAAACAGATGGTACATCAAAGAACATAAAGATTCTGATGTTGAGCTGTTTAGGATAAGACAAGCTTTGAATACAGCTTAGCATGAGGTTACAGGTTATCCCTGCTTTCTTGAACTTTGTCTGTTACACCCCGTTGTCTGGAAAATATTACGAAGAAGTATCATCTACGGAAGATCTAGAAATTTACCCAGGGAATAGGCAGTACTATGCTGTAAACCTAGAAGTCGGAAGTCCAGAAGAGGTTTCACACTTCGTATACCTTTAATGCTACCCAGTATAATCTCCTAAAGAGAGAAATCTCATTTCACGTTAGAGAGAAAGTTTGACGCAGGAATAGTTTTGTCTGATTTTGTCAACCAATTCTCCGACAAACTGGAACCAAAGGCTGTGTTATGTACTATTGTTAAAGTTAAGAAAATCTCTCGTTTAGCTTTTAATTTAAGAAACACAAATGGTACACATGCAGAAAACTGGCATGTTAAAGATTTGAAACCCTATTTTAGATTTAATTCTGATATTTCCGTAGGCTAACGTCAGGATTAGAATTTGTCAGTTCATAAGTTTTTTTAGAATTTCTTTTTTAGTATTTTAATGTTTTCGGTCGACGACCAAGTTTGCGCATCACCGACAAGTGGAAGTAGTCGTTATAGAACCCTGGTCAGATAAAATATATTTTTTTTATTCATTGTGATTGTTCTCTGGTATAAAATGTTACTCGACTGTAAGAAGTATTTGAAATTGTACTTAGATTTCGGTAATGTTGAGAAATTTCCAGTTGAAGATACTCGAAGGTTCTCTCCTGAAAAAAAATTTCTTAGTTATTTTGTTGCTTGACATAATTATTTATTGATGTTGTGGAGAATTGCTAAAAAGCACTGCTTCGTTTCTGTCGTTTATAGAGTATTGAGTATTATAAGGTTGAAGCCCATATTTTGTCAGCAACTAAAATCCTTTTTAGTTCATATTTGTAAGGAACAGCAATTCAACCCTTAAAAAAAGTTTTTTATAGGCGTGTGCCAATGATAAATATTGGCATCCAAGCAATTTTTGATAATATTAAGTAGAGTTTTGTCCCAGCTTCAAAGTATTTATGTATTTATTAATACATAAACCCTTTTTGATGTTATAAAAATAATAAAATCTTTTTATTCGTCCCCATAACCCCCGTAGACTATACGAGTATAGACAGACTGATTGTGACTTCTACCGCTTGTGACTTATACCGATTTTGTCTTCTTTTGGACGTGTGGTACGCGAAGCTACGCTCACATTCGTCTATCAATTTGACCGTTGACATATTTATTCATTTACAGGTTTATTCGTTTATACATTTATTTGTTTGTTAATCTGTTGATTTTTTTATGATTAAATTAGTAATTTCCATTTGTGGGTTTGGATATTGATTTTTTAATCCATCAAACCTCTAGGTTCTTTGGTCCCATAGCCCAAAAAGTATAGTAAAATAGCAGATTTAAAAGTAATAAGTTTGTAAGTAAGATTTTTAAGAGTTAGCCCTAATTATTTTAATAATTTTTTATTCAGCATTAATACTCTTGTCTGCCTTCCTTTTTCAGGAATACAAAATTTATCTATTTTTTTTCCAAGAGGGCAGTGTAACAATTTCTTTGAAAGGAAATAATTACTGGCTGAAACAAATTAGAAAGAATCGAAAAAAAATCCGCCCAGACCACTTATTTACAGCATTAGGTCGCTCCTCAATTTTTAATAAGTCCCGGCTCCCATATCGAAGCAACAAGCTTGTTAATTTCTAATTTGATTCAATCACAAGATTAAGTTCAACATTTCGTATCCACTATCTTGCAGAATACAATCCAGTTGTTGTAGAACCTGGTTTGCAAAGTCAGAAATAACAATTCAATTTTTCAAAAACCCGTGTAAACACCGTACGGTTCAGGAAATACCTTTCAGTTTCCAACTTGTTTCATACACACGACACATGGGCGTTGAAAATTTTGTTCGAATAAAACTTCCTCTGCTTGAACTTTCCTGGAAAGATTGTCTTAATCCACTCACTTCCACTACATTTTTGAAGCAAGCGGACTGGAAAGTCGTTGATGCGCTAAGCCCCCAATTGTAACACAACCAGATTGCAAATGTTGAAGAAGATTCATCCCATACCGCATTAGTTTGGGGCCAACGCCATGTGACCATACCACCGGGACCTGTGCCAGACCAACTTGAAGGTCGCCGCCAACCACTAGTGGTTGAGGGAGAGTGACATTTTGCTGGTTCCCAAAAGGGTCTAAATATTGTTTTGGTAACCCCGTTTTCACTAGGGTTAAATCCCGAGCCACCAAGTAGTAGTACGTGAGACTCGGCATCCCATCGTTAAAAGTCGTAATCTAGTAGATTTGGAAATGATAATTGATTACGCTTTTATATTTGAAAATCTGTAGTTATAACTATTGTAAAAAGTTTTACATTAAAGTATGTACGTGATTATCAGATCTGATGCTCATCCAAGTCTTAAGAGACAAAAATGTTCTATAAATAATAATTTTGTTTCATATCACTAAACTTTATGAATTAATTAAACTTTTTTGAGTAAAAGTTATTTGTTATACAATAAATATTTTCTGATCCTAACAGGTTTAATTTTCTAAGTAATAAATTAAAAGCTTTAAAAATTTTATTCCAATAGGGTTTCTGTATCTACTCTAAAACCCCCTTTTTAATACTTGCTAGATACAGTGGCGTCCAACTTCACTTTATTTAATTTTCGGTTTAAAGAAGAATATTTCAACCTCGCCCTTTCTCATGATCTCGCACTGGAAACAGCCAAGCTAGCGGCAGAAACGGCAAGTTGTTATAGTCCCAACTTAATTTTATTTAATTTTTAATACTTATTTCTTACAATATCGAGGACAACGTCGTGGAATTAAAAATAAATCCGCTACACCTTTTTACGACAAATACCCGATAATTTTCTAGCAAACTAAGGACTCTACAGAAAAAAATGATTAGGACTTTTTTTATACAAAATGTATTTGTCTTTAGTTTTGGAAGGAGTAATTTCTCTTAGTAGAACCAATAGATTACAAAAAAATAAAAAAGTACCTCCTCATTCTCACTCCCTATCCATCAGAATTTCTGGCATGTTCATTAGTAGAACCTCCCAATCAATATTGCAAACGTAGAAATCTTTAGAGTGATATCTTGAAATGTCCCAAATCTGTCCAATTTGACCGAACCATCATTGGTAGTTGTAGAACATTATTGCACAAAAATATTGTCTAACACTGCATTGGTAAACCCTTCCAAAATATTGTAAATGATGGTTCGTTATGATGCTTTGGTCAGAATTTCAAAGCAAAGGACCTGTAGATTTAAATGTACTATTCTGGAGCTAGAAGTTGTAAAGTAACCGGTTGCAAAAGTACTCGCCCCTTTCTTAAGTGTTAGTCGGCTGTAAATGCCAGTATGTCTATGATGCAGTAAAAGCAGGAATATTGCGCTTTTTGTTTAGTTTACCTACTTTACCTCTACTTAAGCAAATTTAAATATAAACAAACTGACGAAAGTACACGGTCTTTTGTTTAGTTTAAATATTCAGGTTCACGTATTACTTTTTAGAATTTTGGTGCATTTGAAAAGACTGTAGACACAGTTTTGTAAAGAACAAAATAGGGTAAAATAATATCGAAGGTATGTGTATGAACCTTAAAAATCATACATATAAAAAAGTTGTTCGAATCAAATACAATAAAATAAAAGTTGTAACGCGAGTTATAAAATCGCCACATTAGGCTACTTAATGGAATTAGAGTTGAGAAGTTTTATTGAAGTCATCATCATTAGGTCCTCAGACCAGGAGCTGGATAGACGCGTTCTCATTGTTTCCTATTTTGTGCTAACCTTCACATTTCCTTAAAATTTCCACAGTCTGCATCTTTCACTGTCTGTGTGCAATAGCCTGATCTAGGTCTATCTCTCTCTCCTTTTTCCTATCTCTGCTTGTAATATATCCCGCACTATTCCCCAAAAATGTCTTAGAACGTATTCCGCTCTTCTATTTCTCCTATTTTTTTTACCACAGATACCTTTATTTCCCTACTATTTCTATAACCTCTTTGTTATTAACTTTGTGTGTCCATGCTATCATTCTCATACATCTGAAGCACAACATTCCAATAGGCTTCTACCGTTTTCCCGTCTGCTTCTGCTACTGCCTCTATTCCATAGACATACTGTTCTGAGCTCCACACTATGCTTTCAACAAGTTTCTCCTTGTTTCTATGTTTGTTGTTTTCGACCAAAGCCCCTTCTCTTTTTTGCTAAATGCAGTTCGGTTGCCCTTCTATTGTTTATAAATATATACCGTATTCCCCGATATTCAGTAGTATGTGAGGAGATCCGGGTTCGAATCCTGACACGGCCCGCTTGAAAAATGTTAGGCGAGCAGTTTTCACAAAAATACACCCTCGTTCGGATGAGAGGTAAAATGGAAGTCCCGTGCGTGAGTGTTGTCAGGCACGTTAAAGATCCCTACCTTGCTTGGAACAGCAAGAGTTCGGCAAAATTCCAAATTTTCCAGGTAAAAAAAAACTCGTTTCCTGGCCAATGTAGTACCTTCGGGCGGAGCATTAGAAAGTCACATGTAAAGTATGTGAAGAGAGTTAAGTAGCCTGCGGCTACCAAGATCCCCACCACTTGAATATTTGTCGAATGAATAGTTTTACAATGCATCTTTTCGCACAATCAACAATAGTTGAAAATATTTCAAAAGCAACACCTGTAGATTTAAATAAAATTACCTTTTTCGTCATTAGGTTTTCCATCTTGAAACTGGTTGGACGCGATCCATCTCCTGAAATTCTGACAGCCTAGATATAGCTCGATTTCCTTTCTGTTGCCTTTTAATAATATGCCCTATTTCACCAAGATTCAGTAGTGTGTGAAGGGGGTTAAGCAGCATGTGGCTGCAAAAGATCCCCCAACTTAGACACTTGCTGAATTAATAGTTATCTGGAAAATTTCTTTTGCACAATTAACATTAGTTGATAGTATTGCAAAACTAATACCTGTAGTTGCTTATAATAATAATCAGGTTTAAGTACAATTATTTTTTTTCGTCATTAGGTTTCCATCTTCGAATTAATTTCTATTCTGAGCTAGCTTGCACATTTCCCTGAAATTCGCACAGCCTACATTTTCCACTATTTGTTTGCAATAGTCTACCTCTACCTCTTTTTTTTCCTATCTCTGCTTTTAATATATTCCGCACTATTGCCTCATGCCTTAGTATGTGGCCTATCATCCTATCGCTCATATTTTTTACTGTTTCCCACATACATCTTTCTTTATATGCCATTTCTAGTACCTCTTTGTTCTTAACTTTGTCTGTCCATCACCCTATCTCTCCTATTTTTTACTGTTTTCCACATACATATTTCTTCACCTACTATTTCTATTACCTCTTTGTTCTTAACTTTATCTGTCTATGATATCTTTATCATACGTCGGTAGCACCACATTTCAGAGGCTTCTACGTTTTTCCTATCCACTTTTCCTACTGTGCAGGTTTCACAACGGTACAGTGCTGTGCTCCACGCATATGTTTTAGACAACTTTTTCTTGTTTTTATGTTTGTTGTCTTTGAACACAATAATTGCTTTTTCTCGTTAAATGTAACACGAGCTTGTGCTAAGCTTTGTTTTATATCTTTTGCGCTCTTCTCATCTTACGCTATTTGGCTTGCTAGGTAGCAGAAAGCATTAAGCTTTTGTAAGTTCTCATTACCTATTTGTATTCTAGTTTTTAATTTATTTTCCCCTTCTTTCCATACTAGTACTTTAGTTTTATTTTTGTTAATTTTCATACCGTAACTCTCTGTTAGAACTGTTTCCATTCCGTTAAGAGCAGCTTTCTAACTCTTCCTTGCTAGATACTAATACTGTTAAATCATCTGCAAATATAAGCATATCAATTTTTTGTATTTGCATAATAATTCCAAATGTCTTCTAGCATTTGACAGTATTCATTGCCTCTTCGATGTACGAGATAAAAATTAATGAGGATAAAACACATCCCTGTCTCACCCTTTCCTAATACTTACTTCTTTACGTTCCTGCTCTCACTCTATTACCACTGTTTGCTCTTTGTACAAGCTATGTACTATCCGTCTATCCTACAACTCATTCCAATCTTTTTGAGTAATTCGAACAGTTTTTTCCATTTTACATTGTCGATTGCTTTTTCCAGATCTGCAAACCCTATATACACGCTTTCCTCTTTCTTTATTGTTTTTTCTATTATCACCCTCAGAGTTAAAATAGCCTCCTGTGTTCCTCTGTTTCGCCTAAACCCAAATTGATCTTCTCCTAGTCGTTTTTCCATTCGTCTTTGTACAATTCTAGTTGATATTTTTGACACATGTGCTTTCAAACTTATTGTTCAAAAATTTTTACATCTATCCGCGGCTCTATTTCTTGGTATAGTGACTATGATATTACGTTTGAAATGTTTGGGTGTTTTGTCTGTCTCATACATATAGCTTACAAGTTGGAAACTACGTCCTGTTACTACTTGTCCAGCGACTTTGAGAGTTTCTGCTTGCGGCTTATCTGTACCAGGTGCCTTACCATTTTTCAGACTCTTTAATACTAATTCAAACTCATCTCTAAGTATAGGATATCCCATGTCATTCTTTTCGATGTTTGCTTCCTGTTCTAATGCTGTCAGTTCCTCCTCATATAAATTCCCTATACTCGTCATCTAATAACTTTCTCTACATTTTCTATAATGACGTTTCCTCTCGCGTCCCTTATATTTTTGTTATATTTATAACCCTAAAATTGATTATAAGTTTGTATGCTTCGTCTGTCTTTCCTATTTCCATTTTAGTTTGTACCTCTTTGCACTTAATCAATCCATTGTTGTTTAGCTTTTTTGCAGTTGAGAATAATATCCCATTTTATGGTTTTGTATTTATGATTTTCTGTTTAGTCTGATCTATTTTTGTATTTTCAGCTTTCTTCTATTAAATTCAGGACATCCTTTGTTATCCATGGCTTCTTATTTTCTTTTTGTGTATATCCCAGAATATCTCTGGCCCCATGTCTAAGCTGGATTTGATGTTATTCCATTCTGTTTCTACTTCCTTAGTATAAGAAATTTTCCCGATATCTTTCAGTAATTCATTTGACTTTTTTTCAAATCTTTCGTGGATATCTTTATCTTTTAATTTATTAAAGTCAAAGAGCTTTTTTCCGTTTCTTTTTTATCTTTTAATTTCTCAAAGTCAAGGTGCCTTTTTCCGTTTCTTTTTTTCAATTTTTAAATTTAAGTGCGGGCTTCATAATTACGATGTTGTGATCAGTGCCTAAATCTGTTTCTGGGTAGCTTCTACAGTCTTTTAATTGATTCTTAAACCGTTGTCTAACAAGAATGTAATCTATTTGATATCTTCTTATATCACTTGGCATCTTCCACGTATACCGTCTTGTAGCACGATGTTGAAATAATGTGTTTGTGATGATTAAATTGTTCTTGTTGCAAAATTCTACCAACCTATTTCCGCTGTCGTTTCTCGTGCCTAAACCAAATAAACATACTACCGCTCCCTCCCTACCCTCACCTACCACTGCATTAAAATCCCCCGTAATTATTAAATTTTCAGATTCTTTTACCTATCTCACTATGCCTTCGATATCTTTGTAGATCGCTTCTATCTCTTCGTCACTGTAGCTACAGGTGGGCATGTATACTTGTATTATTACCGTGTTTACCGGTTTAGATTCAAATCTAACCATGAGTACGCTTTCGTTCTTTTGTATGTAGTTTTCTACACAGTATCCTAACTTTTTCGCATAACTATCCCCACACCCGAATTTCCTTCCTCTGATCCTGTATGAATTACCTTGAAATCTCCACGCCAAAAATCCCCCGCTTCTGGCCACCGAACTTTGATGATCCCTACTACATCTAGTGCTAACCTATCTATTTCAATTTGGACAACATCCCCCGAAGTGGTCCCCTCCCGGAGATCTGAATTGGAGACTATTTTAACTACCGAGTTTTTAACGCAGAGGATGCCATCACCATAAATAACAATTTATGTACGCTATTTACTTGGGAGGTATTGTGGTGGTTTTGCGTTGCCTTCCACATCGTAGTAACGTGTCCTAGAATGCCGTACCTACCCCTATGGTCTCTGCCACTTTAAGTACTGAAAAAGCTGCAGCCCTCTTTCGGGGACGTGTCTTAGTTCCTCAATAAAGACCCCACTAATTTGGTTAAACCTGTAGTTTGACTTTATAGCTCACTGGCCATTCTACCCGCTCTAGTAACTTAGAACTTCTTTAAGGTGCAGGTCCGTTCAGAGTGGTTTATTGAAGTATGCTTTTCAATTTGTTCAGTAATGTGCATATAATGTTTGCCTTGAGGAATATAACACTCTCAAATTATTTGTGAGTAAAAATTGATGTATGGAAGGAAAGCATACTCAATTAATTTTAAGCAATAATTAATTTGAACCAAAAAGTTTAATAAATTTTAAATTCCATTAATTATATTTCATAATAACAGTAAACTAGATATTTCTACATAACAAAAAATTGCTAATCAGCACTCATTTTTATCGTTGATAAACACATGTTATCAAGTTCAACTACTTAAGATATTGTCTCCTATTATTATGTAATTGAAATAGAGCATAATAAACATAATGTATGAGGAATGTTTTGGTTACACGTTCTTGTTGCAATAAACCCAAATTTATCATACTCAAAGATCTAATAATGAATGACCACCTTTTGTACTAGACAGGCAATAATTTTAATTCATTAGTTTGTAATATAAAGTATTAGAAATAATACGGTCGCTTTTCCAATATGTAATAATTACGCAAATAGTTTGGCTTGTTTAAAAATGGCATTTATTTTTATTTTTGTTTGTTTTAGTGTTAGCGTTACATATCGCACATTAATCGAATCTATAAGTTTTATATATTTCATTTTGGTTGATTTTGTTGTGCCTATCGCTGCTTCAAAAGCCTTAATTTTCTAAATGTATTTCTTTTTTCATAGCCATCAAAGTAATCAGTATTTCAATTTTGAATTCTTTGCTTTGATGTACTGTTGGGTGACCGTGAGTGTGAAAGTGTGGTCGCTATTTTTCTTGTGTTCTTGTAGCATTCACCGGTTTAGTCGGGTTAGCGAACGCTACCGGCTATTAGAGGTAGTCCTGCTCGAGCTGTCGGGTTAGACGCACGCGGTTAACTTAAATTTAAGTTACACAGATTCTTGTCAGAGTAAATGCGTGGAGTGCATATTTAGTAAAATATTATTGTATATTTACGCAATTGCGCGATTTAGTACTAGTAGTGATGGTTATAAATTTCCTCAGTGACTATTTGTCTGTTAAATAGATTATTGTTTGAATAAACTAGTCTAGATGTGTGTGACCTTGTATCAATTCTTTTTTATTCCTGAACCCGAAAACATCAAAATTTTATAGTCTCCATTGGCCCCCAACGTGGGGCTTAACAGAAAGGTACACGAAATTTAAAGATCAGGATTATAAAGGTATGAGTTGTTAAATTTACTATGTGATATTTATATTAAAACATATTGAAGCAAAGCATAATCTCGTTTTATATGTATAAATGCAAGGTTAAGAAACAATAGAGTTAGGCAAGTAAAGAACGAGTGGTTTACAGACGCATAATAACTGTTGTTATTTATAGTAGTCGGGTGAAACGACGTTGAGTTTTGTTATCGCTTTGTCGTTTTGTCTAGACAAGTGACCGCATTATAAACTTGCTTGATGACGTGTGAGATTATAATTTTTAGAGGTAAACAGAATAGTCGATCAGCTGTTAGGAAATAAAAAAAGTGTTTTTAGTGAGATAATTAAGTTACAAAATTAACTAGTACGTTCTATTTTGAAACAAGTACATAGTTACAACGTGATGGGATGTTAGTCGACGGTTTAATTAATAAGGAGAAATGAGTTTAAAAATTAATAAATGCATAATACCGCGTAGAAAGAAAAGTGCAAAGTCTGAGAAAAATGATCCCATGATAAACTCAGTTATGCAGCTAGCTAAAAGCAATAAAGCTTTGTTGGACAGCATCACGGCAATGCAAGCAAGTAATGCTAGCGTTATAGAAAAACTCGATATGTCTATTAAGAATGTGAATAAAAATTTAAATTGTATGTCAAAAGAAGCGTGTACGACTGTACAACAATTGAGTAATCAGGTATCGGGTGGTTTACAAGATATTCAAAATACCGATAAAGGAAATGCTTGTAGGAAGAGCGAAGTGGCACCAAGCGAGAAAAACGAAACGAGTGTGAAAATTTAACCAATGCGGCGCGATTTATCATACATTAGCTTATTCAAAGAACTGTGGGTACAAATTTAGTATTTAGACCAAACGAATCTGTGAACCCCGTAGCTTTTATAAATGAGCTACAGGAATTTTTTGTAGAAGCGGGTGTACCAGTGGAGAAGCAAGTCACCCAGGCGATAAAGTACCTCCGAGGATCCGCCTCTAATTGGGCATCTATAAAAAAGGAATGTTTTATAAATTTTGAGTACTTTAAGATACATTTTCTAGAAAGGTATTGGGGCCCGGAGAAACGCCGTGAGGTTTATTGTAATTTGCAATTTGGGGAACACAAATTTGGATCGAGGGCGGACTACTTTATAAAAATTGCCAGGGAATGTAAATATTTAGATGAAGATTTGTCGGATTATGAGGTTTTAAAATTAATTTCGTCGCATTTTGATGTTCAAACTAATCGGGGAATTTATAACGGGGGTTGTCGTACTATAGATGAGACTGAAGAGTTTTTAAGAAAGTTAGATGAAATGTATAATCAAAGAGGTGGGTGTAATGGCCGGAATCAACGGGAGCGCAATTCGTCGACACTCGAAAGGAACATGGCAGGTGGTCAAAGTTTTAGAGGAAACTGGATACAAAGTTTGGAAAATCGAACTGAAAATGATAGGAAGAGCACGAAGAAGGGAAATTAATTATCCGGAGGTAAAGATTCAAATGGGGGGGGGGGGTGTTAGAGAATATGAGACGGAATTCGTTAGCCCTTTGGTCGTAGTTAAAAAAAAGGATGGTCACCCGAGGTATGTGTCGATACATGGTTTCGAAACAAACAAATAGAGAAGGACCACGTGATCCCTCCCAATGCGTCAGAGTTATTGTATAGAATCCCCCTCGGGGGTTTTCTTAGTACATTGGATTTGTGCATGTTTTATTGGCAAGTGCCACTTTTCGAACCTCATCAAAAATATACAGGTTTCATATTTGGGGGCGTTACCTATGAGTTCCAAGTGTTGCCTTTTGGGTTGGCAACGTCAGTAGCCAATTTTATTAGAGCCATAAAATCAGTGTTAAGAGAAGAGGTTGAGGAATTTGTTATTCCATATGTGGATGACCTGTTAATAATATCTGGTATAGTCGAGGATCACATCAATCACATTCGAATTGTTTTGGAAAAGTTTGTTAAAGCAAGAGGGACTCTTAAATTAGAAAAATGTTCGTTTGCACGTAAGGAAGTGAAATTTGTAGGATATCTGGTGACTACGGTTGGTATAATTATGACACTGAGCGTGTACATACAATTTTAGATTTTGAACGGCCCCGAAACCTTAAAGCTTTGAGAGGTTTTTTGGGGTTGGTAAACTATGATGCTCGGTTGTTGAAAACTTTTACAATTTGACATGGGGGTTAAATCACTTGTTGAAAAAAACGGCGGTTTGGTCTTGGACAAACCGAGAGGAGCACACATTTGAAGAAATCAAAAAAGCTTTTTCTCAAGTTATAATGCTCTTTCATCCTGATCCGAATATAGAAGCTGATGCTTCCCGTTATGCGATAGGGTCGTGTCTGTACCAGACAAAGGGGGGTAGAATATATGTTATTGCCTTTTACTCGAGAATGCTTCACGGGTGCCGAAGTAAACTATTCGGTCACCGAAAAAAAAGCCCTCAGCATTGTTGTGTCCTTAAAAAATTGGTATGTGTTACTGTTAGGTCACGAGATAACTTTAGTAATCGACCACAAAGCCTTGTCCTTTTTGACCACCTGTTGTCTTCTAAATTCTAGATTGTTGAGATGGAGCCTCTATTTACAACATTTTTTCCTGAAAATCGAATATTGTACCGGTTCGTCAAATTTTGTGGCCGTACCTTATCCCGATATCTTAATGACAAGGGCATTTGACAGACAAGGCCAGTACTAGTGTTTTTGAAGTGAACGTGCTAAAGAACCAGGCACTTGTTGCGCCAGGTAAGATTTTCAAAAACGTTGAATATTTGAAATCAACGCAAGCCAAGGACGAGGTGTGTATTAAAATTCAGCAAGAATTGAGACAAAGAAATTCTTTGGTTCATACTCGTCAATGGTATATTATGCATGAAGGTATAGTTTTTAGGCGAGGAAATGAAAAATTATTTGGGTTTCGACTATTTTTACCCAAAACTGAAATTGCAGCGTTGGTATCCGCCGCTCATATAAATAATGGCCATTTCGGTCCTGAAAAATCTTATAAAAGTCTTTTTCGTGATTTCTACTGGCCGAAAATGAGAAAAATAATTGGTAAAATAATAGTGGGTGCGATTTCTGCCAGAAGGCTAAGTTTTCTAAACGGTGTAATGAAGAAATGTTACCCGTTTTAGTTGAAGAACCCAATCATACGTTGAGTGCGGACTTGATGGGTCCACTACCTATGTCTCGGGGCGAGGTTACGTAGCTTTTTGTTGTCTTGGATATTTTCAGCAAAAGAGTAACTCTGTATCCGTTGAGAAAAGTATCGTGTGTCCATCGTAAGGTGTTTATTGGACTATTTTATTCAAGTGGGTAAACCTAAGGTGATCCTATCTGACAATGGATCTCAGTTTGGTAGTCGGCTCTATTTGAGGAAAATGAAAAAGCAAGGTGTGGTGGTGGCTCACACATTAGTTTATTTTCCGCAAGGGAATATGGTCGAGCGGACGAACCGTGAAATTGGTTGATTAATTCGTACGTTATGCTTTTCTCAGCACCAAAAATGGGCTCATCTGATACCTAAAGTGGCCGCCTATTTAAATCAGGTCATTCATTCTAGTACTGGTTTTACGCCGTTGGAAGTCCATGAGAATAGAATCATGAATTTAAATAGCCGTGGCGTGGCTCCATTTCCAAAGTCTGAAGCGAGTATCAGAATTGTGGTCGCGCTTGCTCGATCTCGTTTGGTGTCGCAAGCAGAAAGGCGAAAATTGAAACATGATTTGACTCATAAGCCGATTTCTTTTGAAGTGGGAGAGTACTGATTCAAAACCACGAAGCATCCTCTGGTGAAAATCATCAAATTAAAAAATTCTTCCTAATTTTTCGGGGTCCTTCTACAATACTAGAGAAGTTAAACAATAATGCCTATCGGGCGGTGGAAGACTCCACTGGTATGTCCCTAAGGACGCAGAATATTTGAATTATAAAACGGTATCGATTTCCAATTTGTGTTTGAGCTGCTTGGCAATTATTTGTATAGGTTTAAGTTTACTCTGTTAACTTAAGTTAAAATCTTTTTAGTTCAGTTTACATTCTTAGTTATCTTATACGAGTGTATTGGTATAATTAGTTCAATGTTTAGTTCGTTCATTTTCGTAATATCAAGGGTATTGGTTTAGTCGCTTGTATGCAAATAAGCTAGGAACAAAAACGATACCATTTATGTGTCTTGGTTCCGTTTTTGTTGGGGGGTAATGTAGCATTCACCGGTTTAGTCGGGTTAGCGAACGCTACCGGCTATTAGAGTTAGTCCTGTTCGAGCTGTCGGGTTAGAAGCACGCGGTTAACTTAAATTTAAGTTACACAGATTCTTGTTAGAGTAAATGCGTGGAGTGCATATTTAGTGAAATATTATTGTATATTTACGCAAATGCGCGATTTAGTACTTAGTAGTGCTGGTTATAAATTTCCTCAGTGCCTATTTGTCTGTTAAATTGATTATTGTTTGAATAAACTAGTCTAGATGTGTGTGACCTTGTATCAATTCTTTTTTATTCCTGAACCCGAAAACATCAAAATTCTACAGTCTCCATTTCGTTTTTTTCTTTATTTTTTGGTTAAGGCTGACAATTGAAGAGATTTATGTAAGTGACCACTTTTTCTCAAGATACTACATTGGGCACAATAAAATCAAGGAGTTAATTAAATATTCAAAGATGCATAATTTGTATTCCCTATCAAACACAAATTTTGCTAAAACTTAGCAAGAGCTTCATCCACTTGGTATTAGAAAAGTACCCCTGCCACTTATTCAAATTTATGTTTGGATGCCCTAAATACTTTCTTTGTTTCAGTCATCTGCCGATTAATGCCAAATTGATGGCAACATTCATACAGCTATACGTTCATGGCGCTAATACATATGTGATTTTTAGCAATTCTCCTTTAATACGATTACTGTATATGATGTGCGGAAATCCTTTGAACTCATTAAATAATCCGCCTCGTATGTTTATGAAATATCTAACGCAATGCCGCTTCGTGTTTTCCCTCTTGTGTTAGATCGTCCTGTCGTAATTATTAATAATTCCTTTGCAACAAATATTTTTCCGGAATTTTGGAAATAAGCTTTGGTTTGGTCTCTAACAAA
This sequence comes from Platerodrilus igneus, assembly GCA_036346225.1. Lineage (NCBI taxonomy): Eukaryota > Metazoa > Arthropoda > Insecta > Coleoptera > Lycidae > Platerodrilus > Platerodrilus igneus. The sequence continues at coordinate 307,608 of JARFIW010001485.1, read as the reverse complement.
AATAATAAACCCTATCGTCTGTGAAGTACTAATACCTCGTAACCCCAAAAGAGGCATTTTTTAGGGTAAACAAAAAACGTTTTATCATCTTGAAACTTTTCTATTGTGCTTAAGTAATATATTATTAAAGTTCTTTATCAATAGTAATCTGGTAGCTTTGTTAAAAAATTTTTGTTAAATTGCTGAATAAACTTGTTTTACTGTGGGTTACAGGGTAATAGAATTAAAATTATGTCATTATTATTATTAACACCTTGAATGCGTATGTCGTATATAGGCGACACACGCATATATTCAGCAGTGCTGATGTCGTACATTGGCGACATTCGTATGTTTCAGTTTGTAGCTTCAGTATTATTCTAGCGTTGCTCGTGGGTGCTTGGATACTGTTTAGCGTTGTTAACACGCATTGTATTAAACGTAAATTAGGGTTCGCTTCTCGAAGTGACTTTTTTTAATCGTACAGTTTTAAATTAAACAAATGGATTCCGTGGCCGGCCCTTCTCGACCTAAAAGACGTAAAGTGTCTATTAAAAATAAAAATAAGCTCACAGATGAAGAACTGGCATTGCTATTAAATATTTCAGATGAGGAAAGTGATTATCAGTTCAGTGGTAGCGATTGGGAGGACGATGGATGAGGAGAATTAGACAATGAATCAGGTACTAATAATACCCGTGTTTTCTTCTAGAATTTAATGGTTTTAATAATTTTAGATAAACAAAGTGGCAGTGATGAAGAGAATACTAGCAGTAAAAGCACAGGTAGTAAGTACCTTATGAGTTATATTTGTCTAATTACATTTTTCTATTAGGTCAAGGACAATCACAACATAATGAATTTGAGCCCGATAATGACGCAGTTTTAGATGCACCTAACAATGCAAACATAATTCCTATTGTTGTACCTAATTGGCAAACTGTTTCTGAAGGATTAGAAGACTTAGTGTTTTCAAAACAAAGTGAACTGCTTGTGCCTATACCTGGAAACGAACCAATTGATTATTTTCTATTATTGCTGGACAAAAATATTTTAGAATCAATAGTGGAAGACACTAATGCATATGCTGAGCAGGTGTTTCTTGAAAAAGTAGAAACTGAAAGATCGCGAATTTCGCAATGGAAGCTTCTTACAGTTCCAGAACTTTTAAAATTTATAGCATTAGTTTTGCATACAGGGACAATAAAGATAAACAGATTGCAAGATTATTGGAAAAAAGACCGAATGTTTAATCTTACTTGCTTTTCAGAACATATAAGCAGGGATCGCTTTCTTCTGATTTTAAGATGTTTACATTTTTCTAAAAATCCATCACCTTTGGATGTAACTCCAGAAGACCGTCTCTACAAGATACGGCCATTGATCGATTATTTTAATAAAAAAATTATGGAGGTTTATTACCCAGGTAAACAACTTTCTTTGGATGAATCCATGGTATTGTGGCGCGGACGCTTGGCTTTTCGGCAATATATCAAAAATAAAAAACATAAGTATGACATCAAGCTGTACATGTTGACAGAGCCAAATGGAATTGTTATAAAGTTTGTTGTCTATACAGGACAGTTAGATGATATGGGTGGCAAAGGCCATGCGGAAAAGTTGTGTTACATTTGTTGCACGAAAATTAAATAATGGGCATTCCATATTCATGGATAATTTTATAATAGCTTTTACTTGGCAAAAGTTTATTAGAAAAGGGTACCTACTGCACAGGTACCCTTAGACTAGATAGAAAATACAATCCAAAAGAAATTATTCAGAAAAACTTAAAGTTGGAGAAACAATATCCATGTATTCAAATGGAATTATAATCGGCAAATGGAAAGACAAGCGTGATGTTGTTTACATTACTACGGAATTTGAAAATACAATGATTGAAATCACCAATAAAAGGGGTCAGCAAAATGTAAACCTCTACCAATACTAGAGTACAATAAGAATATGGGTGGTATTGATCGTCAGGATCAGATGATGGCATATTACCCATCTGACCATAAGACTGTACGATGGTATAAAAAGTTAGGTATCCATATTTTCAATTAGCACTTCTAAATTCTTTCAATTTGTTCAATAAGTTCTCTGGAAGAAAATTAAATTTGTACGATTTTCGCATGCAACTTCTAAAAGCACTGCTCCCACAAAAAGAATCTGTCAGCGTTCTAGTTACAAAAAAAAACACCGAACACTTTCCAACCAAAATTACCGCAAAAATTAAAAAAGACCGTATAATAAGAAAACGATGCAAACAGTGTCATTCGAAAACATTAGAAAAGAAACAATTTACCATTGCGAAATCTGCCCAGATTTACCGGGTTTATGTATTGATCAATGCTTTGTAATTTATCATAGGAACTTGCAAAAATAATACATTTTTGCAATTCTTATCTTATTTTTTTGTATTACAATATTTTTGAATTCAGTGCATTTTTTTAAAATTGATATTACCAATTCGAAGTGTTTTGCTTTTTAGTTTGTTTTTATATTTTATGTTCTATTTTTTATCGATATATATTTATACATTTACTTATATTCTTTTTTATAAATCTTCTCACAAAATTAAAAAACTATTTTATCTGTAAGTTTTTAGTTGCTTGTAATAAATAAATTTCTTGTTTTGCTGTGACTATTTATGTCGCCAATGTACGACATCAGCATCCGACAATTAAAATCAATGAGCAATGCTAATGTCGCCAATTGGCGCTAAGGGAGGGGGGGCACAAAATAAATAATGAAAACCTTTTATAAGATGCTTAAAACCTTTCAGCAGTTCTTAATTTTCCGAAGTGATTCAAAAATCTATTCAGTTTCTGGGAAGAGTATATAATTTTTAAGACGCAGCGAACGTGTTAAAATAAGTATACATTCACATTTCTACTTAAAAAATAAAATAAAATTCTGTATTTATAAAAAACAGCAAATTATCATACCGTGTACTAAAGACTGTCGTAAAAGACGTGGCAATCGTTAGGCAATACAGATTTCAAAAGTTGCAAGTGTTGCCACTTCTGTTTTTTAATTTTTCTGTTTTCCTTGTACATTTGTGGCCAAATAACTTCTGCTGTAACATTTGGCTTTCGCTGTGGAAGCTCTTTCCACCCGTCATCAAATTTCAGGTTTTAGTAAATTGTTTCCTCTGAATACCTCAACGCTCTGTCTGTCACAACAGGGTCATTTGTGGCCTGGGAGTATAATTCATTAATACAAGTATTATAGTATGGCTGCAATGACTTACCCTTCCAGGTCTAATTGATGCATATTTCTTGACCGTGTAGTACTTGACATCAGAATACTGCATGCTCTTAACCTCATACGGTTGGGGTTTTGTTCTGGCTTTCTTTGTAATCCGAAAATAATCACTTGGCAAATGTATATATTTACCTTTCGCTTTTCTCTCTATACAGCTGAACAGAATCACATTCCATTTGCAAATGTCCAACCTCAAGGTACTTTTTTATAATTTCTACATTATGTTTGATTGAAGAATCATGTAGTGCATTACTTTAATACAGTTCCTATTTTGATAAGTGCATCCGTCACTGTAAACAATAATTGGAGCAGTCTCATTTTGACAGTGAGTCTCCAAATAAAGTATTAGACAAGAAACAAACGTAGATGCAATCATAGCGGCCTTTATTTCGATAAACCAAAAACACGTAGCTTGTTACGAGTTAAGGTTCGAGCCTTGAGAACTGCGTTTTTAAAAATCAATTCCAAAACTTTTTAACAAATTTGTTTCAAACAGACATTAATTATGGGATTTTACAGAACTTGATTTAAATTACTCTAAGTCGAAAATAAATTGAACCAATTGTACTATTTTGAGTAGCCTAAGCAACTGCAATGTTAACACTAAATACTTTGACTGACTGCCGGGTCTTGGAGCTCCCGGACTTTTTATAATGTCCCTACCCCCTCACATGGCTGTGGGAACTTGCGGATCTCATGTCTGCTTATGTTTAACTCTATTCATTACTACATTGTTGTAATCTTATTTTCTAGGTAATCACGGTATCTTGACCGTCTGTGACCTGCCATCTACAGTGTCACTATCGTCTCGGATACAAAGTATTGCATCCGTTCTCATGAACGGTTAATAAACTTTATAAATTGTCCTTGTATTACTTTGTTGCACTTCACTTAGCATTTTCCTAACACTTTCTATTACTTTCCTAATTATTCTATTTTATAATATATAAATCAATTGGGGTCTTATAAATCCTTTAATTTCTTTGTTTGTTTTTGGTAGGGGGTAATTTAGTACTGCATTTGTTTTATCAGGGTTCAGCATAACTTCTTGGGGTGTTATTATATGTCCTAAAAATGCTACTTCTTTCTGTAAAAATTCGCTCTCGTCTAATTATACTTTAAAATGTGCTCTCCTCAGTCTTTCAAATACTTCTCTTAATCTTTCTATGTGTTCCACTAATGATGTTAAATAAACTATGATGTCGTCTAGGTACACAAAACATTTTTCGTTGTGTATCCCACGTAGTATATTGTCTATAACTCGTTGAAAAGTTGCGGGTGCGTTCTTTAATCCAAATGGCATTCGTTTATATTCATAATGTCTTCTAGGTGTGCTGAAGGCTGTTTTCCGTGTATCTTTTTCATCCATGTCTACTTGATGGTATCCTGAGAAGAGGTCTAATGTTGAAAAATATTGGCATTTACCTAATTTATCTAAAATTTCGGTTATATTGGGTAGTGGGTATTTGTCGTCTACCGCTTTTTCGTTTAGCTTTCTATAGTGTATTACCATTCTATATTTTCTCTTTCCTGATGTCTCTAATTTCCTGGGTACTATTAATACGGGGCTGCTCCATGCTGAGTTGGAGTGTTGTATGATATCTTGGTCTAGTAGGTCTGCTACTTGTCTATCGGCTTCTTCTTGGCTTGCCTGAGGTAGTCTGTATGCTTTTGTAAAGATCGGTTTGTTATCCGTTAGTTCGATATTATGCTTAACGGTGTTGGTAAATGTTAGGGGTATTCCTTCACAATGCAATATGCCACGATATTCAAAATATAAATTCGTTATTGCTTTCTGCTCTTCTTGGTTGATGTCGGTATTAAAGCGAATGTTACTTAAATTTTCCTTTAACATCTCGTCGTTTTCTACGGGGTTGTAATTGTCGTCTAAATTTTCATCTATCTCCATTTCGTTAAAATTTAATTCTACCACGTTAATTGGGTTGGTTAATGATAATTCTACGGGGTAGTCATTTGAGTTTAAAATCGTCGTAGTGGCATAATTATTTCTTATTTGTACTAATGCGGTTGAGGTTTCTACTCCTTGTTGAAATGTTATATGATTTATTATTCCTAATTTGTTATTTGAATTTACGGGGATTTAAATTTTTTCTCTGTTCGGGGTTCTATTGTGTATTTTTGCTTGACTTGGGTATTTTGAAATTTAATGGGGATTCGTCCGTATTTCTTTCTTAATAAACGGTTCTTTATGTCAATGTTGGCTCCTAATTTTCTTAGAAGGTCCATTCCTATTAATCCGTCATATTTGTCATTGAATCCGAAAATATAAAAATTCTGTTTCATTTTTACGTTGAATGTTCTAGGTATGGGTATGTTAGCTACGAAATGGTGTAGGGTTGTTTGATGGGTTGTTTTAATTTTAAATGGTTCTCTCTCTCTACATAGTCTAAATAGTGTTCCTTTACGGTTCGGGGACTAATTAATGTTTTTGAGGATCCGGTATCGATTAATAGTTTAAGTTCGGCATGGGGTATTTCTATGCACGGTAGTACTAGGTGATTTATATTATTTAAGTTTATTAAGTTTTGTCGTTTATGAATCCGTCTAACTGAAAATTTGAGCACTCGTTTTCTTTGTCGTCCCCTCGTCGTAAGTTTCGCATATTTCTTCGCGTTCATAATTGTTTGAATGGTTTGGTTCATTGTTCGTACCTGGGCGAATGTAATTATGCTGGTCATCGTCAAATCCTTCTACTTCTTGATGAAATAGTTCTGCTGATGTAAAGTTTCATTTTTGGTTATTACTTGGTGGAATGTGCGTTATCTTTGTATTTCGTCTGGTATTACCAGATGAGGTATCCATAGGTGTGGGTTTATAGTAACCTTTGGGGTGGTTATTATTGTTTGTCATTGGTAAATTTCTAATAGGGTTTGCGTTGAATGCTGGTCCTTGTTGGTTTACGATTTGGTTGAATTTTGGTATGAATGCGAATTTCGTGAAATTCGGGTTAAACGTTGGTTTTGAAAATTGTTTATATTGATTATTAAATTTTGTGTTATTAAAATTTGAGTTATTACTTCGCGGTTGGTTTGTTTGTCCATTAAATGGTGTGAATTTTTGTTGGGGAATTGTTTGTCTCGCGGCTTGTATAGTTTTTATTGGTGAATAACTTTTATTCGCGTTTGGGTTGTGTAATCTATTTTTGTAGTACATTATGTTTTCTTCTTCTATCATCATGTTCATGGCTTTGACTAAGTTGTGGGGACGTTGGAATCTGATTTTGTCTGATAGTCGTTCTGGTAGTGCATTTAGGTATGTGTCTAATGCCATTTTGTGATTCATTTTTGTTTTTTAAAGTCTGATATTTTGGTCGGGTTTTTCAATCTTTGATTTCGTTAAGGTTAAACTTCTTAAATCTTGACATTTCATTCCGAATTGGTATGGGGATTAGATATTTTCCATTCTAAGGTGTATTAAGTCGCTTACTAATCAGTTTAGGTTACGTTGATCGCCAAAATATGCTACCAACATGCGTTTAAAATTTTTCCAATGTTCTAAATCATTTCGGCTGACTATAAGTGCTAGTGCTCGCCCGGTTAGTTTAATAATAATTAGGCGTAGGAGTAATAACGTTTCGATCGTTGTCTCCGGGTTTGTTGAAGGTTTTCAAAAATATTTCGCACACTGTTATAAAATTCCCTAAAAGGACTTGATCTCCATTAAACATAGGGATTGCCTCGAGATAAATTTTCATATGCGAACTCATTATAGCTGAGGGTTGTTTTAATAATTAATATTTAGTTTTGTTTTCAATTTATTTCAAATTTTTGTAAAAATTGGGATTTATTTTGCGGTTTGTATTGTTACTTTTTGGTTGGGTTTATTAATTTTCAGTTTAGATTGCGTCGGGTTATTTGTTATTTTTAGCTTATTTAAAGAATCGTAGTTGCTTATATTTGTACTTAGTTATACGGTGCTGTAATTAATTTATGAGATTTATGCTCGGTAATGTTTGGTTGCTTGCTGTAGCCTTGAGTATGTTTATTTTTACTTCGCGGGTGTTAATTTTATTGTAGGTTCGTTTTCTGACAGGTTTCGGTGAGAATAAATTAATTTTTTGAGGTAATTAGTTTTAATTTTGTTTGTGCGAGTTAAGACTTTTCTATTTTAATTCTACCGATTTAATTCTGTTTGTTGTAATTATCTTTTCCCGTGGGTGTTTATAATTTATAGTGTTTAAGATGTTTCCTGTCTCGTCACTTTGGGTGTTTAATATAGAATTGCAGGTTTCCGTCAATTGCTTTGTTCAATGTTGCATAAAAGTCTCTTTTTATTATTAATACAATGAATTGTTTTAATTACAATGTTTCAGTCTAATGTGGGTGTAATTTCAGTCTGTGAATGCTTTGATATAATTAAATATGCAATTATACTTTATAAATGATTTTTTGAAAGGGTTTTTATTTTGAGTTTGTGATACTTTAAATAGATTGCGTTTTTACTTCGTTAATTGTTGCAAATTTTTAATTATAAAATGTCACGTTTGAATGAATGTAATTATACTTTTTACGAAGTTGCATTGCGCGTTTTATTTTTGGAATGAATCTTTCAGTAACTGTTTTACTATAATTATATTTTGTACTGAAATAACTTCTTATAATGTTGCGATGGTGTTTTCAGTAGCGTGGATATTTATTTATAGAGTTTCGTAAGGTTAATTTTAGATGTCGCGGTGCGTTTATGAATAGCTTTTGCAAGGTTTATAATAAACGTTCTAGACTATAAATAGATATATATTTGTATTAAAATAGCTTTGTATTCGTTGCGTTGAAGGTTGAGTTTTTAAATCATTTACTTTCAATGATGAGACTTGAGTTTGGATTTGCGCGTCTTGTTTTAATTTGTAATAATGATTTAATGGTTTAAGTTAATAATAAATTGCAAGGTGTTTCTATAATTTATAGAAATGCGGCGACGGTTATAGTTGAGTAATTCGTTTTTTATATTTAGTTGCGTTATATACAAAGATTTCGGTATTAAATTGTAAATTAATTACGCTCTATTTTTGGTAGTTTCGTGCGTCAGTTAATTTTCGTATTGGTAATTTAAAATTCGTTTTCGTTTAGTTTCTATAATTTTTGCGCCAGTTAATTTGTAATAATTTGTCTAATTTGCGCATGTAATGCGTCTTTTTAGTTCTCTTGTTTTAAAAGTCTCTTTTAAACAAAAATAAATTTGAAAATAATTTCCCTAAAACACAAGTTAATTATTTTCATTAAATGGCATAAAATAATAGTAATAATAGTCAAAATTTTTACATACATAAATAATAAACATTTATCTAATACTACTAATATTAAATATTTGTAAAAAAAATTAATTGGTTTAAAAAAATGAACTTACAGTAATTTTCTCATCGGTTTCATGGACTTAGTCGATGTGTGTACCTTGTCCACGTTGCTTTTGGATTCGAACTATTTTTGTATCTCCTCCAAGTTTCTGTTTGGTTTGTTGGATTTGATCGATTTTTGTTTCGCCTCCAACTTCTGTTTGGGTTCTGCCAAATTAGGAATTGAAATTTCAGACCAGTTCTTCGAATTTGGGTTTCCTAGTGACTTTTGACATCCATACGCTGCGCCAGTTAAGGTTCGGGCCTTGGGAACTGGAAACTGGGAACCAATTCCAAAACTTCTTAACAAATTTATTTCAAACAGACATTAATTATGGAATTTTATAAAACTTAATTTAAATTACTCTAAGTCGAAAATAAATTGAACTAATTGTACTATTTTGAGTAGCCTAAGCAACTGCAATGCTAAAGCTCAATACTTTGATTGACTGCCGGGTCTTGGAGCTCCCGGGCTTTTTATAATGTCCCTACCCCCTCACATGGCTGTAGGAACTTGCAGATCTCATGTCTGCTTATTCTCAACTATATTCATTACTACATTGTTGTTATCTTACTTTCTAGATAATCACGGTATCTTGACCGTCTGTGACCTGCCATCTGCAGTGTCACTATCATTTTGGATACAAAGTATTCCATCCGTTCTCATAAACTGTTAATAAACTTTATAAATTGTCCTTGTACTTTGTTGCACTTCACTTAACATTTTCTTAACACTTTCTAATTTCCTAATTATTCTATTTTATAATATATACATCAATTGGGGGATACATAACTTGCGTTATAGTATCGTAGACAGTAAAGTTATGATATGAAAGTTTGAGTTTAAAGTAAATTGCGTTAGCCTGGACATACGGATAAACCTTGACTGTTTGTAAGTCGATAGTCAAAACACGGCCCTTTTGGTTTGTCTTAATTTTGTCTTTATCTCTTTTTTCTCGTCACAAGCTGTCTTTGTTAAGCCTATGCGTATTCCATCTTTGTACTGATAATTGTCCAACCTCATACTGTGTAATGAAATATTTCATTTAAAACTGTTCTTGATAATGAAGATTTACCTTCCTCTGCACATCTATTCTGGTACAGACTATAAAGTTGATTCATATTTTGAATGGTAGTTTCTAAATAACGTTTTGACGAGTCGGAACGCCCATGGCAGTTTAAGTAAACTTTTTAAAAAATCTCGTAGGTCAGTTTTGTCCTTGTCTTCTCTTCGTAAGAGACGTTTTAGTAGCTTATTCCGTTCAATGGAATTGATCGTACCAGATTTACTCTTCTTGAGTCAGTCATAAACAGTAAATTCACTCAGATAAAGAGTTCGCGCAAATGTCCTTTTACAAACCAATAATTTTGCATTACCAACAGTGAGAAAGTACTTCAATGTATTCCTTCTTCTTTATTTCTGAGTTGGTAGTGTAGGTTCCGTTAGTCTCGTGTTGTTCGACATAATTAGCAACGTAAATTTTTCGCTGATCCCAATTCAGTTTATTCCAAAAAGATTGAAATATTGCGACTCGTTCTATTTCAGTAACGTTCGCGCAAGCTTTCTTTGTTCTAATGCATTCCTTAGACCTGCAAGCTGATCCAATTGTGCTGTTGTTTCTAGGCACATTATGACGCACTGTTTCTTCTTTTGTTCTGCTATAATCCATGTAAGCCTTCCCTTCCATTCGTAGACGTTTTGCTTTATTTTTTGCGCACTGTGCGTCACTAGGTTTTATACTTCTCTACCTTTCCTCCGTTAAATTCTCGTGGTTGTCATCTAAATTTCTTTCGATTTGTTTTTCTGTAGGTCTCCCTAGCTCATCACCTGAGGTTCCACTGTTTGTGACAGAATCTTCTTGTTCATTTAGGGGAAATTTGTCTTCGCTTTCTGCATTCAAAGGCCAGTCATTAGGTTTTCTGTTATGGACACTCAAACAACACGGTTCCTGTTCTTTTGTAAATTTAACAAGTTGTAGGGCGTTTTGGTTGAGAGCTGCATCGGTAGTAGAATTACTATTATTTATCGGTGAAGTCGTAAATGAATCAGCTGTTGTTGGTAAATTAAGGTCCAAATCATCAAAAATAATGGGAATATTTTCAATATCGACTTCCCGCAAATCTTCAAAAATTGCATGTTCAACAGGCTCATAAACGGTTTCATTTTCCATAGGCTTTAACACTGGAAGTGGCTCATCATTCATCTGTATTACAGCTACAAAAATTTTATAGGGTTAATACATCAACAGAATACAGTGCCGCTTAACGTTGTTAAACGCAAGGAAATAAATAATGCACAAAATGAGCGCCGCCGATTTACATTTTGACAATTGATGTATTCTTATTTGTTATTATTTTTTATTACTAATTTCTTCCATTCAATTAATTGCTCAAAGTTTCCATGTTAATAAATATTTATAACTAAACTTAACAGCATAAGCTCCTACAACATTCAAAGTACCTACAGTGAAGTGATGACTTCAACGCATTTATGACACACGAAAGCGTATTAAGTGGACCAATGCCGTACAACTCGTTGTATTCTGTTCAACCCTTAATAGATACTTACAAAACGGTTTTCTCTGTAAACATAACTGCACTAGCCTTTGCCCTCTTGACAAACCGTCCATTTCAAAAGGTTTTGGGCAAAGAACGTTAATAATACCGAAGAGCACCACATTTAACACAAAGCAAGATTATTAATGCACTTTTAATAAAGCAGCGCAGAAAGTGTTTATCCGGACAGGACAAATTAGATTATGGTGGCGTACGATATGTTAGAAAAGTAGGATACGAGAAATTGGAACAAACATAAAGTTAGTTTACGAGATATTGCTGTATGCATCTAAAGCACTTTTGATTACGAGATCTTAGTAAAGCCATTAATTTTATTGAAATAAATTTTTGTGGCTTACAAGATGATCACTAAAGGTGCGCTGTGGTCTTATACTACCGCTAATGCAAAAACCCAATTTTCGATTTTGTGTGGGTTACGAGGTATTAGAACTTCACAGACGCTATACTTATGTCAGATTACCGACCCATTAACATACTAATTGCGCTTTCAAAATCACTGAATACATTACTTTAAGTCAGTTGACAGACTATCTTCATTGTTATGACCATTTTGATCAATTGCAGTCTGGTTTTTGCAGAGATCACAGTACAACGAGCGCACTCATTCATGTAATGAATAATTTGCTTAAGGCTATGGACAGTAAACACATTACTATCCTGGTTCTGCTTGATTTTAGCTCGACCTTTGGTAGCGTCAATTTTGAAATTTTACTTACTAAGTTAAAGATATATAATAACTTTTCTAATAATACTTTGCTGTGTATTACGTTTTATCTATGTGCACGTCGTAAATCTGTTGTTGGTGAAGGAGGTGACCGTTCCTCTCATTGGGAAGATTTAAATGCTGATGGTCCTCAATGTTGTGTCTTAGGACTGATTCTATTCTCGTTGTACATTCAAAATTTTACTGAAATTTTAACATACTGCAAGTACCACTGTTAAGCGGATGATGTTTAAATTTATTTGCATTATTCACCTAGTGACCTAGTGCACGCCCTAGATAAAATTAATATAGAACTTTCAACATTAAGTCATTGCGTGACAAAAATCGGTTAACGTTGAACCCGATTAAATGCCAAGCTTCCCAGTTGGCACATCAAAATTTCTGCATTCAATTAATCATGCTTCTTTGTCAAGTATGTTTATAAATGACGTCAAAATAATAATTATCACCACTGTATAAACCTAGCTGTTGTTTTTCATTCACGCCAAAAAGGGCGGAACAATACGATGCATATATGTAGAAAAGGTTTTAGTTCACTTCTCAATTTAAATAGGCTAAAACGCTATCTCCCTTTTAGTCTAAACGTTCAATTAGTGCACTTTTTAATTCTGCTCTTATTCGATTATGGAAACGTTTTGTATCAACATTTGGCTATCATACTAAATGGCCGCTTTCAGAAGGCCCAAAACAGTTGTATTGGATTTATGTTGGCATTAAGCATCGTGAACACATGTTGCGGTACTATACAAAGCTCGAGGAAGCTGAAGCTTGAGGAACGTGAGTAAATACCCAAAGCGTTATTGATGTATAAGCTACTTCATTGACGGGATCTTCCTTACCTTGTCTCTAGACTTGCACCTTTGTATAGAAAGCAGGACAACATCAGGAACCAGCATCGCGTTCCTCCTTTCTAATTTTGGTTCAATACTATGGAAAATAGGGGCCAGCATGTCTGAATGTGTGTGTGTGTGTGTGTGTGTGTGTGTGTTGTTTGGGTGGGTAATATTGTTAGATTAGTTTATCAGTTATTTAGTAATTTTCGTGTAAAGGGATGTAAGAGTTAGATGTAATAGTGAGCTCAATTATCTAAATTTCGTTAGGTTCCCTTTTATTTAGTTTCTGTATGTAATATAAGTATACACAAATAAAAACGATCACATAAATAAATAAATTATATTAAGAACCTTATGTACACAAGCAAACAATGTTAGTCGGTAGGAAAGTTGCACTTCCATTAATTGTTAACAAAATAGACGTAATTGTTATTAGTTATATAAAAGGCAGTGATTGTGCCAAGTTCTTTAGTCAGTTCCAGATCTAGAAAAATGCTTTCGTAAGCTTCTCGAGTTTGAGACCGGGAACAGCCTAAGTATATTAAGTTTACTTAAGTGATGTAATTTTACGTAACATTCAAGTTTAATTTCATGATTGTCTGTGCTGCATAAAGAGATGAAAGAAATTAGAGCTCACATTAATTAAAGTTACTAGTCAAATGCTCCATAGAAAAGTAAATTAAAAAGGCAATAAAAGTGTAATTTTTAAGTAGTGCAATAAATCGTACGGAATACTAGATTCAGTGCAACGTTTATGTTATATTGAAGGTCAACTCTTGTAGAACAAGTAGTGATTATATGTACTTTTAATAAATAAATTGGATGTTCATTTTGGAACTTTAAGGAGTGAGTATTATTAATTTGGCAACAAGGTATTACAAATACAGCAAAGTAAGCGTCATAACAAGCGGAAATAAGCAATACGCCAAAGCAAAATATATAAAAGTCGCTGTATAAAAACATAAGAACTTTCTCGCATGCAGTTGAACCGAGTGTTCTGTTGAGCTCATGAGCTTCACTGTCACAAGTAAGTTTTTATACAGAAATTTTTATATTTTTTGCTTCGGCGTATTGTCTATAACTGTGTAATTTAATTATTTTATGCGGCATTAATTGTTTGAATCTGGTGCAGTAAAATAAATCCAAAAAGATTTAAAGGATTAATTAATACATTAAGTGATCATCGTTGACGACAGACAGGTGATTCGGAACGCCGCAAATCAACTGATTGGCATGGTAACGGCACCGAGGTTGTGCATTTGCAGATGCTGGTAAGGCAGGAATTGCGCTAAGAGGTAGCAATTGTTTCGACAAAAAGGCTCCAGAGGTCATAGTGCGTCGTAAGTAGTAGCGGCAGAGGCGGTTACGTAGACGTTTGTGGTCCGTGTTGATACCAAGCCGGACCAGAAGGGGGATGTGATAAACATCCTAAAAGAAGGTTGATCCCGCTCAAGATAGGTTTGTAGAAGCTCCAAAGACTCGCAGAGGGGGTGTTGTTGTCAAGTGTGCTGGTCTTAAGCCGTGCAGTTACGGTGACAGGGCGAATAAATTTTGACTACAGTGGCGTTGCTGTGCTGACTCACCCGGACGACTTGCAAGATAAGCATCCCGACGCATAGAGCTATGTGACTCGTATTATTTTATGCACGTCGAGGATTATTATTTATCAGCGGTTGATGTTGTGAAACCAGTTCACCATACATGTATAAAAGCTAGCTACGCTAGTGCTTCTGATTGTATTTCTCTAATTTTTACTGCAACTTGGTCTACATTTGATACTTTAATTTAGCACACTTGCTATGGAGAAAACCTACATTTAATGCTTTAATTTAACACATGCTATTGCAAAAATCTAAACATTACTTTTTTTCCAATAAGTTTTTATTACATGTTAGCTACGAAATGCGCACATCGTGGATTCATTATAAACTTTGTCCTTTACAATATAACTTAAATTTAATACTTTTCTTTGTCCATGTGAATCAAGAAATTTTAATTTATTCTTATTGTTAATAGATAATCGTGGGCGACGTGCTTTTTGTTTTTTTGTTTTTTTTTTGGTATTTAGGTGAATCCCTCCACTCTCCGTGTTTGGTAGTTAGCCTGGTATTTACGTTTCTTCCGGCTACGTGTAGGTATGTAGCGGTAGTTGAGCTTCTACTACTAGTCGTCAATCAGAGGCGGCTCCGTGGCGCAGTTGGTATGCGTATGACTAATGTGCTCAAAGTTCCAGTTTCGAATCCCGACACGGATCGCTTGAAAAATATTAGGCGACCATTTTCACAAAAATACGCCCTCGTTCGGATGAGAGGTAAAATGGAGGTCCCGTGTGTGAGTGTTGTCGTGCACGTTCAAGATCTCTTCCGTGCTTGGAACAGCAAGGGTTAGGAAAAAGTCAAAATTTCCATCTCAGAGAAATTTGCTTCCTGGCCAATGTAGTACCTTCGGATGGAGCATTAGAAAATTAAGTGTAGTGGTCGCCAGCCAGAATTCTCGCTTACGCGATTTGAAATTGAAATACCACCTAAAGAAAAAGTTTAAGTTTGTCGGAAATGCCCTGGGATCCATCCGCCTACATGGTCTTCCAAGTGATCTGCACACTTAGAAGGCGGATTTTAACTATGCTAGCAATTTGAAGTGGCAATGGGTCCGAGACCACTTTACGATGACGCATTGCTATCCGTTCTACGAGTACGACTACAGGTCCATGAAGTGACGCACAAGATACAGTGGTACAGTAACTGCGCAGAAATCAGACACGAATTCATAGAGGTCCTATACGGGACATATGGGTGCCACCGTTGTGGAGTATTTGCTACAAATTTGCAATTTTGTGAGATGTGTGTTTAATTTGGTGTATTTGTGTACATGTGTTTATTTGTGTTTCTGTTGGGTAGCTCTTTCTCTCGGCTCGCGACTATCGGCAACCAGAAATTGCAATCCTCGGTATGAACTAATGTTGAGTGGAACTCATAGATATGCTATGTAGGGCATGTGGTTGCCACCAATGTAGAGTATTTGCTACATTTGTGATCGTGCATTGTGTTGTGTTGTGTTTTCCGTGTTTGTATTTTCTAGCCTTTTCCCTTGGATCGCAACCATTGGCAGTCGGAAATCGCGATCGCAATATAGACTAGTGTTTAGTGACACCCACAGAGATCCTTAATAGAATATATGATTGCCACCAAAGTGGAGTGTTTGCTACATAATTTTATTGAAGTGTGTGTGGTTGTGTTTGTAAAATGTTTGTATGTATATGTTGATATAATTTTAAGTATATTGTTCTTTGTTCTGTGCTTTACCAAAAGGTTAGATTATGTTTCCTTTTGTTTGCTTTTCTACTACTAATCTACAAACTATTTGACATGCTCATAAAGTTCTTGTTACTACGTTTCTAATAACAATTATAATCTTAACATGCTTTGAATAAAGTGTTGATATTTAAAACAAATTGATTTTGCATGCTCTTACTTTTAGCTCTTTATTTATGTATGCTTATAATTACTGAAAATACAAGAAGAGTATTTTTGTTTGCAAAATATGAGTGACGCATTTTGTAGTTTTTGTTGTTTACCTGAGACTTTAACCTTCATAAAAAACGATATTTTTCTCTACCATCGTGGTCCAGTTCGGCTGTCCCATGACAAAACACAGTATCTGACATTTTTATAAAATTTGAGATTTCTTCGTTACTGACTAAAATATCTTGTTCTAATCATGAAATATTGTTGGCTGCAAAACACAGTAAATGCAAAATTTTATAGCATTGCAATCTCAAAACACAGTAACTACTTTATCACTGATCAAAACCCAGTACATGTATCATGTCGTAGAGATACCAGGTGTGTTAGGTAAATCCCAATTCTATACCAGTACTTTAAGTGCAACTGATATAGTTTGTAAGTTGAATAAGGAATAAACAATTAATTAACAACCTTGCATAATTCTTCAGTTTTACTTTGCACATCGTTGTGCTTGTTTGGTGAAAATATTTAGTCACTAAAGTTCTTTATTGTTTTACCACTAAATTTTTTTTTTGTCGTGATTGACTTTTTATGGTTTGATTTGATAAACTATGAATCAAACAAGAAGTAGACGGAAATGTTTAGTGCAGCTTGCGCTAAGCACTGAAATATCGTAAGTAAAATAATTAACAAAGCATGATACTTATTATACATTTTTTTTCTTATTTATAACCTGTGTTCTTGCATTTAGGGTTGCTAGACTTACAAAATCGATTAAAAACATCACGCTTCTTTTAAAGCGCTGAAAAACAATCTGGCAACTCTAAAATGGTATAAATACTTTCTGTTCATCACCACATTTCTTGCATTACAGCCACCAAATAAATAATAAAGAATCTATTAATCATACTAAACACAACAAAATGAAAGCGTTCTCGGTATAGAAAATGTAGCAAGTAGTGTTGAAAACCATTCTCGTCCCGGAACTTCTGATTGTGATTTCAGGTATATTAATTGTATCAATTAATTCTTTTTATTAGTGATTTAACTGTAGGAGAGTAATTGGGTCAGTTCAAAATTGTAGTTTGGGATATTATTTACTCTCCTTGGTTTATAATTATTCAGGATCTGAATCTTCCGTAGATGATAGCACTGCGGACCCAATTTTCAGCATAAATAATATTGAAGATGATTAAACTATGGTTATTTGAAATGAAACCTCGGATGGTAGGTATGTTTAACCACAATCGCTATAATCGTCTGTATACATGTGTTGACTACAATTTAAAATACTTATGTTCCTTCGCTGCAATGTATTGTTTTGTTGCAGCAGTGAAGATGCCGAGAAAGAAGTTGAAAAACTTGAGATCAATGAGAATTTAAAAGGAGATACTGAACAAGTAAAACAACACAAGAAGAAGAGTAGACTATCTGAAAAAGAAAAAATCGATGAGTAAAAAGAAGCACCCCATAAAATAATCAAAATGGGAACATAAGTGCAAAAAGGAATTGTACCATGTTTACAAATGAAGAACGATAAAAAATATGGGATAATTATTGGTCAATGAACTATACAAATAGACGAAAATGGATGGCAAACTGCCTGCAGTTAGTTACTGTAAAACGAAGAGTTAAACCTCAATCATTTACTGAAACACCTTATCGTAGACATGAGAGCAGGAAGTTTTACATGCAAAAAAATAGTTCAACTCTACAAGTTTGTTGTAAATTTTTTCTGAGTACATTAGGATATACCAATGATTCAGTAATAACAGAATTAAGCAATGCAATTAGAAGAAATCGCTCCGTTCTGCAGTGAAGGAAAATAAAGGTGGGGATAAAAAGTAGTATTAATTTTGAAGTTATAAAAGAACATATTAACTCGTTCAATCCTTGTGTAAACCACTACAGAAGGTATAATGCACCAAACATAAGGTACTTACCCAGAGAGTTGAATGTAAAGTGTTAGCCTATTTTAAATCCAAACACCATAGTACAATTTGTGGTCGAGAAACGTACAGGAAAACTTTAAGACAAATGAACATTTTGTTTCATATGCCTAAATCTGATACTTATATTGACTGTTTAACATATTAGTCAGTCAAAAACAGGCGCAGATGGTACAGATGATGATACTGAACTGGAAGAAAAGTTTCGGTTTCATTAAGAACGTGCTAAAAAGCATCGAAAGAATATGCTAAAGATGGAGATCTTCCAAGAGTCTCCCGGGATACGAGTGTATTCCATGGATCTTCAGAAAGTCATTTAATTACATGCAATGCCGGGTATTAAAGATTACTATTTCACAAGTCGGTTAGTGTGTTTTAATGAAACATTTGCTGGTTTTAAAAAAATCGGTTTATACAACTTACTGTAGCATGTGGCATGAAGCAACCGCTAACCGGAGTGCACAAAGCATTGTGGAATCCATTTTAAATGTCATTGAACATGAAAGAGATGCGACTGACTTTATTTTTTGGGCAGACAACTGTGCTGCCCAAAATAAAAATTGGTTTTTATTTACTGCTGCATTACTATTGTTAATGATACTTATAGAGTTCCGAATAGTATAACTATCAAATACTTAACTAAGGGACATACCCACATGACTGCAGATTATGTTCATGGGAACATAGAAAAATACTAGTCAAAAATTGGAAATGTCTACGATTATGAGGATCTCAAAAATAGTATTAGAAAATGCCGAAAACGTCTGGAAGTAGTTGATGTGCAGGTGTTTAGAAAATGGGAAAAAGGGAAACGCCAAACTAAAAAGAAAGATGCTCCCTTATTCAGTTTTCTTTTTAGTGATGTTGTAGAAGTTTGCTTCGAACGTAATTCTAGGAAACTGAAATATCCAAGCAACTTTGACCAAGCTCAATATATGAAAATAGATTTTCTTCAAAAGAAATTTGATATTTCGAAAAAGGCAGAAATTATTGGTATACCTAGAGGTATTCCAAGAAAAGAAGATGCAAATGTAAATAAACTCGTACCATTGATGCCAACTAATCGCCAGCAATTTTGGTTAAATTTGCCAGAGAACGACTTTGCTAAAGATTTGGTACACGTGTTTGATTATTAATAAACTCCTAAATTTTAATTTTTGTGTGTTTGTATTCATTTTTATTTTAAAGCAGTGTTTTTATACTTACCTTTTATTGTATATACCTGATAATTATAGTTACTGTGTTTTGAGCGGTAATATTAGTTTATTGTGAAGATACTGTGTTTTTAATGGTAAAATTACTTATTAATTTGAACCTACTCTGTTTTGCGTGGTATTGGTTAAATAACTTTGTATTTAAAGTCCATAAGCAAAACAATGTTTTCAGTCTAGCATAAGCGTACAAGAAATTTATCTCCTGGCTGTTTTGAAAAGCATAAAACCAAGCATTTTTACATTTAGAACACGATATAAAATTAAACTATTAAAAGACTTCTGTAAGGCTGAATAAAAAAGTTTAAATCTAAATAACTTGAAACTTTTCATTTGACGCATGCTGTGTTTTGTCTTGGGACAACCGAGTTACTCTGTACCAGCCCAATCGAGTGCCCTTCCAGCCAATGCTTGAATGTAGTTCGGCAGGCCAGGCGGACTTTAGTTTGCGTATGCTTAAGTTGATTGTAATTTGTGAAATTATATGTGACTCAAATGTCTGTAATCGTGGTTAAACCAAAGGAAATCTCAGAAAATGTGTTTTTTTGGTTTATTTTGCGAATTGTTTGATGGTATTGTAAAGGAACCACAATATGAAACATTTAAAACCATTTAAAGCGCTTCTCGGAGACGTAAAAACGAAATTACTGATACATTCATTACATTGTTTGATCTAGACTTCCCTATAGAATGTTCTTCTTGGCATAGAAATTATCTAGCATGCTACGTTAGTGAGGAGAAAATCAAAAAACGAGAAAAACGCATATACTAAGAAAGAGATACGGGATTCCGTTCAAGTTGGGATATCTGCAAATGAAAAACGTCAATCCAACGAAGTAAAACGTTACGTGTACAAAACGTACGCATAATATGCACAAAAATTACAAAAAAAATAATATTTAAATTATCCAAATTAAGTGCAGCTGAAGATCTGTTTATAACAGGTAAATTGGAACAAGATAAAATTTTTATGCGTGTGAGCATGGCTGTTGACCCACAAGATTTATTTGCACAAGAAATAAAATAGGTAGGTATAATAAAACTTGTTTTGTGGATCATGTGCGAAAACCAAGATCATCAACTAAAAAATGGGACGTCTTCTAACTAAAATTTTTGAAGAGGTACTTTTAAGTGCATTTAATTAACTCTTAGCTGAAATAGAGAAAGATTTTAGAATTACGCGTTTCGAATTGTCATATCTTTTTCATAAAATGTCTCTTCTTACTAACGTAGATGATGCTGTGGTAGGGAATAGAGTTTTAAAATCAATGTTTATAGATAAATATGGAGAAAAGGTTCTTATTTTTCACGCAGCTGACAGATCTAAATCTTCTTTAGTTTTAATGTCTGATACACATTTAAAGTGGTAGAGAGTATTAGGGAACTAGGTTCTATAGAATCAATGTTGAGAGAATGCTAAAAACGTTGAGAGATGGAATTCTAACGCCTGAGGTATTAAATGAAAACTATCTAATTGACGAAAACTGTTGTCAATATTTCATTGAAGATAATGATACTACTACCGACCTCAAACATCTTTTTTCGAGATTCTTTTCTAGTAAGTGCTGAAAACTAACTGACAATAAACTCCGCCAGACTAAATAATTTTTTAGTGACATATTTCATGCGATAACGGAAAAGGCGATATAAAAACATATCTTTCCCGAGCAGTGTATTCATCACAGCAAACATCATAATGATATTAAATAGACTAAGCCATTATTAGTTATCAGATAATGAAACATATTGGCAATGACTTTTATATATCGATACAGAATCATAGTGAAAACATCACCCCAACTAATATTACTAATAATTCCATCCTGTTTTTACATGGAGCAGGAAATGATAATGATTTTAATGAGGAAACACTTAGTGGAAATACAAAACATGCTACAGCTATGGTTTTGTAACAGGAAAAAAATAATACCTTCTAGATAAACTATCAAATCCAAGACTACAGTCCACATAAGATATCAAAAACTTTTCAGCTTGCACATTATCAAAAACTTTCAATATTTGACGTGTTTTAATGAAAAGACGTCGACAGGGTCGTTTGTTCAAAATATTTATTTAAAAAAACGATTTGCAAATTCCTTCGAAAATATATACGCTTTTGTGTGTTTGGATCGTTGACAGTATAACCTACCAAGAAAGAATTTTAATAGCTATCTGGTAATTTTATACCCAGTTGGACTCTCCTCAATTAAATTTAATATAAAGAAAATTTACCCCTCATAAATGTACGATTTTCCCCATTAATTCCAAGTCCACCAAGATCACGAGATGTCATTTATACCGGTATGAAAAATTTTGTTCGCATATATTACAACTTAGTTCCGAAGGCACCAGTACTTACAAAGGATATGCCAATTTATCTAATAGCAAAATTTATACAGCTATCATGTCAAAAGATCCCAATTCACTTATGAGAATAGGTATGTTTCATATACAGAATAACTTTATAAGGTGCTTGGGTAGTGGTTTAGACCACATTGCTTCAATTCATATTTGTATGGTGTTAACACTTTCCAATTATCCTAAATGGAGAGAACTACATTAGAGACATTTATGCTCGCAAAATTAAGTACGAATTACTGCGTTGTTTACAACTCGTGGAATATGTAGATCAACTCGATAACTCGACTGAACATTCGATCATATTTATACTTCTGCAACAAATGTAGGAGGCCATAGTAGATTACGATGGATAAGTCTAAACAATATGAACAAAAAGAAGATGAACTTCAAAGCTTTTCCGGTTTTACAAGTTTTCTTTTGCAGCTTAGAATCCAAAACAGTGAGACTTTTAGGTTTTACTCTACGTACTAAAGCATGGTATAAATTCTTTTAGATTCAATTAGATCCGATCCGGAAAAAAATTTCAATTTTCATTGACAAGCAAATCGAAAGATGTTTTCAGTGAACCACTACAATTACATTCGCGGCGTTACTCTTTATATTCAAGGTGTGTTAAAATTATCAGATGCGGTGGTTAATGAATTTAAGAATGGTATTCTATCAGTAAAACGTTCGGCGAGAACGTTTAATTCCATACGATATAATTTAACATTGGAGCAGTCACAAACTCTTTCCTCTGCCGTGACAGGTGGTCTACGATATCACTCAAAATGAAGAAGTTATGCAACGTTGGATACAATTATACCCCATTTAAAAATTCCATACGCTAAAGTTTATTCTCCTTTGTTCAAATGAAATCAGATGATGCTAACGATAGTAAACCAACATACATAATGAGTGGAGTTAATCTAGAATAAACAAAGACAAAGCATGTTATGAGTGAAAGAATCGTTAGGCTGTTTAAATTTTGAATTGCCCAGAGGTGGCGGAAAATCCTAACAAAATAAGGATGTACCGGCTAACTAGAACGGTGTAGGAGTGTGTCCCTATTTGAATAGACAAAATCCAAAAAGATCAATAACTGTGAAGAGAAGTAGTTGCAATGTGAGGGCTACGTTACTAACAACACTTGCCTTGAAAGGTTTTTCCTTTGTACTAAATTAATCGGCACCAACTCGTCGAGTATAATCCTCTGGAAAACAAGCATCTTTAGGAGATCTTAATTAGGAAGGTCTTCCAATGGAATTGAGTTCACTTTACAGTTGATCTATATTTTCACTGCGTCACTTAAATCTGTTTTAATATAGTATCATACCGTGATTCCTGTTAAGATATACACATACAAAAATTTTAAAGTTATCTAAATAAATTTAAAATGACATCATAACAATATTTCTGTAAACAAGTACACACAGAGAATTTAATAGTTACCTAAATCAGTTTAAGTACAAGCACCATAACAATATTTTTGTAAATAGGTACACACATAAGTCAAGTGGCTATCGATTGGCTACATTATTTACTACTCACCTACAAGCAACTAATAACATCTGCAACTTCATGATCAACATTCTACCCTGCAGACCTTGTAAATCGAACAAAGAAAACAATATAACCTACAATGCTGTTGAACGTTTTCTAATCCCAATATCTAGGTTAACGAGTTTTATAAATGCATGACACCACTAAATACAAAGAACAATTTGTAAATAACTAGTAAACTTATTACTGAATGCGTTTAAATAAGGATTCTGTTTCTCCAGCTTGAGTACACCTTGAAAAAGGATCATCTAATTACTAACCAAGTTGGTTTGGAGCCAAACTGCCCAAGTTAGGTATCGGGTGTGAGCCAATTTTTTCACGGATACTACCACGCTGCTAATCTCATAGCTAATGGGGTTCTTCGACTACCTCTTATCAATGATAACTTTTAACATGTTATCTCAATACCAGCTCGTGAGTAATTAATTAATTATGTTCGTACACTGTATAGCTCTTGTACAAAAACTGCAATATATACAAGACCAATAACTAAGTTGTGTCTTTTGCCAAATCAAAACTGTTCTTCTTCAAATCAAATTTGGCTCGTGAACCCTGATTGGGCTTGAATAAACATTATATATTTCCTTTCATCCCCCTTCGTTGTTTTTTCTGTTCTGGTTTCTTTCTGAAGCATTGCTTCAGCACAGGGGAAAATGTTGAAGTTTCATATAAATTCCTTTATAATTTAAAGTCCATAACAATTTCTTTTTAAATAATTTCTATATCATTAAATTTACGAGCATTAAATTCTATATCTATTATATTTAACAAATAAATCAATAAGGCTGATAGCACGTACAGCGTGTTATCGCCGCGTTCACCTGCCAGTATGTTAAACAAAAACGATAGTCGTTCTTCAACAGTCGTCCACGATCTGTCGTTCTTAAATAGTCTCTCAATAACCGTATCCCTTATTAGTCGTGAGGTTGGGAGATTTTTTAATTATGTTGAGGTCGTAACTCTACATAATTAATTTTTGTTATAGTAGTAAGTGAAAGTTGGTTTTGCACTGTGAACAGATCGCGGTGCTCTTTACAATTTCTGTTTTCTCTTATAAAAATTAGTGATTGACTTCAAAGGAGGCAATCGATGTTATTAATAATTTCTACTCATTCTTAACGCAAATGCTTGTTTCTGAAAATATATAAATTCCAAGTTCCCGCGGTACAATAAATATCGTGTAATAATAGTTTTTAAATTCATTAAATAATTTTAAAATTGTTACTTGTGATTATTATCTCAAACCATAACCACGATTCCTTCGGTGTGCTTTTTAGAGCTAATCCAATAAACTCTCTCCGTTGGCGTATCAATACGTTAGTGAACTTGAAATAGCCTATTGTAATTAAAATATTACTGTACATTTGAATAGTGTTCCGATACACACAACGGGTGCTATAAAATTTGTACACTTTTAGCAATTACGACTACCAGTGATATTATTAATTGTTGTTATATGGTGTGTGTTCGATTAGTTATTCATTAAGATGCACCACTATACATACCAATTAAGTGTTGTTCTTGTGTTCACAAGTGCTATTTTTCTCTCATGGTCCTTTGTGTTTCCCACTAGTGTCTTTGAACCCTTGCCGTTACAGTTCACTGCTCTTGGAAAGTTCTAGTTCCTCTGTGTCGCCCCCATCGTAGTGATCCTGATGACAAGGAAGTCCCCGCACTCTCTGCTCCTTTCCCAAATATTATCGTTTTAAAAATAATGGATGCCATAGAAAATATTTAGAGCGCATGTGAAGACACTATAAAATATTGTTTAAAATATGCTAATGCAATGGAAGCAAAAGATCGACTATTAGATTTTAAAATCCAAGAAGACGAGACGCTCGTTGAACTTGTCTTTGGCATCCGTCAGCCGCTTATTAACGATAATCAAATTAATTATTTAATTCAACTTGCACCTTATCAACAAATATAGTAAAAATATCCATCCCAGGACGGCAAAAATAGATTTAATGAAAGTGGCTTAAAGAATACGAATTTTTCGAATACAGCGTAGCAATACATATCGGTTTTTGCTTAGCCTGTTGTCTTTTCCTTCTGTATCTGGAAGACAGAAAGCCGAGACAGCCTGGAGACGCAATGCCTGGGGTAAAAATGAAGAGTTAAGGAAAGAACGTAATTGAATACACAGGGCACTGCTTCTGCAGGCTCTCCAGTACAATTTTGATCAACTCTCGGGCAGATTTACTTACATTAAAGCGGCATTGAGGGTGGAAATCCGCAAACATTGCTGAAGGATATGTAGATGAACCCTATGCAAATAAAGAAGACATAGCAAATAAAATATTTAAAGACACATACACTGAAAAGTGTGCAGAAGAATTACTAAAAATAGACAGCAGTAGTGTCTCCAGCTTTTCTGGAAAAGTTCAGTCAATATTTCATGGTAGTACATATTACAACATTACTGTAAATATAAATAAATCATAGTCATAGCATACGTGTGAGTAGCTAGGTGTAATATTTTTAATTAAAAAATTCACTTGTGTATACTTTGTGAGATTACTTGTTGGAGTGCATTATGTTGTTTAAAAAAGGATAAAAAAGGCTGTACGGGAAAATACTTACCCGGCCTAGGCCGGGAAAGCATTTTCACGTACTATTTTTTGACGTATACTGCAACAGTATACTTTGACACTTGATTTTGACCTGACAAAGTAAACATCGATTTAAGCAAAAAATTTATTATCTGACTATTTAAATTTTTACCGTAAGCAAAACAAGTCGACGTCATGCACTGCACTAGCTTTAGCGCATAGTACTTTATCAACTACTATAGGAAAGGGAATAGGAAAAGAGTGATAGGACGTTTAATTCTAATCACAAACATGAACATCCCTCATCAAAATCAAAGGATTTCTAAAATCAGTAAACAAAATAAAATATCTATTACTAATAGTTAATTCTGTACATAAATCGAATGTTTTACAAATTAAAGAAAAAAAATCAGAAACTTAATAAAATAATAATAATGTTAACATGAGAAATTGCACTTAATTCAAGAGTAGTAGGCATAGTTTAACTACAGGCCTGGACCGGTTCCAATTTGGTGAGAATCAACACGAACGATATGGTCTGAACCTGGCATAAGTGATTTGTTCTGCCCAATTTCCAATTTAGTGGCGGTTGATTCTGATCGATTATTGCAACCAAATCGTCTACTTTTAAGTTGCTTGTGTGTATGTCCCACTTTGCAGGCTGCTGGAGAGTATGCAGCTATTTTGAACTCCAACGTTGCCAAATTGGGACTGCATTTTTGCAGTATCTGCCAACGATTAAGACGATTATTTGGAACGTCTTTGGCGTTATTATTCTCGAAAAATGATACTAGCCATAAGTCGATTAAAAAATGTCCTTTCGTCAGAGCCTCAAATTCTTTAGGGTTAGGAGATGAATTGCACAAAGGGCGCAAATTCATTATTGCCTCTATTTAAAGAAAAGTGTAGTCGATTCCTCGAAAGTTAGAGGTTGGTCTTTAGTAATTCGCTTTAAGTAATATTTGGCGCTACAAATTCCAGCCTTCCAAAGTCCTCCAAAATGTAGAACGCAAAGTGGGTTAAAATGTCAAACGCTTTGACTTTTACATAAGACATCAGTAATGCGTTCCTGGACCTGTGTTTTAGCTAAGTAAGCAAAAACTTCGGATAAATTGTTACGTGCCGAAAATCGGCACTAGACATTTTTTAATATAGTTTTAATATGCGGGAATTTCGCGCCACAAATTTAAAAGACTTGGTGCGCGTATTTCCGTTACTTCAGAAGTGGTTGCACGAATTTCGCGCCGACGCGTGTGGCGGAAAGAAAAAGTAGGGAGTTTCCGCAAGACGCTTAGGACTGGCTTTTGAACATGAAAAACAAGAGTGGTTGGTCTGGTATCGTATCGTATCTTTTAATTATGTAGATCCCTTTTTCTTTGTTATCTTTGATGATCGTTCCTTATAAACCCGTTCCTGTCGTTCCCTGCATATATAGAAAGAAGACGACGAATCTGGATACAACCTGGTAGAAAATCCACGACCCGAGAACCCGAGAACCCGAGAACCCGAGAACCCCAGAACCATCATTAAATAATCCTATGGGAAGCCACGAGCCGCCATCAGGAAGTAATTCCGTAGGAAGCTTTACATATTCACGTAAGTACCCCGCGTGGGTTTTATAATATATTTTAGAAATTTTAAAATTACGTGCCATAATTTGCATATTGTGTGACGTCATCGAAATTTGAGCGTCGATTTTAACATTTTGTAACATCGTTACCAACTGTCTTCTGTGACTCTTGTCCCCCGTCGACGGAACCGTAAGAAAATGTCTGTGTATGTATGTAGGTCTATAAAGCTTGTACCGCAGTCGCTATAAATATTGCTGCATATCCCTCGCCGGGATAGAAATCTTTCAAGAGCAGCTAAAGAAGCGTCTATAGTAAGATTAGACACGACCTCTAAATGCACGGCTTTGGTCGTCATGCAAACAAATAATGCAATGTGTGCTTTTAATAATTTCGCATTACGCCGCTTAGATTTTTTTATAGTAAAGGGTCCTCCAAAATAGGCTTCTATGTTTAAGAAGGGTCGTGATGGAGTCATGCATTGGGAAGGTAAATTTGTCATATATGGGTATAGAGGCTTAGCCCTCAGTATTATGCAAACAGTGCATTTTAATATTTCTTATGCCTATTATTCAGAATTTTTGACTGACAATAGCTTGTAAGCTGCGGGGCCTACATGTAAATAAAAAATGTGAAAATAGTTCATAAAAAGTTTAGATAAATAACAATTTTTTTGTAATAACAAAGGGTGCTTGGCTTCCTGAGCCACGATGGCATTTTGTAATCTACCCCCCGCCATGAGGAGACCCAGGGGTCTAACCAAACACTTAGTTTTCGAAGAGATGGAGACGTAGGCTCTCTTTTTGATAACAAAACAATCTTATTGCTAAAATGTTTATGTTGTGCTAGCTTTACTCATTTTAACGTTGCAATTAATTCTTGTGAAGTGACGAAACCGAATTAACGAATTGAAAGATCGACACGGTAATTGATATAAAACGAACACACCATGCAAAAACCTGTTGCAAACGTAAAAATTTAGAGAAGCGTCGAATAATGTTGCAATCAGGTGGATTTATTTCCGCAGTATAACACTCTTTATTCAGTGCGCGGGACTATAATTATGAATTTATATCAGATGCATTAAATGTATAAACAGCTGAAGTTCTCTACTGAGAAATAGGGTGCTTAATCCAGAGAAGCCCAGACCACCACAAGGGGTCATCTAATAATTGTGAAGCTATAAGATGCCTCGAGAACCACAATCCGCGGGATTCTCTTTTACAAGGCATATTTCCCTTAATTTCAATTACTCTGTTGGTCACAAAGGGTTTAAGTAAATGCGGCGCAGTTTGGATCCATGATAAAACGGTTGTAATATCTGTAAAGGCAAGGTTAGGTTCAAGTTATAGTAACTCATTCAAAGAATCAATTACTTATTTAAATAATCAACACAGCAACAATGCTCCTCTAAGTTCTCAGCGAGGTATCGTCATGAATTTTAAGGGTGCTATCCAATTTTTGGTTATAAGCAAATTGGTTTTAATAACTACACCCTTTTCATTAAAAATAACCGAATATATAGCTGCGCAATAGACACATTCTGAAGCATCAGAAAAACTCTACTATAACATTATGTGCTACTGTTTGCACAGAAAGGAAACTGTCGATTTTAACGATTTTTATAAACTAGTATTCTCCTAGAAATTTTGACCATTCTACCTTAATTTGCCTGGAATGGAATCATCCCATCCTAACTGCACCGACCACAATTTTTGCATAAAATATTTTGCCTATAAAAAAACTGAAGTAAGCCACCCCAAAGTGTAAAAAATTTGAGCAATTCTCGATAACATTGTTCGTTTAGAAAAAACTGGAGACAATGAAAACACCTTATAACAAAGGAAGTTAGATCTTGCATCCCACTGAAAGGTAAAACCGTTTTTAATAGTTGTGGACAATTAAAAGTCCATTTTTGCAAACTAAAATAACCTGAAGCTAACAGATTTGACAGTTGTTCCCTTATTTCTAAAAGGGGTTTCGATTGAAGAAGATCTGGTTAAAATATCGTCGATGTAGGTGTCGTTACATAAAACTTGTACTGCCAATGGAAATTTTTTCTTCTCGCCTTGAGCGAGTTGCATTAGGGCCCCCAGCGTCAAGTATGGGGCTAACAAAAAATCCTAAGTTACTGTTTTTAAACGGTAAGATTTAATTGCTTGTGTGGACCTTCACGCCACAAAACACACTCAAAAAGTTGATCTTCCTCCTTAAGAAGGAGCATCCTGTACATTTTTCTAATGTCTGCGCTAAACTGTAACTTGGGGCCTGTATATAACACATCATTAAATAACAACAATTAGGTAAATGTGCAAAAGCATCGAACACCACCCTTAACGTAGTAGTGCTGCTTAACTGCTTTACCAACAATGATGTGGAATAAATATTGTCCATTCTCAATATTTGGAGAAAATTCCATATGACCTAAACTTTCATATACGCGAAGAAAATTTATATAATCCTCCTTAAGTTGAGGTTGTCGAGCAAGGCGGCATTCTAAATTATATAAACGGTTAAGTGCTAAATCATAAGTATTTCCAAATTGATTTGTTTTGAAAGGTAAGAGTACCATAAATTTACATTCTTTCGTACGACTATAAAATTCCTTAAACACTTGTTCGCATTTCTCTTCATCTGGATTTATAATTTTATGATCAGGAATATTTTCAAGTTACCAAAGTTTTTGTAAAGATCCTTCTAAAGAATCGTTGGGGATGTAAATAATACATTTTGAATATTAGTAGGAGGGACATTACAGCATACATTAGCTTTACCTATAATAACCCAACCACATACACTACTGGGTGCCCATAGAGATTCAGCACTGGGACGTAACCTCTCGCCGTTAAACAGGTCTGGATGTACGTCAGCGCCGAGCAACAATTCAATTTTAGACGGCAAATTAAATTTTGGGTCCGCCAGATGTAAGTACTTAAATTGGTTGACAGTTTTTGTAGGTATTTCTATACTAAGGGCATTTCGGAAGTAATACTTGGTACTGATATAGTTTTTAAATTAAATTGAGGTTCAATTAGACAATTTAATATGGGTTTTAACCCAAGCTGGCAACAGCTAAGTTTTTGAGCGCATGACGCGGTTAAAAACGAAGTTTGAGTACCTGAGTCAATCAGTGCCCTAAACTGGTTACAAAATATTAGACGAATCTTTTATGTGAACAATAGTTGTTCCTAAAAGAACACTTTGATTTTGTAATTGTATATAAATTGATTTTAACAATCCATTTTGAATTTTTTGTTCTCACTTACTGAGTAGTGGTTACAACAGTTAAATTTATTTATTAATTTTTCCTTCGATAGATAAGGACCAGGTCGCTGATACGCGTCTGAAAGCTGGAAAATAGAATGAACGACAACCGTTTTGTACACACACTATACCATAAAATCAGCGTAAACGTTTTTATATTATTTCTGTGTTCTAACAAAATAAATAAGGTTGATTGAGTCCACACAGCGACGGTTTAGTTCTTACACCTACGATACCTTTTATCTGCATTTAAAAATTGTATGTAACTTTCTGCTTGCACATTACACAATTTATGCTTGGTTAAAATATAATACAATTGCACTTAAGGACTTGAATTTAAGTATTTCAGTTTAAATATTTAAATTTAAGGATTGGAACATTGGAAGGTTCTATTTTGAACCACCTACAAAAAACAGACAACGCCCGTGTTATCGGAAAACAAAAGCAACTCTTAAGTGGGGCGCGTTCATAAGGACACATCAAATAGAATTTGTTTTAATATGAAGCCCGGGTCCCGGGACAGCTTGAGAATTATTAGAATAAAGAAAAAGTCAAGTGAATTCTCAACATACTCCCCGCTTTTAAGTCCTCGACTTCAATACTTCAGCACACATATGGACTCAATCAACTTGTAACCTAACCTAGGCTACTCTAGGAAATTCACAGACCTTGGTGATAGGTCTGGTTATCACACAATCGAATCTTTTTAATTTAACTGCCCTGACTTTGTTGTCAGGGTCTGGCATAACTTCGAGGATTCTAGCACTTGGCCATTTCAAAAGCGCAGTGTTATCCTTCTCCAAAAGGATTTAGGAACAGTGTTGCTAAAAAGAAAGTCTATTTTCTGGCGAGTGCGTTACCTTTCTTTTAGGATATGAACCTAAGCTTGTAGCTATGATGATGTGACCTGGTGTTAAATAGACAAAATCAGATAGATTGTTGGACATTGGACTTATTGGGCGCGAATTTAAGATTGCTTCAATTTGGCATAAAAGTACTAAATTCTTCAAAGGTCAATTTTGTATCTGCTAAGATGCGACGAATGTGGTATTTGGTGCTTTATATGGCAGCTTACCACAATCCACCCCAATGGGGATTGTGAGGAGGAATATATTTCCACTCTATATGAATTTCAGCATCAAAAGAAATTATAGCATTTATGTGTTCAAGTTTTTTGAAATAATCAAATAATTCTCTTAACTGATTGCGTGCACCAAGAAAGTTTGTAGCATTATCGCTGTATATTTTTGCTGGGTTTCCTTCTTGCAATGAAACGCTTAAGAGTAAGCAAGAATGCTTCTGTTGCTAAGGATGAAACAAGCTCTATATGTACAGCCTTAGTGGTTATGCACACAAAGATTGCAATGTAACTTTTGGTTACAGGAGCTTTTCGAAGTCTGGAAGACCTAATCATAAAAGGACCACCAAAGTCAACCCCTACTTTTTCAAAAAGCCTACAGATGGATACCTTGTCTTTGGGCAAATCTCCTATGATTTGCTGTGAAGGTCGCGCTTTCATTTTGAAACAACTTATACAATTGTGAATAATTCGCTTTACTTGCTTAAGGCCGTTTAGTGGCCAATACTTCAGGCGAAAATTGGAGAGAATTTTCCACTTCAAATTTAATAAATTCGACTGATGCTCGTACTGATTTATTCTTATAGGTTTGCTTGGTTTGTCTCTTCGTAAAAATTTTGATTGGACGTAGATGGGCCTGCTTGACTTGTAATTTCGGAATATGTGCGGCTGGTTCTTCTAGGGTCTGGCACTTGTTCCACCGGTTCTTGATTGTGTGTATTTTGATCTTCACTGTATCTTTGACGCGGATTATTTTGTTCTGTGGCCCTATCATTATTAGTTCTCTCAGTCTTTCGCCTTGGCGTGTTGTTTGCGCTTCAATTATATCTAAATTATTATAATTGTTATTACCCCGATTGAAATTTTTCCTGTAGTTGTTATTATTCCTGCGATAGTTAAATCGGTCCGGTCCTATATTTCTCTGGGTCCTGACAAAATTTATTGGTTCGCTTCTCGTCCTATTGTCCGTCCGACGGTTCGGTCCCATTTCATCATAACGTTGCAGATATTTCAAAATATATCATGGTCCACAACATTTTGAAGTGCTATGTATTGTCTCACTTCGACCTCAAAATGCCCTCCTAAATATGTTATTATTTGTTTCTCATCTAGCGGAGGATCTAGTTAGGCGGCTCTGTGGCGTAGTGGTATGTGTGTGACTACAATGCCCAAGGTACGGGGTTCGAATCCAGACACGGTTTGCTTGAAAAATGTTAGGAGAGCATTTTTCACAAAAGTACACTCTCGTTTGGATGAGAGGTAAAATGGAGGTCTCGTGTGTGAGTGTTGTCACGCACGTTAAAAATCCCTACCTTGCTTGGAACAGCAAGGGTTCGGCAAAATTCAAAATTTTCCAGGTAAAAAAACTCACTTCCTGGCCAAAGTAGTACCTTCGGGTGGAGCATTGGAAAATCACATATAAGGAGGATCTAGTTGTTTCGCTATACTAAACTTCTTTATTGTGTATAACTCCCGTGTTACTCCAGAATCTTGGTTGTGTTTGCCCATAATTAAGTTATCCCTCACGTTAAATCGTTGGTTGTCCCCTCAAAAGTGCTTTAAAAATTTATGTTCAAATTCTAAAAATGTTTCCAATTCACTTTCTATTAGACCAAACCATGTTTCTGCGCCCCCTTTTAACATTGATCTTACTAAATTTAGTTTATACTGTTCATCCGTTGATCGTTGTATCAGTGTTTTAACGTTGTTCTAAAATATCTTCGGGTTCTATTTATTATCTCCATAAAATTTCGAGTATTGATCTAATGGTATGCTTGGTTGGTTTATTCTGATAGGTTCACGAGAATTTTGTACCGCGTTTCGACTAAAGTTTTCAAAATCTGTTTTCAAATTTCCTAACTCACTATTGACCGTCCTAATTCCCGTTTCACAATTTCCTTCTACTTCTTGTACTTTCATGTCTAAATCCCTAATTTTCCCGTTGGTTTCCCTTTCACACGTTTCTTGATCTGACTTAACTTTAGTGATTTCTTCCCTCACGTCGTCAATATCTTTTATAATTTGTACAACTTTATTCTGCACTTCTAGCTTCATTCCCCAATTGTTTGATTTGTTTGTTTTAAACCCTCATTTAAGATTTTTATTTCTGATTCTAGTTTTTCCCCTAAATTAGCCAAATTTTACCTCTGCTCTTAATTATTGCACATCTTCCTTAACTTTTTAGTCATTTCTTTCATACTGGCTTTATTCTTGTCTATTTTCTCATTCATTTGATTAATGACTTTGTTACTTTTGTCCATTTTATCAATAAGTGCTAACAAAATCGACATCATTCTAGACTCTTGTGTGTTTGATTTTTCCTCACTGTTACTCCTCTCTAATGCTCTCCCTTCAGTTTATATCTAGGTGTCGTCCAAGAACACACTTTCCTGAGATCCTATCTCCATCTCTTCAGTCCTCAACGCATTCTTAACTTCCTGCATTCTTTTATCTATTTTAATTTAATTATATACAATAAACCCTAAAATTCTAATCTAACTTTGTAAATTTACTTTCTGGCTGCCAATAGCTTTTTAATTACGTCTATAACCCCTAATTTTAATATCAATATTCCAATTTTAGAGTTTTGTCGTTGATTTTCTACCCCTAACTATCATCTAAATTCTAATCTTTCCAATTTTTCGAGTCCCTTGTTTAATCACCAATTTTTTTCCCTTACCTACCCCTTAAATTTGAGTAAGACAAACGAAGTTCACCAAAATATGTATAATAAGTATAATGTTACAATTAATAAGATGAAATAATAACTTAGATTTTTGTGCAAAGCCCAAATGATCATTTTAAATCGAACTAGTAGTTGAAAGAAGGAAAATATAAGGTCTTGGACAGGACTTGAACCTGTATCTTAGTCTTTCCTGGACTATGCGTTTACCAATTACGCCACCGAGACCGATGACTATAATTGGAAAATTTACAAATTTAAATCGTGTACACAACTATACATAAACCTAACTTACTTCTTTGTCATGATTTTGAGATCACAGGTTGTTGATGTCGGCCCCATTAATGAATGTTGTCATAATCTGTACTTAGCTGATGTATGTTCAAATTATAATAAATACATTATTATTGATAACTATTTATTGCAAATTTCAAACATAACAGAGGAAATAATAGAAAAGGGAGAAAGTGTGTATATAGGGATTGTAGGTCTGGAAAAAATCGTTTGACAATGGAGAATAGAAAAAATGTTTGAAATACTCAAAAATTGGAATGAGTTATAGGGATAGACGAATAATGCATAACTTGTACAAAGAGTAAACAGCTGTAATAGAATTAGAGCAGGAACGTAGAGAAGTAAACATTAGGAAACGGGTGAGGCAGAGATGGGTTTCATCCCTGTTAATTTATAAGTTGTATATCAAAGAGGCAACAAATTCTGTCAAATGGAGGAAGACGTTTCAAATAATTATTCAGGGACAAACGATTGATATGCTCAGACTAGCAGATAACATAGCAGTGTTAGCATCTAGCAAGAACGAGTTGGAAGCAGCTTTTAATGATTTGGAAACAGTACTAACAGAAAAGTACGGTATGAAGATGAACAAAACTAAAACTATAGTACTAGTATGTACAGGAGGGGTAAATAAGTCACAATCAAGAATACAAATACGAAACAAGAAGTTACAAGAGGTTAAGGATTTCTGCTACCTAGGAAGTCAAATAACGCAAAATGGGAAAAGTGCAAAAGATATAGAACAAAGATTAGCACAGGTCGTGCTGACTTTAACAAGAAAACACAACTACTATGTTCAAAGATAACAAACATGGAAACAAGAAATAGATTGCGAAAAGCATTATATGTGCAGCACAGCACTGTAAAGCCGTGAAACGTACATGGTAGATGAAGTGGACAGGAAAAAGATTGAAGCGTTTGAAATGTTGTGTTAAAGACGTATGATGCAGATATCATGGACAGACAAAGTTACATCAAAAATATTCTGGATATGATAGGCAAAGAAAGAAATATGTGGAAAATAGTAAAACGTAGGAGAGATAGGATGATAGGACACATACTAAGGCGTCAATGGAAATTGCGGAATATATTAGAAGCAGAGAGAGTAAAAAGGAGAGGTGGTTGTAAGATTAGACTATTGGGCACAAATAGTGAAGGATGTTAGCTGTGAGAATTTTAGAGAAATGTGTAAGTTAACTCAGAATAGAAATCAAAAAAGCCGTCCAATCACTTCCAAGACGGAAAACTTAATGATAAAAAAGTAATTGGGTTTAAACCTGATGATTGCCGTGAACAACTACAGGTGTTGGTTTTGTAATATTCTTAGCAAATCTGGATTGTGCGTGCAGGATTTGTATAACAGTGCACGGGAGTAAATTTAATATTTTTCTTTCGATAAGTTAGTGGACCAGTTGTGCATTGTTACGACAAAATCCTAACGGAAAATACGTAAATGGTTGAACAATTTATAGCAAAAAAACGTAAACAAAGTCAAAGACTTACCGATGGTGGTAGCAACAGCGGTCTAGTAGCATCACTTGAAACTGTAAGAGGATAATTGGAAAGAAAGGAAAGGAAACAAAAACAACTCGCACCACACAATTAGACGGTTTGCAAGCACTTCCGCGAAGTTGACGTCTCGACAGGTACTTTAAAACTCGACTGTCCCTATTAAAAGCTCGACTGTCACTTTCAAAGGCTCAACGCGAGGATTGTCTTGTTTTCGATCGCGCGTGCGTCCAGTTAATTTGAAATAAATGGTAAAACCAAATTTAATTAAATATCGCACTTGTTGCGCAAACATGGCCGCCCCCGAAAGCACGTGGTGTTTTCCTAACCCGAAAAACTTAAAATTAGAAAATGAAAATTTATGTAACTAATGTAACAAAGGAAATATTCTGTAAAAAACAAAGTTAAACTAAGCGCAAGGCAAAGGGCATAGATTAACTGCTGGTCGTCTACAAACACCCGTGGCAGTCTTGACAGTAATCACACGTACTTGCCTGTCGTCAACCGGGTGCAACTCTATAACTCTACCTATGGGCAAAGGAAGATTGTAAGTCACTTCGAATAAGGACTAGAGTATCAATCTGTAAATTCGTGTAGAGCTCGTCCATTTTTGCTTCTGTTGAAGCGTATTGAAGTATTCTAATGAATACCGTTTCCAAAAATCAAGTCGCAACCTTTGAAGAAGTTGCCACCTGGTAAGGCGGTTGAGATTTAAATCTGATAAATTTGTTTCCGGAATAACGGATTTCAAAGATTCTAGATTTAAAAAATGTCCGGAAGTAAAAGGTGATAAATCATTGGGGCCGTTGCTTAACGCGCACTGTGGGCGTGAGTTAAGCACGGCTTCTATTTGACACAGAAGAGTATTAATTTCTTCTAAGCTAAGTCGCTGTTCACTGATAACTCGAAATAAGTGGGTTTTAAACCCTTTTACGCCGGTTTCCGCTAAGCCGTTAAAATGTGGTGCCGAAGGCGGACTAAAATGCCAGCGTAATGAAAGCTTTTCAGCCCCTTGTTGTGCAATTTGTATAAATTGATTGTGGGCGCCATGAAAATTTGTGGCTTTGTCTGAATCACAATCAGAAACAGTGCCGCGACGGGATTCGAAACGGCGAAAGACTGCAATAAAACTGTCTGTAGACAACTCCATTACGAGCTCAAGGTGCATTGCTCTAGTGCAGGTGCACACAAAAAAGAAGACATATGCTTTTAGTAAAAGATGAGGAATGACGTAAAATGGGCCGCAAAAATCTATTGCGACATGAACAAAAGGTTTAACTGCCCGAATTCTATAGGCGGGTAAATCTCCCATGATTGGAGGGGCGTAAGGACGAGGCTAGCGCGAAAGCATTTGACATCCTGTAAGTGTCTTGTGAATAGTCTTTCTGGCAGATAATATCCAGAATTGTTGACGTAAAAGATAGTGTAAACTTTTCAAACCGGGATGCAAATATTTATAGTGCGTGTTTTCGACGATAAGACTAGTAAGCTTATATTGACTTGGTAGAAGTAGGGGGTGCTTAACTTCGTAAGCCAATTCGGAATTTCTAAGACGATCTCCTACTCTTAAAAGTCCACCTGAATCGATAGATAAAGAAAGACATCGATAAGGTTTTGGTAGTAATTTACATTCTTTTATCTGTAAAAGCCGTCGATTGCTCGTGTTTGACAAAAATTAGAAGACTGTTTTGAATCTCAAGGGAGAGTTGGGATTCCGTAAATTTTCTCAGAATGTCTTGGAAAATTGTTTTTAACGCGTAAACAGTAGCATAAAATTCTGAGAATTTTATCTAGGGACGAAGATCGTTCAAGCAAGAAATCTAAAAAATGAATTTAAGTACTTGCAGTAAATACGTGTTGTCTTTCTTCCAGGTCTGCCTCGGAATTGATAACAGGCGGAAAGTGTAAATAAGTTTCCCACAAGTTTTGGGGAATGAAAGAAACTCTGGACCGTTCCACCAGAGACGATTAGTAAGCAATTCCGATGGGGTTTTCCCGCGGCACTCGACATCTGCGGCATTAAAAGCTGATGGTACGTAGTGCCAGGAAAGGGGGGGACTATGTCCTGTATATGACTCACGCGATTAGCGACAAACGTTTTCCATCTACTGGGTGAAGCGTTTAGCCACACTAGAACGATTTGTTAATCAGTCCAAGTAAATTTATATTGAATTGTAACTTTTTCAGAAAGGGTATATTTTACGGCAAAAATTAAATCGGCTAATAAAACCGCGCCTAACAAAACCAAGCGAGCGATTTTACTTTTAGCACATAGTAAAGTAACTGTGATTTTGTCACTGTTTTCGACACGTAAAAATATTGCTGCTGAATAACCAATCATAAAGGCGTCACAAAACCCGTGTAGATCACTTCTAAAATCGTCATTCAAGTTAATATGCCGCGGAAGTTTGAAATTAGCAACGATGAAAATTCGTTTTTTAAGCATGTCCAAGAATCTACAATAGCCTGCGGAGGTTGATCGTCCCAATCTATATTAGATTTCCACAAAGATTGCATAATATGCTTGATTTGAAGTAACACTGGACCTAATAGACCAAGCGGGTCGAAAATCCGTCCTATATCGGAAAGAATAGTACGTTTTGTACAGGTTCGAATTATGGTTTCTCCTGTATATGAAAAAGAATCGTTTTGCGGATTCCATTGCAGTCCCAACACTTTGACGAAGCTGGGCTCTTCTTTGTCGAAAGTAATAGGTAATTGTAAGTCAGAATTTGATGTTGATGAAAGTAATTCAGGAGCGTTGCTTGCCCATTTTTTCAATTCAAACTTTCCTGATTTTAAGATGATTATTAGCTCCTCCTACAAACTAAGAGCATCCGTAACAGAAGTGCAAGTAGCTAAGACGTCATCTACGTACATCTGTGTTTTTAAAAGATTACTTGCACGAGGAAAACGCTCATTTTCTCTATCAGCAAGCTCTAAGATAGTTCGCATTGCCAAGTAAGGCGAACAATTAAGACCAAAAGTTACACGGTTTAACTCGAAATGTAAAATTGGATTATTAGGAGAGAATCTCCATAGCATTCTTTGAAATTTCCTATGATTAGGAGTAACTAATATTTGCAAGAACATCTGACAAATATCCGCTACAAAGACTATCGGTTGAACTCGGAAAATTAGAAGTAATGATAAAATATCTTTTTGTAACTTGGGTCCTTGTAACAACGTATCGTTGAGGCTCAGACCTTTAGAACTTTTTGCTGATACATCATGCACCACCCTGACCTTAGTGCTGATGCTATCTGGCTTTACCACACAAAAATGTGGTAAATAGCAAGAAATGGAATTATCAACACAGGGCTCCGAAATTGGGGATATGTGTTTCTGTTCTATGTACCTTTGCATAATATTTGAATATGATTAGTAAACTTCAGGTGATTTTAGAAATTTGTTTTCTAGTAAAATAAATCGCCGCTAAGCTTGGCTGTATGTGTCGTTTAAAACAGGCTCCCTATCACGAAACGGAAGTGAAACTTGAAAACGGCCCGAAGCGGTTCGGGTCACGGTATTACGAAATATTTCTTCACACTTTATTTCTTCCGGGGAGTAATTAACTTTAGAAGGAATCTGTTCGGCTTCCCAAAATTTTGGTATTGAAATTTCCAACGGAATATGAGTGCTTGTAAAAAGGGAATAAGTACTCGGAGAAATTTGTTGCATAATCTTTTCAACGACTACCCAACCAAAAACTGTGTTAATAACCGTAGGTTGCCCTGGACTACCTATCACCATACCTTCCGTTAAAATGTGTGGAAATATTTCGACGCCTATCAATAAATCGATAAGAGCCGGAAAATGATATGATTTATCAGCAAGTTGAAGACTTTGTAAATGTGACGACTTTTTTTCTATTGGAATTTGTGGCATGTCAGAACATAACCTGGGAACAATGATCGCATCGAATGTAAATGTAGGTTCCAAGTTGTCCTGTGATCTGATTGGGACATGTGTCATGCCTCTAGTTGAATTTGATGCCATATCATTGAGACCGAAAATAGTAGTTGAAGATTGACGTCGTTGTAAATTTAAACGACGCGCGCATCTTTCACTAATGGAATTACATTGACTACCGGAATCTATAATTATTCTGATAGGTCAGAAATTGCCATTGCGGTCGCAAATGTTGACAACAGCGGTGGCTAGAAGTACCGTGCTCTGATTGGCGTTTGCTACACCGCAAAGAGTACTGGATAGGTCTTCGGAAATATTGCTTGTATTAGCAATACAGTTATTGGACAAAGTGCCTGAAAGTGGTTGTAGGTTAGTCGAAACGTTAGTGGGTGAAGTGGTGTGTAAAGTTGAATTGTGATCCGCTTTACATGTACGGCATCGAAAAAGAGAGAGACAATTATGTACCACATGTGAAGGGTGTAAACAATTGATACATAACTATTTATTTTATAAATGTTAATCTTTCGTTTTCACTTTTCTGTAAATATTTGGCGGATTTTCAAAGAACATCGCCCTGATTATACAAGTGGCACGTAATCAGATTGATTTCACGTTTTTCTAAGGGTGTAACACCTTTGTTACACAAAGCAGTAAACGGAGGTGTTGTTTTTGGATAATTTTTAAAGAAATTGTTAGGACTGCCCTTCGCAACCGGTGAAGTAATTTCTTTTGTAGAAATACCTGATAGTTGCACAGGTTCGAGTGCCTTACATTTATTTTCAAGATAAGACACTACATTGTCTTAAGTGGGAATTTCTACCTCAGCGTATTCAACTTCGAAATGGATTTGGGTAGAAATGTCGAGTTTTTGTAAAAGAATATGAAACAGTAGGAAAAAACCATTTGTCTGTTTCAAATTGTAAAACCTTTACTGCTGCAATGGATTCTGAAAATATGTTTATAAGAGCGCGTAAATCTTTTGCATTATCGCCTTTTAGTGTGAACTTCATAATATTGTTAACGGCTTCCGCTGCTAGAAGACGTTTATTATGATACCTTTTTATCGGCTTGTAGGCGATTTCAAAATTATCCCCTGAAACGGGAATGCCGGCAAGTAATTTTATTGGTTCTCCCTCTAAAAATGAGAGGTCAATGAGAGGTGCCAAATTGGCGTTTTTTACTATAATACTATCGAAAAGTTCGTGAAATGTTTCAAATAATTTTTGATCACCCCTAAATATAGAAATGCTCAACGATGGTAATTTTGCCGCAGCCTTCGCTGAAACGGAAATGGCGAGACACAGTTTAACATGAACCGTTTTTGCCGAATAATAGTGATTTTCAACTTGTTTTCTGATCAGTTCCTCAGCATAGAAACCTTCATCGTCTGTAATTTTTATTATTTGGTTATGGACCTCCAAGAACTGATCAAAAGAAGATTGTAGATCTTCGTAACGTCTATTGAATCAGGGTAAAAAGGACACTGCATCATCGGTTGCCTTGATGGAAACATTGTACACCTCAGCGATCCGCTGAGCAGATACGTTTCTTTTGTACTCTAATCGCTTTCGTTGTTGAGCCATCATATGTAAACTTATAAGCGATTGACAATTTTTTTTGAAATACGTAAATTAATTTTGGTGCTACTTCTAACAACAAAATTAAAATATGAAATGCCGTATGGCAATAAATTATCCTCTGATTAAAGAGAATGAAACAAAACGCCACAGATGTTTTAAGACCAATGATTCGTACCACCAATTGTTTTTACAAATACAAAGTTCCGTAAATTGAAAAGTAAATATTGTGATCTTTGATATTTATAGGAACAAACGTAATGTAAATTAAATAGAAATGAATATTGTAAATGGAACGTAATGAAATGATTTATGTTAAGTGCGAGGAATGTACCGCAAGGTATATAGTTAAGTAAAATTTTAATTGTGACAGCAAACACGAACAGAAAACAGCTGTTCGTTCGGATATTTAACTATGCATAAGTGTTAATTTTGATAACTATTAAATGTTAAAAGTTATATTTATCAAAACCTGCAATTCCGACCTAATATACGATAGGGAGTTAGGAAAACACTTCGTGTATTTTAATGAAAATTGTACCAAAGTTTATAAATTCCTGTTTTATTCACTGGAAGATTGGTTTCTTCTGGATCTACGCTTAAATACAACTTTGTGTTGTTCCGCGCCGATGGAATATGTGGTTGTATTATGAATCCGTGCTCGTAGGATCATGTAGATTTTTGTATAACAGCGCACGGCAGTAAATTTAATATTTTTCTTCGATAAGTTAGTGGACCAGTCGTGCATTGTTACGCCAAATCCTAACGAAAAATAGGTAAATGGTTGAACAGTTTATAGCAGAAAACGCAAACAAGGTCAAAGACTTACCGATGGTGGTAGCAACAGCGGTCTAGTAGCATCAGTTGAAACTGTAACAGGATATTTGATTCGCGAGCCCTTCCGCGAAGTTGACGTCTCGACAGGTACTATAAAACTTAACTGTCTCTATTAAAAGCTCGACTGTCACTTTTAAAGGTTCGACGGTCACTGATAACACACGCGAGGATTGTCTTGTTTTCGACCGCGCGGCGTTCAGTCAATTTGAAATAAATAGTAAAACCGAATTTAATTGAATATCGCACTTGTTGCGCAAACAGTGTGAAAGAAGTAATTGGAAACTATTGATTCGGCAAGCATCTAAGCGCTGGGGATCTTGGTAGTCGTCAGGTTGCTTAACTTCCCTTCGTGTACTATTGAATATCGGACAAATAAGGTATATTTTTAGAAAACAATAGAAGGTGAAAAGTGTAAAAGATATAAAAGAAAAGATTAGCACTAGATCATGCTGTATTTAACAAAAGAAATCAGCTAGTATGTTCGAAGACAAGAAACATAGCAACAAGAAATAAATGCTGATAGCATGAGTGTGACGCTCAGGACTATGCGGCTGTGAAACGTGGACAGTATTAGAAGCGAAGAGGAAAAGTAGGGAAGTCTTTGAAATGTGGTGCTACAGACGTATGATGAAGATATCAGGGACAGACCTAAGTTACGAACAAAAACATTCTAGAAATAGACGGGGAAGAGCGATATCCGTGGAAAACAGTAAAAAATTGGAGACAGGATGATATGGCACAAACTAGATGAGGGAATAGCGCGGAATACATTAGAAGCAGAGAAAGGAAGACAGAGAGGTAGAGTTAAACCTAGTTAAGATTATTGCAAACATATAGTTGAAGATATAGGCTGTGGAATTTTTAGGGAAATGTATAGCTTAGCTCAGAATAAAAAGCAATGGAGGTACTCATCCAACCAGTTCTAGGATTAAAGACCTAATAATGACGATAAGTTAGCTAGCGAAAATGCTAAACATGAGTTCTATTTATGGGTTAGAAATGAATGTAGATGGTATTGAATTTTTCTCTTACGTAAACCTACCCTAAGTTGTAAATAGAATGCGCTTAATGTCAACAAGTAATACGGCTGACAATTATTATTTTTACTTCCATATTGGAGAAGTTTAGCGTCGTAGTAAATTTATTTTCGCAATAGTGTTCTTATGATGCTTCAATTACTGACTGTTAAAAATTGAACGTTGTAGAAAAAGTTATTTAGCAAAATAATATCAACATGTATGGCGATGAATATTTTTTATTTCCACTTTCATATTGGAGAAGTTTAGCGGAGAATTTTGTGTTTTATAAGGTAAAACGTATACAACCGCAAACTCTATTTTGTGATCGATTGTGGTTATTTTATAAAATAGAGATAAGATTCAAATTTGCATTAGTGTTGATTTTTATGATTATAAAAGTATAATTGGTGTTTTATAAGGGAAAAGTATGCAACCAAAAACTCTATGTTCTAACATTCTAGATTAAATTATTGCTATTTTGAATTTGGTTAGCTAAATTTGTTCATTGAAATTTATCC
Source organism: Platerodrilus igneus (assembly GCA_036346225.1). Classification (NCBI taxonomy): domain Eukaryota; kingdom Metazoa; phylum Arthropoda; class Insecta; order Coleoptera; family Lycidae; genus Platerodrilus; species Platerodrilus igneus. The sequence goes on along the minus strand of JARFIW010001485.1, from coordinate 263,540 downwards.
AAAACATATATGTTCGTATGACAATTTTAAATGAAACCCAATTGAGAAATAATAAATTTCGTATTAAACAGCTGGCGACTTACATTATAGATCCTGTATAATGTATAACGTTTTAAACTATCTTGGAAAACTGATTAAAGGTTTCAGTCAATTTCTAAATTAAATGCCCTGGTGTAAAATTTTAGGACTACAAACTGTTTTGGACATTATAATAAATACTTCTGCAACGGATGCCACCTGGCGAAATAAGCGGACGTTATGCAATTTATAAAACGTAATGGCAAAATACTGAAACAACGATAAATCTGAGGACAAAATCTAAATACAAAGGTCTCCTATAAGCTCAAGTACAGTTTCAAAGGGTAATCTATACACCCGTCTTACACCTGATAGTGCATTATATAACCCAAAACCTGTCCGGAATCAGTTATTTAATTTGTGTCGTCTTATAGGTATGTAATAAACCATCATTTTAACCAAACAATTTGTAAAATTAATACTCTATTCTTAGCTCTTTACAATGAATGCAATTGTAATACTTGGTTTTCTTATCGCATCAGCTTCAGCTCTCCCATACCAAGGTGAGTGAAAATATATTTATAATATTGTTTAAATGTGTTTCTACTTTAGGAGATGTAGAAGCGCGTATATATGAAGAACTTGTTAACAGTACTTTTAATGGCTGGATCGATAGTATCAAGGATAAAGATCCCATTAAAAAGGAATCCCTTTCATTTGACCACCCAATGTAGGACAAAACTATCAGAATCGTATTTTTTGTTTTATTTCTAAAATACTTTTTTTAGACTTTCTGGTTCAATAAAGGATGCACTTGTAGCTGGTTTCGGTGTCCAATATTTATCTCATCTCAATTTCGATATAAATATTCTGGCACCAGCTTTTGAAGTTACCTACGAATTTCCTCATTTTGAAGCATCTGTTGCTAATTATGTTCTTGAAGGTTTAGTCAATGGAGATGGTGAACTCAGGTAAGCAAAAACTCAAGTTTAAGTTGAATAGGTTGATTAATATAAATTCAACTTTCGTAAGTTAAGGAATCAAGTAAAATTCAAAGTTTTTGTAAGAGCAAATTAAGTGCAGCGAGCAAACCAACGTTTCCTTTAATTCGACAATTGGTGTGTCTAAGGGTATCCCATTTTTAATTCAATTTGTTGAGTTTTTAAATATTCTTCACATTATATTTCACATTATATAAAAATACATCAATTGAATGAGAAAATATGACTATTTAAGAAAAACTGAAGAAAGATGGTTGTTGGACCAAAACGTGATAATATAGCAATATTTGTATTTTTGTAACATAATGGAGTGTGAGGTTTATTTCATCTGAACATATGGTAAAAGATGTAAAGTTTTTCCAAGAATTTACGTCTGTATGATATGAAAATCATGTTTAGACACAAGCATGGTAGAAATAGTTTGGAAAAAGTTCAATTAATTCAGAAATTAGGGAATTTTATTTGCAAAAAGGCGAGTTTATTATTCTACTTAAAGAAGTATTTCTGATTTTGTAGAAACATATGGTCTACCGCCAAACGTACTTTCTTTATATGTGCTAGTTATTAGTGTAGAAACTTTCGGGTATTTGAAGACTTGAAGGGTATGGCTGATTTTAGTAGTATGTGTTTGGGTGTTTTTGTTATTAATATTATTCTATTTTTGTTTCAAACCTACAAAGTTTGTTACTTTGAGGTAATATTAATGGGAATGGTTTTGTTCATCCCATCAATGCGCGATTTAGCAATATGCTAACTATACGACGTGCTTGCAATATTATCATTTTTGGCAAACAAATTAAAAGTGGTATAGGTTTTTAGTGTTTTTGCTTTTTGTAGATTTACTGAAGTAATTACTAGTGTTTTGATTTTTAACAAATTTTGTTATGATGCTACTGCAATATCAATAATTTAGCCTCTTTAAAGATTTTTGTTTATAACATACATACAAGGCCTGTTATAGAGTATAGTGTAGCATGTAAGCGTTGATGTATTGCACGAAACGGGAGTTTTTGACGATTTAAGGGCGGTATGAGGAGTATTGTTTATATGGTAAAGGATTTGTTATTATATTATTTAGTATAACGATATATAGTTTTTGTAAATTGATTAAGCCGATAGGCGTTAAACGGGTATGTAATTGTTGAACTTGCTGCTATAACGTGCTCAACAGTTTCCTCATTTGCCGTGCCTCTACCTTTAAGACAAGGCTCTCATAATTCTTGGTTCATATTACTCGACCTTGTATTGTGAAAAAACCCTTCTGTTTCTGGATAGTTATCCAGACTATACCTATTGCTAAGAATGTTTCTGGTCTATATCTTTACTTTTAAGAGCGTTTGGAAACTTTTCATGTACAGAGTTTGAACGCCACCTTTTAATCTTTTTATTGCAATGCATACGTTTATCTGTTCTTCGTATTCCTGACATGTAATGATAATAGATTTCTTTATCGAATTTAGCCAACTTTTAAATTTTGGAATAATGCGAATTAAAAAAGTGCGCATCTAAATTGTTTTCTTGCTTTCTAAATATTTTGATAATATTTAATAAATTTCGACCACCTAATGTTCTTGGTAAGTATGGTCTTTCACTGTTAATTGATGAAATTGGCTTGCCGTGGTTAAAGTTTTTAAATAATCTAAGCCTCAACTTGTGTAAGCTGTCTAAATTAGGGGCTATCCATTTTAATGAATTAATTTTTTTCAATATGCCTATAGTCTATTAGCCCTTCTGTAAAGTTTTCTATACAGCATTCTTGCCATTATTTAAGTTGAGTGTATGACTAAATTTATTGCTTGATCATGCTTCTATTTTATGTCATTTAGTTTCCATTCTATTCACCTATTTCACATATTTCTATACAGACATTCCCAACTGTGCTTGTATTTCATTCCTAGACTATTGATCAATGTTATTTATATCTTGTCTTCTCTAAGAACATAATTTTGATCAAACTTGTTTTTTAATTATGTATATCCTACAAAATTTTACCCATTTGTGTCTTCATCACTCTCCTAGGGGCGTACTCGTCAACTTTATGATATCTTTTACACTTTTATTCTAATATTCTAACATTGATTTCTGTTTAGCAAGTACTTTACTTCTTTTATTTTCAATTCCGGCATTTGTTTCTCTTTCATGTTGCTTACCTACAGGATACTATTACCCATACAAAATTTTAAAAACTTTCAAATTAAGAAAAATATAAACCCGAAACACATTTTTTCAATATAATTTATTATGCTAGGTACTTACACAAACTGTAGATCTTAAGTCCACAGTAAACGTAAATGACATTTAGATTGTTCGTATATTTACCCTTCTTTATTAAGAAGAATTATGGAACTAAAATTGATTTTGTTTAGAAAAACCGATGCTGTAATCAAATCATTCAAAATCCTAAACAAATTGTCTATAGGAAGACAAATGTTATTTGCAAGCTTAAATTGCAATAATTTTTCATTGAAAATGAATTGCTATCCATAAAAATCCCGTGACTTCGCAATTTGTCTGGAGCAACAATAAATGCTGTTGATACAATTGAAAAGAAGGCGACTTTGTTAGAGATGAGAGAGCAATATCCACTGGTCGGAAATAGTAGTCTCGAAAATGTAAAACATGAATTTTTTAATTGGAAGACTGAACGTTTAGGAGATATTAACTTCGAAAAATTCAAAAGCGATAGTATTTATAAAAAGGTCGAGTTCCCTAGAAAATAAAGATAAAATTCTCGAAAAGTACAATAATCTGTTGCTCGGAATTTATTAATAATATTAACTTCGAGGTAAAAATTCCTAATACTACAAAAAACCGCGAAAAACTTCACAAATATGCAAAATTGAAGTGTAGACCTAGTAACGACTTAAAAGAAAGTTACGCCGGTTAGTGGAGAAGAAAAGTGAACGCATTTGGTAGGTTGTTATAATTTCTCAAACACTTTCAATAATGCGACACTTCCAAACTCACTTTTAGTGTCTAAACAAACGTGTTTTATATCAAATAAACAAGAGATAAACCTTTGGACATTGATTTTATTATCGTCGAAATAATAATTCAGATAAGGACCTTGGAATACGTAATCCCATCATTAAAAGTCCTTTAGTTTGCATCTTCTATATGGAAAAATACCTGGCAATCAATACTTGAATACAACAAGTATCGATTATCTAGGTCATTGTATCTAGGCAACTGAAACAGCTTCCTTATCAGATAATTTTGGGTACTTCATTTTAACCTATCAGCAAAGAAGCTTTATATTAGGAATTTTACATTTCGACTCGAAATTCTTATGTAACTGTTTGAAGTTATGTAAAGATATACTTAAAGCATAGTCACGAATGTGGTAAACACTTGCCGAGATGAAATATACGTTTTGAGGATGTTTCGTAAATGTATGTTTTAGTTACATTTAAAGTAAGCGTAATGCTTTCTTTACAATGGTTACTTGAATTGATTCAGTGTTAAACTATTCTAAGTTCAAACTGGTAGCTTCTAACCTCTATCATTGTAGTACCCATACACATTCTTCAACTCGGTCAAATGCATCTTGCTTCGAAGACAACCAAATATTGACTTATTTTGGTCTATCTTACTAGCTTCAGAATTCATTTCTCTGTTGAAACTACTATTATTTAAAAATTAAAAATCCTTTACCTCAGCATCGAAGAACTCCAAGCTAAGAGTAAACTTTTCAAATATCAAGATGTTTGAAGATTTGGTTCCATCGATCTGAAGTTTTCCAACATTCACGGCTTCGAAGAACTCCAACCTAAGGGTAAGCTTTTCAGATATCAAAATGTTTGAAGATTTGGTTCCATCGATCTGAGGTTTCTAAAAATCGTATATACATCAAAATATCTAAAGCTAAATCAAACAGTTAGAAATAATTGATTATCGTTAGCTTCAACTGTACATATCGATTATTTTGAAATTTTTTTCTATAAACTTTTTTATATCCAAAATGCATATATATGCATATCAGTTGTAATTCCTTACAAAAAGATCTCTTTACTTTGCACAAACATCACGTTCAAACTAACACATCTTTAGGTATTAAAAGACGTTCAAAAATTCTACTTTATCCATCTGTGGGTCTAGCTCCGCATGAAGCACCATCTAAATCTATAGAATTAGAAACTGAAAATGTCTCGACAATTCAGAGTTGTATACTTGACATGCGGCTCAGGATCTTCTAAAAGTGTATTTGGAAAAGTTTTATTTGGAGTCTACATGTGGCTTAATTGCTCCTTTATATCCTTCTAATTAAATCCTGCAATTATCAAATGTTAAACAGTGTACCATGGCTTGTGCAAACTAACCGCATTTACACATAAAGATTTTGTTTTTGAATTTTTGTTATTTCCAGAGAGATCCGCATGTGTTCCAAAACATGATATTAAAATTAAACATGTTATTAACCATATGATTTAATAGAAACTAACCTAACATCAATACCAACCATATTATACCTATATTATAAAAATTTGCCTATAATTTTTCGTATTTAACATACTGATTCATCTCCCTAAAATTCCAATTTCTATAAAGTTTACTTTTGTAGACCTCCAAAAATTTATTTTCAAACCTTTCTATTTTCGAATTAATCCTTTTTGGTTTGTATTCGATATTTCAATAATTGGAAATTACTTAGGAAATTACATTTATATGTGTAAAAGAATAAATTGATACTTTGCATATATATATATATATAATATATATATATATATATATATATATATATATATATATATATAAATGTACAAATAAATTTATAAATTGGGAAATATATTGGAGAAATTGTATTTGCAAAAACAGTCACGCGTTTCTGATCTCTAGACTGAACACTAGAAATTTTGGAATACAATTTGCAGTCATCATGTGTCACAGAATAGATTTGAAAACGATCGAAACAGTATCTGAACAATAGGAATTTGAATAAAAAAATCGACAAAGACAGTCCTCTAATCATCAATGATTGCCGAAGCGTTTCAATTTGCAAGTTAATACATTACTTAATAGTAATATTAAGCTGAGCATGAACATGCGGTTGAATGCGATCCAAGATATTTAATTCCTTATGCAGCATGCACTTACTGACTTCCTTGGAAGCCGTCTATATTAATCTAATACGTTCTACTGATACCTTTCAAATCAAAACTGAAGAACTTTGGCAATTAACATCCAGAACATCCACAAGCGTACGGGCATGCACTCACGTACGGCAACTGATGTAGGAATAACGAATGAAGCTTGTAAGTAATATAGTAAAGCAACTAAACAACACGTGATTTGCAATTTTTATATAAAATTTCAACAATTGTTTAAATAAAACCTCAACGTAATATTTATAACCAAGTTGTATTCTTTGCTATTAAAGGTAACCATTTCTTGAATGTGGTAAAAACTAGAATAAGAGAAAACTAACATCATTCTAATGTATTGTTTTAAAAATGTATATTCCCTTTTAACTTATGATTTTTAAATTATACTGAGCAACGGTTCAAATAAAATAAGAATACTTTTTGTTTCAGCTTTGTAAGCGACAATCTTATATTTGAAATCGTCATCAAGCTAAACCTTCTGAAACCAAGCGAGAATGAGTTTAAGGTTGATCTCAGTCTTGACGGAAAGGTAAGTGTTTAACCACAACCAGCAAGTACAATATTTAACTAAAATTCCTTAATGCCAATAGCAAACATAGAAAATTTATTATGAAAGCGTATATTCTTAAATTTGAATAAAGAAAAAATAAATTATAGTAAGGACATATGCAAGTTTTAGCAATTTCAAATAACATAAGCGCCAAATAGACTTGGTTAAATTATGCTTTTGAGTTTGATTGATTTGCTGTTGTATTCTTAATTTAACTGTTTGAAAATCGTATGAAAACATGGCACATAAATAATTGCACGATCTAGTGCATTTGCACTTACTGTGTGTGTGTGTGTGTGTATGTGTGTGTGTGTGTGTGTGTGTGTGTGTGCGCGCGCGTGGTGTCATTGTATGTGTATGTTTGTACATGTGCGTATGTATATGTGCGCGCGTACGTGTGTTGGAAACGTGTGCGCGCACGTGTGTGTATGAACATGCACTTGTGCACCCTTATTCCAATGCAACTACTACTTTCTATTTGGGCACAACATTTTAAGTATTTTTATATTTCAGTTTCTGGCAACCGGGGTATTCAACGATGAAGAATTCTCTGAAAAGTTAACTAAGTTCGTCAACGACTTCTTGCAATTGTTTAAGAAATAATTGGCATTGTAACTGCAGAAAGACGCGCACGCCTGTTTGTTTACTCTTTTAAAGTTGTTTATGTAAGTTTGCAATAAACAATATTTTAAAATAGTTTTCGCTTTTACGGCATTTATTAATGTTTATAATTTTAAGAAAGACCCTGTTGTTTAAACATTCTAATTAAACTGGTAACGAAAAGAAGAAATGGGTTCGGATTTTTGCAGTAGTTTCAGTAATTGTGTTTCCTCATTCTTCAAGCATGCGTAGATAATTAATATCAACTGCGTATGTTGTACAATCTCTTACAGCAAATGATCATCATTATTAATAATATTACATCGAACCATTGACATGCCGAACGGCCGCGCAGACTCCGTAGTGCGGGAGAGCCAACAACCTCTAGAGGTCCTCTGCTAACCAGGAACATAACTATAACATTCGTCTGTCATATATGTTTATGCAGGGTGTCATTAGTTTTATATCATTAAATCTACGAGGTGATAGAGATTGATTAGTTAAACAAAAAACCTTTAAGGCATTTTAGTCACGGATCGTATTTTAAATGCCCGACTTAAGTCAACTTAATTAAAAGTTCTACGACTGCTGTTTTAAAATATGTTTTTAAGAAATACTTACGTACACAAGCGCTATCTTCAATAACAACACGCACTGAAATAATTTCACAATAAGTGTTCGAAATTTCCACCGTATCTGCAAGTTCATTGCTGGTATAATTCTCGGGTTTTCGTATTTTCAAAAAACAAATCATTAATCTACTAACGCGACAAAAAACTCTAATTACTTATATCCAATTACAATTAAATCCAAATACTGCATTTAAATGTATTATCTAAGCATGTAGGTGAAACACAGAACACTTACACACAATTACATCTAACCCCGGTTGCGAGCTCTGTGATGGAAAAATACATTCAACTTAAAGCAGGATATCGTATTCTGCATAAACGCTAAGTTTAAACAAACGCATCAGGAATATCAGGAAGAAAATACAGTTGCCCACATTAGCATTATGGAATATTATTTTTTGTTGTCATCATTATCTGAACATACGAATTTGAGAAAAAATTTAAACTTTTATCAGTAACAGCTAAAGCACATTAAGTTATTTTGTTTGACACTAATTTTAGTTTGCTGAAGGTCACAATTTAACTGGTCGACTTTAAACAATGATTCAATTTTATATTTTATCAGTGGTTTTAAAACAATTTTAATACTTTTTATGTATCTATTTGTAGCTAAACTGTTTGCATTAGACTCCATATTAACAATTTTTGTTTGTCTTACCGCTTTCTATTCCCCCTTTAAATTATTGACATACAACTAATGCCACCCTGTATCTGAAGCAAAATTTATTATATTTGGAAACCACACTTATAAATGTAATTAGTAAAAACTATCCGAATTATGTTCCTAACTATTATCACTAAGAAGATAGTTGTTACAACTACTTACAAGCTCCACATAACTTCCGTTCCACTGAGTTGTTATTGTAATGACTAGAAGAGTGGAAGTATATATCAACATTGTGTGTTCCGTTTATATTGTACATAATTTATTATAACCCCATCGTACGGTACACGCGCCACTACAGTCAGTTGGTAGCAATGTTAAATAATTGTAAAAATGACGCGCAAATAAAAAATTACGTCATATCAATATTCAAATTATTACAACATAATAATCGACTTCAGCGCTACTCCATGATGGCAGCAGCGGGGCTCCGTTGATCTTTCGGGCGTGGGTATTCGTTGGCCCGGTCGAATTCAAATTCAGATTTGTCTTCTTCCTATTTGTAGAGGGGCGACAGGAAACTGGTTTAAGGAACGATAATCAAAGATAAGGCAAGTAACCTACATAACAAAAAAAGACACGATAAGACACAAAGATAACTACATTCGTTGGTCTCTCGGTCACCAGTCACGACACGTCTCCCGGAAATCACCACCACCCTTCTTGCGCAAACGCACTGTCTAAAGTGACGGAAATACGCGCACGTCTTTTTAAATCCTTGGCGCGAAATTCTTACAAATTAAAACTAAATTAAAAATGTTTAGTGCCGATTTTTCGGCACGTAACAAATTTACCGCTAAATTTATTTTCCCATTTAGAATGTGTTGATTATTTACCTCCGCCCGATATATTAAAATGTTATTGCATGTACTGTAATTACTTCAGACACCGAGCCTGTTGTAGTGCCGCGATTACGAGAAAATATATTGTCCTTCACATGTGCAAGAATATTATCAACTGTCTTGGAGAAGACAAATGAGGAGTTGATTTTTGTTTCTTGTATAAGCCGGACGCTTTCGCTGGAGTTTTATAATAGCATCTCGTTCTGAACGACCGCTTTAAGTAATTGTGTTTCGCTTCGCTCTATAGACACAGGTAAATGTTTGAAGTAATTGTTTGTTCTGTTTAAAATCATTAATTATATGTTTTCTGTTAATTATCATTTACTTTCGTATACATACCGACTTTTCTTTACCACAGAGCTACCGAAACCACCGCAAAAACTTACATTGTGTATTATAAATGTTTATGTTTCCGGGTTGGGACCGTGTCACCCTATAAATTAAGGTCGACGTTTCGTCCACTTTTATAAGGCTCTTCATCAGGACAAGAAAAGAAAAAGAAAATAAGTAATAAAAATAATAATAGTAATGAAGATAAGAATGATAACATTAAGTAGACAAGTTAAAGTGTAAAGAGTACCTTTGAACTAGCAGACTCACCAGCCCATTTAAGCCAAAATGTGCCTTGTGGCAAATTTTTTATTTATTATTATTTATTTCCTGTTCTGATGAAATCCCTTACAAAAGTGGGCGAAACGTAAAACTTAGTTTATAAGATGACACGGTCCCAACCCAGAATCATAAATATTTATAATACCTCCGGCTGTGAAATCCTCCGACAATTGTGTATTACCCGCAAATGTTTATTTCTCAGGTCATAGGTACCCACTTTGTTCGGCAGAAGCATTTACTTTTCCTTATTAGTCTTTCAATTTTACTGCAGTTTTTAGAAAGAAATAAACGTTTAGCAGACATGTTATCACCTGTATTATGCAGATCCTTAAACTAGCTATTTTTTGAATATTTGAACGAATGTGCACTTATATGTTAGTATCCTTTTAATGCGTCATTTGTTGTCATATTTAGAAATTAAAATTAAATACTTTACTTTTAATACCAGGCTACTTTCTGCATCTTTGCAGACACATTCTGCAATACATAAATTAATATATGCAAGAAAAAAATTTATTTTCAGTGCAGCATAATTAATACTAACATCGACAGTGTGTTCATAGAGTTCACATGGGCTGTTTACTAAAAACAATTTGAGTTGAAATTAGAGCTTCTAGGGATCAGCCCTGCTTGACCTTGATGCTGAAATTAATAAATATACCCGTTCCTAACTGACCTGCACCTTAAAGAAGTTCTAAATTACTAGAACGGGTAATATGACTTGCGCGTTCCAGTGATTTAAAGAGCTATACTACAAATTCAACCAAATTAGTAGGCTTCGTAGTGAGGAACCAAACTAAGACAAGTCCACGAAAGAGGGCAACAGTTCTTTCGGCACATAGATTGGCAGAGACCATAGGGGTCAGTATGGAAGTCTAAGACACACTACTGTGATGCGGAAGCCAACGGAAAACCACTACATTACCTACCAAGTACACAACGCACTTAATTTGCAATTAGGATGATAACTTCCTCTAGGGCGAAAAATTCCTGAGTTAAAATAGTCCCTGATTCGGATCTCTGACAGGGAACTACTTCGCAGGATGTGATCAGAAAGTTTAGATAATAAGTCGGGAACATCTTGCGAGTCGGAGCGTGGAATGTCCGAAGTATGAAGCAAGTAGGTAAGTTAAAAAACTTGAAAATTGAAATGGATAGGCTAATAATAGACATAGTAGAGATCAGCGAAATTTGGTAGTCAGTGACGGGTGATATTTGGAATAGAGACTTTAGCGTAATTCATAAAGGATCAGAGAAAAGAAATTCAGATGTAGGAATAGTAATAGTTATGCGAAAAAAAATAAAACACTGTGATACGTGCAAAACCCTTCAAGTAATTTTTTCTGCTTTCATTTTTATAACACCCTAAAATTTCTCAAGAAGCTCGATTTTCCGCCATTTGAATTAGGGTTATTTTATAAAATTTCTCAAGTAATTACTCTATACAAAAGTTTGCTTTATAAAATCAAACAGCTGCTTAGGAAACATTGCGTTACAAAGTAGTTGCAATATTTCCTAGCACCTGCAGTAATTACATTTTAATTAAAAGCTGCATGTAAATGCACAGCTTTTTCTAAAAGATAAAACCATTTACCACCTGCCTACATCTGCTTACAATGGACTTATCTGGTATTCTGCAGCTATTAAGATGTTACAAAGTAACCAGATTGTTTTCCTTTGTCTAAAAATCTTTTGATAATTGCGTTATCTGCTTGTTAGCAAGCTGTTAAAGTTTGTATTTCGGCAGCTGTTGTCTGGGAATTCTGCAAACTTGATTCTTCGGCGATATCTTTGAAAGCCAAATACCCTACCTCCATACATGATTCTGTCCTTATAAAATAGAGACCGTGCTTTGAAAGACAAGATTAAACACAACATCTTCTTACCGAAGATACATGTTGTAAAGTCGCGCTACTAAAATGCTTTCTGTGTTAGCATGAGTTGTGTTAGTGGTTCCGGCAGCCAGTCCACAGAGAAATGCAGCCGCATTTTGCCAGCTTTAAGATGAGACTAGCACGAAGCCGATTGTTAAAGGTGCAGTTTCCTGTTTTTGTAATTTTGTTTTGATGCTGCTGTGGAGTATAGACATTTTATTTGCTGTTACTCATGAATATCCAATAAATTACCAACACCACGTTACCAAACACATTCACAATGCACGAGCGACGACGTAATAATCATTCTTCAAATTAAAAATTAATTATTTAAAGTTTGTGTTAGAGTCCGTTTTACTGTTTGTTTTGTCTTTTTGTATAAACATTAACGAAAAGAACTTACGCATTTACATTAATTTAAAAGTGGTTAATATTTGATTAATTTAAGTTAGGGTGCCTAATTTTAAGCAGCATCTATATATAACTTATGTATATTTCTTGCCTGAAGTACTGTATAGTTTGTCGTATTTTCTGTATGTTTTTAAGGTGAACCATTAAGTAAGTTTTTAGATTCTAAGATGTTATATTTATTTTGCTTACCAATTTTATATGCTTATGATGCTTTGTTTACTAGCACGTAACAAACGATTACGCAACTTATTTCTTTTATTGTTTTGTAAATAGTCTTCTGAGATTGGATGTTAACAATATAGTTTTATAGAGGTTCCCAAAGTGTTCTTTCTATTTCACCCACGCCCTCTACGACGTTTTTGAGCTAGCCCAAATTCTACCATTCTGTCCCCGTTCTGTTGCGGTATTCGGTGTAAACGATTTCTTTACTTACTCTTACTGTTTTCTTTTGTGTTTGCGCGGAATACCGAAACAACTGTGTAGAAAACTACTTACAAAAGAGCAAAAGAATACTCCATGCTTATATTGGATACTAAACCGGTAAATAGAGTAATAATACAAGCATACAGCCCACCTCTAGCTACAGTAAGAAAGAGGTAAAACCGATATACAAATATATAGTAGAAATTAAAAGTGATTTAGGTTTGTAGAATTTTGCTACAATAACAATTTAACCATCGCAAACACATTATTTCAACATCAAGCTAGTAGTCGATATACGTGAAAGATGCCACGAGGTATAGGAAGATATCAAATAGATTACATTCTTGTTAGACAACAGTTTAGGAATCAAGTAAAAGACTGTAGAAACTACCCAGAAGCAGATACAGACACTGACTACAACATCGTAATTATGAAAACCGCACTTAAATTTAAAAATTTGAAAAAAAAGTAACAGAAAAATGAACTTTGACTTTAAGAAACTAAAAGATTAAAATATCTACGCAAAATTTTTAAAAAAGTCAAATGAATTGCTGAAAGATATCGATAAAATTTCTGATACTAAAGAAATATAAACTGAATGGAAAAATATTAAATCCAGCTTAGACATGGCGATCAGTAGAAGATCAATTTGGGTTTAGACGAAACAGGGAAACACGGGAGGCTATTTTAGCTCTGAGGGTGATAATGAAGAAAACAATAAAAAAAAGTGGTGTGAAAGCGTGTATATAAAGTTTGTTAAACTGGAAAAAGCATTCGACAATGTAAAATGGAAAAAAATGTTTGAAATATTCAAAATGATTGGAATGAGTTTTAAGGATAGACGGATAGTACATAGTTTATACAGGGTGCTCCAAAACTCGAAGATAAAATTTTAGGGGGTGGTAGGGGACAATATCCTACAAGAATAATTTTATCTATTGTTATCCAATTGTTCACGGTTTCAAAGTTATTGCAATTTTTATATTTTTCTCAGAAATCGTGCAGAAATGGGGTCTAATAATTCTTAATAAAAAAGTGCTGACTTTTTCAATATATTTCTTTTTTTGTCGTATAGACGAAAGTGAAAGCTGTCATAAATAACTTTCCCGAAACATTATCCATCATCTCAAAAGGAAATTAAGATTTTTGCAGCATGTATATAGTATGAAAAATTTTGCGTGCTTTTCAAATGCAAATTACTCAAAAAAGGTATTACGAAATAAAAGTGCACACCTATCATAAAAACTTTCTTGGTTCATCCCCTTTTTTTAGACGTATAACTTATGCATGCCAGTTTAACAACTAATAAAATATTTTAGTCTAATCCTAAAAACAACATTTTATTGAAAAATTAAAACAATTAACCGTCTCAGAATTTATGTATGACATGAGCACTGTTTACACTCCTGGGGTATGCGTGAGTTATCTATGTTGAAGCGTGAAATCACATACACTTAAACAAATTCTTTAGCGGTAATGCACCTTAATTACATTTTTAAGTATTGCCTGAATTCCGCACCATAATTCCTTGGTACTTTACAATTTGTGCATTTAGTATGTCTTGTCGTGTAGTTGCAATTACATGTGTTTTTAAATATTAGTTAGTGTGTTCTAGATATTTTTAAGTTACTAGTACCCATTGTGTACGTTTTGTTGTTTTGTGATTGTTTAGTTGTTACTGTACATATTGTTTCGTAAATTTAACATTTTGAAATGCCCTACACTGTTCGAGAATATGTAGAAATACATTTCGTGTTTGGGTTTGCAATGCTAATGTTCTGCAACCATCGAGAGAGTTCAGCATACGCTATCCTAATCAGACTTAACTTCCCGATTATGAGGTATTTCAAAGAGTACACCAGTCTTATCTTGAAGGTGAAAGACCTGGTGTTTTACGGCCAAGGGGAGGAAGATCTTTTTGTGGGGATACCTTAAAAACATATTCTTTACTACAAACATTGCAATGAAGAAGACATTCGTAGAAAGATACAACAAGTTGCAGTTATAGTAAGAAGAAATGGCCAGGCATTCAGGTTTTTGAAACGCAACTTTTTGAAGCGGTGTCGTATATGTATTCAAACAGGTGGCCGAACATTTGAATATTTGTTGTAAATATTTTACTTCTAAAGACATTTATTATTTAATGCTCATGTTTTATTTAAATTCTCAAACAGCTAATTATTTGAATTTTTCAATAAAAGTGTTGTTCTTAGGATTAGACTAAAATATTTTATTAGTTAATAGTGGCGTCCACAAGTTACACTTCTAAAGTAAGGGGATGAGCTAAGGAAGTTCTTATGATAGGTGTGCACTTCTAATTGGTAGCACTTTTTGAGTACTTTGCATTTAAAAAGCACGCAAAATTATTCATAATACATACATGTTGCAAAAAATCTTAATTTCTCCCTGTATGTTTGTTGTGATTTGTTTAGTATTTTTCTTAATCTTCCTTTGGAATGAAACCACTCATAGTTTTTAATGATTTTAAAGACTATGAGGGGTATATTTCTAAAGAAGATTAAGAAAAATCTGAATTTCTTTTTGAGATTATGGATAATGAGAACTTAAAAGAGGTAAGGATTTCTACTACCTAGGAAGCCAAATAAAGCAAAATGGAAAGAGTGCAAAAGATATAGAACAAGGTCGTGCTCCATTTAACAAGAAAAAGCAAACTTTGCGTTCAAAGACAACAAACATAGAAACAAGGAAAAGATTGCTTAAAACATATGTGTGCAGCACAGCACTGTACAAATGCAAAACTTGGACAATAAAAGAAGCGAACAGAAAAAATAGAAGAATATGAAATGTGGTGCTACAGACGCGTGATGAAAATATCATCGACAGACAAAGTTAAGGACAGAGAGATACCAGAAATGGTAGGGGAAAAAAGAAATATGTGGAAACAGCTAAAAAGAGGAGACATAGGATGATAGGTCGTATACTAAGACATGTGGGAATAGTACGGAATATATTAGAAGAGTGGTAGATGTAGACCAAGATTAGACTCGGGGAACTGTGTAGGCCAGCTCAGAATAGAAATAACCAGAAAACCAATTGACGAAAAATAATTGCACTTAAATCTGAGGATTATTTTAAACAAGTACAGATGTTGGTTTTGAAATATTTTCAACCAATGTTGATTGTGCGAAAGGATATATTAGAAAACTATTAATTCGGCAAACGTTCAAGTGTTGGGAGATCTTTGTAGCAGCAGGCAGCTTTATCACATATCACTGAATATTGGGGAAATAGGGTATATATATATATATATATATATATATATTGTTATGGATTCAAAGGGTTAAATTTGGGGTAAGCAATGCATTTTCAAACACCCTGTATAGAGAAACGAACAAATTATTTACGCGCAAAATTTACTTCCTTTATTTAATTTAAACGGACAAGTATTGACGTATTTTTATAAGTAATGATTGAAAGGTTAAAGGTACATAAACAAAACCAGTTTTAAAAAACAAATAGAAACGCATAATTAATTAAATTTATTTTAATCCAAAGTGTAATAGCATTAGAAAACACACCCGGGTATAGAAAATCAATAATCCCAAGGCAAAGGGTTTGTTTGATAACAAACAAGGGCGTCTGTTGTATCGGATACGGTGAAATATAGACTCCAAGAATTGTTGTTTTAAACGCTCTATAATTAAGAACACCTGCGTGTTTGAAAAGTTACCTTCTTCCAAATTATCAGCATAATAAAGCGGGCTTCAAAAAAATAGTTTTCAACTGTCAGTCGCTTCGAATAACAAGCTAACAAAGTTCTTGAAGAGCGGAGGAGATGCACGATCGGTGATATGCTACAGATAAAGACGGATATAAAAGCATTGGTTTTCAAAACGCACGTTCTTATCCACGTGGAGTGATGAGACGCTGTCAGCAATATCGATTTTCTACAACTCAAGCGGGGTTTGGAACGCGACATCAAATATGCATAAGACAGAGATAAAAATAATACAGGCGGAGTTTCATGACGACACAGAACAGAATCATTAGTTGAAACAGATAGTTTTACAAACGGACAAACATGCGACAGGTGGAAGCGATTTTCGAAACATACGGCGGCGCGTCCACGAGGTGAATTTCTGGAAGTTTTAAGTCAGTTATATCAAAATTTGCAGAAGTATTATTAGAAAATAAGTATTTCGCGTGAAGTGTGTCATAGAGGTGGCATATTGAAAGATACAAGTACTTTTGCAGGAAGTGGGAAGGCTCTCTTTGTATTCTCATTGCTTTATACTACTTACAACGATAGACCGACGTTATAGTAGAGTTCTTGTGAGTATTAAAAATATTCATAATTCAGTAAATGTAGTACTAGCACTTGTAACTTGGTAGTTGAAGCCTTATAGTTATTAGCGTGAGTAGTGTCGAGTGAATTAAATTAACCGAGGTCCAACTAATACCATACCAAGCTAGTAAATCAATAAACAGAAGTATAATATACGTGAGTTTGTATGCTGTTATGAAATGGTAATTGGAAGCAAGGTGCTTGGCGAATACTGAGATTATCATCTATGAATATGTGGAGTATCAAAGCGCATAATCACGAAGCCAAGGGGTTCTGGTGAGCATCGTCGAAGGGATGGAGGCTTGAAGCATTTTTCAGGTAACTTATTTGAATTTTCTGCTATCTGATAAACTTTTGGAATTATTTGGTGATGTGTGAGTGAACATTGGGGTTATTTATGGTTATATAACGTATCGGAAAAGATACGTGTACTTGACAGTTATTAGGTTTATTTAAAATATTGAAAAAGGGTGTATGGAAAACTTACTAAATTTCATTATGAATTTAAATTGAATTGTTAAGGGTACATGGGTTTATTAGCTTTGTAGTAATTTTATGCAAGGTAAAAGCCATACATTAATAAACTGGGTTATTATGAGCCCACCATACTCCAGTATGCAATAAATATAGGGTATTATTTGGGGCCCATTTACTCTGATTGTATTAAATGTGTTTGCAAATAATGATTTAAAACAAGGACTTTAAAACATATCACTTATTGAGTTGTAATTAGTGTACTAAACTGTTTATACCTGTGAATAATTTGTTTGTAAATAGCGGTAAATAAAGATTGTACTATTGTTGTATTATTTGGTGATTTTATTGAATGGTGCGCGAGTGGGAAGAAAGAATGATTGTAAATTTAGGTATCCGAGAAGAGGCACAGCTGAGCTAGCCAGGGAAACTGCTGAAGATTGTTGCAGCAGAATAAACGGGTAAGAATATTTTTATAAATACCTGTGAATAATTTGTTTGTAAATAGCGGTAAATAAAGATTGTACTATTGTTGTATTATTTGGTGATTTTATTGAATGGTGCGCGAGTGGGAAGAAAGAATGATTGTAAATTTAGGTATCCGAGAAGAGGCACAGCTGAGCTAGCCAGGGAAACTGCTGAAGATTGTTGCAGCAGAATAAACGGGTAAGAATATTTTTATAAATTTTTTATTTTTTTTTTAAAATCAGCGTTGACACTGGCGATGTCAAACCCATAAGTCCACGATCCACAGCAATCTTATGGCGACCCAAACGTGCGGCACGAGCTCCAAATAAAATTTAAGCAATTTTATTTCAGGAAACTGACGATCTGAGAGAGAAAGTCTGTCTGAGATAAACTTAAAAATAAATTTTGAGAGTGTGTGGGAGTGATTTGAACGTATGCAGAGAAAGGAGTGGTTAAGAAGCCAAGGAGTTGAAATTGGTAGTGACGATAGTGTCTTATTTGATAAAGCAGGAAAAATGGAGGAAGCTGGAGGTAGTAGGGATCAGTCGAGGACGGAATCAGGGGAACAAGGTAATGAATTGATAATGAGAATGTTAGAAGAGATGCGATTAGGTAGAGAAGAATCAAACAGGAAACTTGAACAAATGAGTGCCGAATCAAATAGGAAATTAGATCAGAGACGCTGAGTGGGGTGAGAGAAATGGGTGAAGAATCAAAACGGAAAATGGAACGGATGAATGAAACCTTAAGCGAAAAAATTGACAAATCAACGAGAGAATTTTCCGATTTCAAAAATAGCTTGACCGTGAAAATGGGGGAAGTAGAAAATAGGGTAGATAAAAATGAGCGTGACATTAGAGATTTAAATCAGGAGATGGGACAATTACGAACAGAGGTGAGGATCTTCTGTGAGGACGAGATTAATGCTAAAATGACAGAAGTAACGGACTCATGTAAGGATCAGTTAGGTAGGGTCGAGAGAGAAGTAACCGGAATTAAACAAAATGTAGCAACTTTGATGGGGGATGGTCCAAGATTTGTAACAGGTAATATGTCGCTGGATCAACAAATGAAATTTTATGGGGATAGTAGAGTAAATCCTCAGATATTTATTAATAACATTAGAAGTTTGGTTAATAATTTGTATGACGAACAGGCAAAACTGAATGTTGTTAAAGCGTTACTAAAAGACCATGCTGAAGCTTGGTACAATTTAATCGGACAGGAAATTGACACGTACAATGACTTTGAGGACAGATTTCTTAAACATTACTAGAGTGACCACAGACAGGACCAGGTACGAGACGATCTCATCACAGGAAAATTTAAAAGGGAGTTTGCAGGAAGTAGGAAGCAATATGCTATACGAAAGTATAGCATAGCCAAGCAACTAAATCCACCACTGACTGACAGACAAATAATTAAGTATTTATCACGACATATCGAGGTTAAGGTAAGACAACATGTAGCATTGCAAAATATTGTGGACAGGGAGATGGTTTTGGAGTGCCTGCAAAGGTATGATGACGTGAATAGTGGACGACCTCGTGAAAATAGGAAACAACAGGTGAATACAGTTATATTCGATCAAAGACGAAACAACTACGCAAGACGGGAGACCAATTTTACATACAATAGACAAAATTGGGAACCTAGACGGACGTTTTTCAGAAGCAACAGTGTAGGTAGGGGACCTGCACCTAGACCGAGCATGACAAGACGAAACAGTTCACCAGACATGAGGGTGACAACGACGAACACTAGAGAAAATCAGAATACTAACCAGGTAGACACACCACGGACATATGCGGAGGTAGTAGCGAGACCGGGACCGAGTAGGGAGACCAGACCTGGACAGGATTTTTAACAAGGACAAACCACTAGACATCACTGTGTACAAGTATGAACATCCAAGAGAATTTTTAAAAATAGAGGAAGAAGTTGCGCCAGAAATAATAGAAAAATTTTGTTTGCCCATATTTGATATTAAAATTATTGAAAAAATTAAGGAGCGTTATTAGATTCAGGAGCTGAGGCGAGTTTAGTATCGGAGGAATTCGTCAATGAAATTAAGGATAAAGTGTGTGAGAGGATAATGCCAATAAAAAGAAGTCACCTGGTTGCGCCGAATAAAAAGCGATTTGCTGTTGTGAATAGCGTAGTTATTTTAAAAGTAGAGTTAGGTTCAGTTAGCTGTGAACAGGAATTTATAATTGTACCTTGGTTAAAGTTTAAAGGGATATTAGGGGTCGATTGTATGATGAAGTTAGGTGTTATAATAGATATGGAGAGGAAAATAGTTAGGATTGGGGATAGGATATTGCCCTGGAAGGCAAGTTATGATGTCACAGAGGATAACATGGGGCTATGTGTTAATGGTATGGAGGTAGATGAGATAGAAGTGAAAGAGATCGACACCATTAAGTGCCCGGAAGAAAAGTTAGGGGAAGTACAAGAATTATTACAAAAGCATTTGGAGTTAGTAGGGGTAGAGGCAAACACGGCGTTAAATTATGAGCATGTTTTAGAGGTAGACAATTCTGAACCGTTCAATGCAAAAGTATATCCAATACCGGCAGCATATAGAGAGCAAGTGAATCAGGAGTTGACTAGAATGTTGAATGATGGCATAATCGAGTTTTCGAATACGCATTTTATAAATCCGTTATTTGTGGTTAAGAAAAAGGATAACAGTATTCGTTTATGTTTGGATGCAAGGAAGATTAATCAAAGGACGAAACCACAATTCCATTGTCCGTAGAAGGGAAAATGTACAACTTTAAAGTAGTACCGTATGGTTTGTCGACATCGAATGCAGCATTAATTAAAGCCATGCAGCCAATTTTAGGAGCGTATGAGCAGTTTTGCATACACTATGTGGACGATATTTTAATTTTTAACGAAACTGAAAAGGAACATTACACTCATCTAGAGAGAGTTTTATTAGAGCTGAAGTTAGCAGGTTTAAAATTGAATATTGACAAGTGTGAGTTTTTTTCGAAAACTGTGAAATTTTTGGGGTATGTAGTGAATCATGAGGGTATGTGTATAGACAAAGAAAGATTGTCTGAGATTATCCGGAAATTAAGAGCATTTTTGGGAGTTCTCAATTTTTATAAGAAGTTTGTACCAGCATTTTCAGAGAAGGCAGGGCCGCTGTTCAAACTCTTGAAAAAGGGAGTCAAATGGAAGTGGTCGGACAGCCAAAAGGCAGCGTACTTAACCCTATTGGAGCAGTTTCACAAACAACTTATTTTGAGGCATCCCAGATTTGACGTAGGGTTTATCTTAAGGACGTATGCATCGGATAGTGCCTTAGCGGCAGAGCTCTACCAGGTTTAGGATCGTGAGGAAATCCGTATATCGTTTGTTTCACGGACACTGAAGCCGCATTAGCTGAATTACACAATTAGTGAAAAGGAGATAGCAGCAGTGGTTTTTGGCATGAGTAAACTCAAGTTTTATCTCATAGGTCGGCATTTTGTCATTGAGACGGACCATTCAGCGTTGTGTGCCCTGATGAATACTCGATTCTCCAATAATAGAGTATATCGGTGGGGTTTATTGCTACAGGAATTTGATTTTGAGATAAAATATATAAAGGGAAAAAATAATTTTATAGCGGATGCGTTCAGTCGGAGCAAAGATAATGTGAATAAAAGGCCTTGTGACATTATGATTGCCATAAATATTTTGAGACAAGATGGATCCATATACGGACATGAAGAGGTACTGAGGAATCAGGAGCAGAGTGAAGGGCTACTACGTATCAAAAGACGGTTAGAAACTGAACCGGGATTTAAAAATTATAGAATGATAGAGGGATTTCTGTGCAAGAGGGTACAAGATCTGGAGCTATATGTAGTAGATAGGGTGCAAGCGGAGTTGATTGTGAAGGATCTTCATGTTAGGTATGGACACATAGGTGTTAGATAACTTTGACTCATATTTAAAGAAAACTTTTTCTCCGTGAAAGATATTAGTATTGTAAAATCAGTGATCAATCTATGTACATTGGGGAAATATAAAAATCACACGAGTCAGGATGTGATACAGAGCATACAGGTAGAAAACCCATTGGACTTAATTGCAATTGATTACTTGAGTAACTTAGTGAGAAGTAGGAAAAGGCATCAACATATACTAATAATCATAGACGTTTTTTCTAAATTTACTAAATTATACCCAACTAAAGAGTGTAGTACGGTGGAGACAAAAAAGAAATTAGAATTATTTGTAGAGAGCTTGGAAAATTTAAACGTGTGCTGGCAGATAATGCCACGTACTTTAATAATCAAAGATTTGTGAATTATTGGGATCAACAAAATGTTAAGGTAGTTTTCTGCAGTATAAGGCATCCTTAGGCGAACCCAGCTGAGCGATACATACAGGAAACTGTAAAATTTTTACGTCTGGCATCATACAGAGACCATCGATCATGGGAGGACAATATGTTTAAGGTCGAATCTTTCTTAAATGAAACCCCGAGCACGGTTACTGAAACCAGCCCCATAATGCTAATGAAACAGCAATACCCTGAAAGACCTTGGCAGATTGTGCCTCGTGAAGATGAAATTCAGCAATTGTTGTTTGATGTCAGAGAAAAATTAAGAAGAAGGGCAGAGAAGTATACCCGTACGATGAATGCAAAAATTAGAAAAAGGGTAAAATTCAAAATTGGAGATCTGGTAATAGTAAGAAGTCTGAGGGTAGGCAGGCGTGAATTCATAACATGTGCTAAGCTACACTTACCCTACGAAGGACCATTTAAAATTGGGGAGGTCGTAAGAGAGTGGACCTATGTTCTGAATGATATAGAGACACAGGCGGAAAGGGGGAAATTTCACGTAAGCATGTTATTTCCCTATTTACCGGAGGAGACACAGAATGAGGAAAATGAAACTTAATTGACAAAATATAGAGATAGGTGAATTTTAGCGTAAAATTTAAATAGTTAGAGATAGAGATAGGTGTATATAGAAAAGTAGAAGTAGGATTGGAATAAATAAGGGATGGATAGGAATAGGTGTATATAGAAAAGTAGAAGTAGGATTGGAATAAATAAGGGATGGATAGAAATAGGTGTATATAGAGAAGTAGAAATAGGATAAATAAGGATAGGTGTTTATAGAAAAATAAAATATAGGTTAAATAGGATAAATATAGGAGATAGTTAGATGTAGATATAGAATTAAGTGTATTTAGTTAGGATAAGATATAGATAGTGATAGTAGGTAAGGTTAAAAATAACAGAGGGACATAAGTAGAAGATAGCTAGAAAAGTATGAAAGTGAAGATAGATAGAAAAGTACTAAAGTGAGGTACTTCAGGGGTCAATAAATGACGAAAGGGTAAAATAAAAAGTGAAAATAGACAAAAATAAGAAAGTGAAGAGTTAGTAATAGATAGAAATAGTTAGGTAGAAGGTAGTGATAGGTGTGAATAGTTAAGTATAAATAAAGATAGGTGCAGATAGATAGAAACAAGTAGAAATAGATAGAAATAGGTAGATAAGTAGTGATGGGTTGGATAAATAGGTATAGGTAGTGTTAGGTGAGCAGATAGGTGTATAGAAATAGCATGTAAGATTAGATAGTAGATAGGGAGATATTTAAATTCAAGAAAACATTGGGGAGTTTTCTTAGAATTTAAATACGGGGATTATGTTATGGATGCAAAGGGTTAAATTTGGGGTAAGCAATGCAATTTCAAACACCCTGTATAGAGAAACGAACAAATTATTTACGCGCAAAATTTACTTCCTTTATTTAATTTAAACGGACAAGTATTGACGTATTTTTATAAGTAATGATTGAAAGGTTAAAGGTACATAAAGAAAACCAGTTTTAAAAAACAAATAGAAACGCATAATTAATTTAATTTATTTTAATTCAACGTGTAATAGCATTAGAAAACACACCAGGGTATAGAAAATCAATAAACCCAAGGCAAAAGGTTTGTTGGTAACAAACAAGGACGTCTGTTGTATCGGATAGGGTGAAATATAGACTCCAAGAATTGTTGTTTTAAACGGTCTATAATTAAGAACACCTGCATGTTTAAAAGGTTACCTTCTTCGAAATTATCAGCATAATAAAGCGGGCTTCAAAGAAAATAGTTTTCAACAGTCAGTCGCTTCGAATAACAAGCTAACAAAGTTCTTGAAGAGCAGAGGAGATGCACGATCGGTGATATGCTACAGATAAAGACGGATATAAATGCATTGGTTTTCAAAACGCACGTTCTTATCCACGTGGAGTGATGAGACGCTGTCAGCAATATCGATTTTCTACAACTCAAGTGGGGTCAAGGCCGCCCGCAGAATAATTTGTAGAGGGGGTCAAGACAATCACCAAAGAATGCATTCACGCCATAGGTTACTGAATTTAAAATGTCGGTATTTAATTCAGAAACCTATGACGCGAATGCATTCTTTCGAGATTTCGGCTATAGTATTTGAAATTGAAAGAAAACGTAGGATTGATAGTTTCTTAATAAATGCAGCATTCTGTAATTAATCGAATTTTCATAAAGTGTAAAGTTACTTACCAATCTGGTAAATTGCTGGTGCAGCAGGCTATCAATTCTTTTGGCTTGATGATGCACAGGGTAGCAAATGGAAAAGATTAACACACTAATTGAAAATTGAATGGACTTATTCCAATACACGTAATAAGACGCCCGTAAGAAAATGTAAAAATACAGACACGACACAACCATATTTAACGGAAACAGAAAAGCCACATTGTCAATCAAATGGCCACAAACCACAGATATTAATTATTAGTAAATAAATATCCGACCGGCACTTTAAATAGTGTCTTTAATATTTGTTGCACAAACAAACATGACTAAGAACTAAGAAGGGTACAACAAACTATTATAACTGGCACTGCTGAATAGGACTGTTCTCGCGTTTTATTAATCATCATCATTTTTGAATAAAAATATCAATCTTCTTCGGTCTTGACCAAATCTATTTAGGACTTCGTTTATAAATGCTTGTTTCTCCCTACCTACCATGTCCTTATGTACACTAAGCATGCATAAACCTGATAATCTATCCCCTGACATGCTTGATCTAAGCCACGATTTTACCCGCTTTAGCGTACTAAATGACTTTTCTATTGTTGCAGTAGTTGGAGGTAATGCCAAAAAAATATTCAGCGCAGTTTTGATGGCCGGAAAAAAGGAAACTTCATTATCAAGCAAATGTGCAAAGTCTGTATCTTGTTGAATCTCTCTATTTTGCCAAAGTTCAACCCACGTTTGCAACTGTTCTGAAAAGTTATCAATGTTGTAACTTCTGGCTATTTCTTCTTTTTTATTTAACAATGCTCTTTTTATATTGTTGTCTTTTAAGTTATTTGGATGTAATCCAGAGAGTAAAAAAGAAGTCGTAGCATCTTCAGAAAACCTTGTGGAAATAGACTGTATAACAGAATCCAAATAAGGAATAAAAAGGCTTACTCGAAAGTAATCTTCAACACTACTCATATGATAATTAGACCTATGAGTTTGTCTTGGTGCAATACGTGGTAATGTAACTTCCAATCCAAAACCATGGGAATGTTCAACACTTTTTTATAAACCTCTTTAAAATATTGTTCAGGATCACTACGGTGTGTCTTAAAAAGTTTGAGTAGTTCATCTATGTGCCTTTAACGGAAAATAAGTTTATACTTTTAGACTGCAGTGCATTACAAACAGGTTCCAATTTGCTAGAATATTTGGCCATAATATGCAGACAAAGAATAAATTTCGACGAAGAAACGCAATTTAAAAGTTGACTGGCCCTATTTCTTGTCTGAGCATTTATTTCACGGTTATGAGCTAAATTTTCCAGAGCGTTCATAGTATCTGCTAAATGTTCCGCAAACAACCTCATTGATTTATATTTGGCGGACCAGCGTGTTTCACATAATAGTGGAATATTAGAAACATATCTACGTCTTAATGGACTATCTCGAAAGAAAGTAATGACTTCTTTAATGGTACTTACTGAATTTTGAATATCCGGAATCTTGTTCAAATCATTTATCATTAAATTTAATCTATGGGACGCGCAGTGAAAATATATCGCTTTTGGATATTTATTTTAATAAGTTTTGGACTCCTGCTCATGACCTGCCATCGTCGAGCAACCATCAAACCCTAATCCAACTAATTTATCCATACAAAGACCATATTCATTACAAGCGTTTAAAATTGCAGCAGTTATACCTTCTGCGTTCATCGATGTAAGGACTACAAAGCCTAAAAATTCTTCTCTGACCGAATTGTCATTACTAACAAATCTTACTCCAAGTGATAACTGTTCTACCCCAGCAATATCTGCACTTTCGTCAGCCAGAATTGAAAATGCTTCACTCAAATTCACATCTTTCACAATTTTTCCCTAATTAATGTTCCACAAATTGAAATTATTTGATTTTGAGTTCTGTGAGAGGTGTATTTTGAGTTCTTCTTGCAAAACTTTAAGTGCTCGTTTAGAATGTGATCCCACTTTCTATTCTGAATTGTAAAAGATCCTCAAAATTACCTTTTTATCACCTCGTAATGGCAAATCATGCATACCACAAAAATGACGGTGGATATTATTGGTATAAGTTTTTGCGATTCGACTCAATCAAATCCGCTCAGCTTCATTTATTTGAGAGGTAATTGATAGACGTTTTCCTTCAATAATTTTTGTAAAACTAGAAGCTTTTATAGTTGAATCACGATGCCCTTCGGTTGTAGCATGTGCTTTTGCAGAAGCGACAAAGTCATGATATTTTGTGAAGGGCTTCACAATGAAAGAACCAAGAACCCCTCTTTTAACAGTTGTCCGAAAAACTACGCAATATTTGCAAAGTGCGCCTTTGAGTTTTGGAGAATACGCAAGCCAATCGTATTGTTGAAGCCAGTCATATCTAAAAGCACGTCTTCTTTCTTCGGAATCGTTCTTGAAATTATATTTAGGATCTGGTTTGTAAGGATTTGTTAATAATGAAAAGCGAACATCGTCGGAAAGTGTTTCATTCGAGTTAACAAAATTGCCCAAATCGAGCATGTACTCATTCTTATCAGTTGAAAGATTGGTGTCATATTGACATGTGAGAGATTTTAAAGTATTAGGTGACGAACTACCAGCTTTATTTAGATCATTGACACTATTATGTACTATACTATTACACTCAAAAATAGCATTTGCACCAGCACCGCTACTACTACAGCCTATGCTAGATGATTCTTTTAGTTCATTTCGTTTGAAAAATTTTCCAATATCCATTGTTAGTATTGTTACTGATCTTAGATCTGAATTTCTGAAAAAAAATAACAAGCTTTACTTTTCTGATACTTCAAAAGAAGAGATTTGTTAATCAAATAGACTTTAAAGAAAAAAAAAATAAGAATCTCCCAATTGCAAATAAATATTATTTTTAAATATGTATTCTCACGCATTAGGTACATTAGTACTTACTGCTATCCTATCCGTAACTAAACTGTAATTGTAATCTTCGGCCTTTTTTAAAAACAAAAACTATCTATCAACATACACGTCTTCTACTAATTCAACAGTCAGATAAAGTTTCCTAAGTCACAAATTAAAAGTACACCGCATTCGAAAAACACTGAATACAAACTGAAGTCACTGAAGATTTAGACGTACTTTACTGTTATAGATAAAGAATATATTTTTTCTCAGAATAGAACACAATGAGACATTTGTAGAACATTCCAAAGTTTTAGTTGTAGAGTACCTGAACCTGTACAATAAGAAAGAAACCATTATGAAAGCCTTTATTTATATTTCGTTTGAATAGAAACTTTCAGGGTAAAGATATTTTGATATTAAAAAATGAAAATAACAGTTTTGTTATAGGCGGTTAGGGTTACTATTGTAAGGTAATCGCATTAATTCGCATTTCTTGCTTAAAATGACATACAAGGTCGGTCTATTTATAGTTAGACAATAGGCATACCTGTAGTGTAATCTCAACATTTAGGTCTACTTTATTTTTAAACTATAGTATAACAGATAGTGAAATCGTAATCTTCTTCAATCTCTAGTGAAAGTGCACTTCGTGTTGCGATTTCTAACGAAAAAAAACCAAAGGAACATATTCAGGGGGGGGGGGTCAGGCGATCCCCTTTGACCCCCTTTGTGGGCGGCCTTGAGTGGGGTTTGGAACGCGACATCAAATATGCATAAGACAGAGATAAAAATAATACAGGCGGAATTTCATAACGACACAGAACAGAATCATTAGTTGAAACAGATAGTTTTACAAACGGACAAACATGCGACAGGTGGAAGCGATTTTTGGATCATACGGTGGCGCGTCCACGAGGTAAATTTCTGGAAGTTTTAAATCAGTTATATGAAAATTTGCAGAAGTGTTATTAGAAAATAAGTATTTCGCGTGAAGTGTGTCATAGAAGTGGCATTTTGTAAGATATAAATACTTTTGCAGGAAGTAGGAAGGCTCTCTTTGTATTCTCATCGCTTTATACTACTTACAACAATAGACCGACGTTATAGTAGAGTTCTTGTGAGTGTTAAAAATATTCATAATTCAGTAAATGTAGTACTAGCACTTGTAACTTGGTAGTTGAGGCCTTATAGTTATTAACGTGAGTAGTGTCGAGTGAATTAAATTAACCGAGGTCCAACTAATACCATACCAAGCTAGTAAATTAATAAACAGAAGTATAATACACGTGAGTTTGTATGCTGTTATGGAATGATAATTGGAAGCAAAGTGCTTGGCGAATACTGATTTTATCATCTATGAATATGTGGAGTATCAAAGCGCATAGTCAGGATTTTAAATTGAAATATCAAATGCATTTAATGTAACAGGAGTAAATGTGCCCTAAATAATACCTTATTTATATTTTTTCTAATTATTACACTCTGGAGTATGGTGAGCTCATGATAACCCAGTTTATTTTTTTAATGTATGCTTTTTACTTTGCATACTCTTACTACAAACCAAAAAAAAAACCCATGTTCTCTTAACAATAAAATTTTAAATTCATGAGGAATTTTAATAAGCTTTATATACACCTTTAAATTTATATTCAAATACTATAATCAAAGTTCGTTATACGTATTATTTTCAATACGCAAAATAATGCAAAATACCATCAAAGGTCACTCTCACACATCACAATAATTTTCATAGTTTATAAAAAAACAGCAAATTCTAATGCGTTACCTAAAATTTTTTGAAGATCAATACTCCGTTGACGATGAAGTTAAGTTTCTGCACCCTCGGTTTCGTGGTTCTGCTCTGCTTGCCGCCTCCAGCTATTTATAGATGAACACCATCTAAGTTGTGCTGCATGCTATTCATTTAAGATCCATCCAAATTCAAATCCAAGTATATTACACTTTTTTATTATTGCATAATTTAATTTACGTTACTTTACTTTACGAGCTTGTTAAAATATCTGTTGCACCTCCGTTAAAAATAAACCCGACACTTTCTACGCTTCAAACTATGAGGCCAAAACTATACTATTTAAATTTATAAATTTGAAATACTTACAAGCTCGTTAGTAGATTTCTGTACGTAGTACGCGATGTAAATTAACGAAGTCAAAAAGCGAAGTCAAATAGATCAGAATACCAAAGAGAGCGATGCTAATTTTCTTAGAGTATTTATACAATTTAAAATGCCACCTTTAGGCCACTCTTCACGCGAAATACTTAATTAAACTAATACTTCTTCAAATTTTGTATAACCGTTTTCAAAATCTTCGAAATTTAGCTTGTTGATACGATATTTTCCGAAAAACCCGCGTTCAATTTTACCCGTGCTCGTCTGTTGTACAACTAACTATTCAGACCAATGATATATTCAGTGACGTCTTAAAAACCCCGCCTATATTAACTCTATTCTTCTCTTATGCATATTAGATGTTTCCTTCTAACCTTGTTTGAGTGGTAGAAAATCGATATTACTGTCCGCGTTTCAAACTAACCTACGTGGACTGAATACGTGCGTTTCGAAGTGAAATGCTATTATCCCTGTCTCATTCCGAAGCATATCATTGATGGTCCATCTCTTCTGAGCTTTAAGGAAACTTTTGGTTAGCATTTATGCGAAACATTCTACCGTTTGCACAATATACCTCGAATCTTGTCTTTTATCTACACAAATAAGGAGAAGTTGACGTTTCAAAACATGCACCTGTGCCTAATTAACGAACTTTTTAAAATAACATTTCTAGGAGTTTGCGTTTCAAGGTATTTCCTATATTCTACGTGTTTGTTTGTTAGTAAAGCGTTTCGCCTTTGAATTATGGATTTTTCACGCTCTTATGCGTTTTAGACGTTATATTCCTTTGAATTAAACTCAATTAAATTAAATAATAATTTCCATTGGCTTATACTATTTATTTTCTTTACGAACCTACTAAATTTTAATCCCAAACTATAAAACAATAGTAATACTTGTTACTTTCAATCAACTAAATGAAATAAATTTCGCACGTAAATTATGGTTTATTCCTCTATACAGGGTGTTTGAAATTGCCTTGTTCAGACCTCAATTTAACTCTTTAAAACCCACTACAATATATATATATATATATATATATAATGCTGTGTATCGTACAAAAAGCCTCACCAGAGTAAAAAAAGATATTCGAAACTCTCGAATTTGGCACCAAGATTTGCTGTGATTCTCGCCCTGTTGAATCTCTTCTGATAATCGCCTCTTTACTCTTTCCGCCTCGGCTGCTCACCTAGTTAAAATTTTCATCCTCATTCATAAAAAAAACAAACACATTCCTATCACAAACACCAACGTTAACTCTATTTACATCAATATTCATAATACATTAAAATTTCAAAATTAAATTGTAGCATAAATTTTAGTATCATAAAATTTCAAGATTAAATTTGTCATCATTTTAATTTGCATCCAGAATTAAAGTCCTTGTAGGATGCCTACTAATTAATTTAACAATATTTGCAGACCTGAGTCTGAGTACAAAGGGAGCATCTCCCACCCCTTTACGTTAATCAAACAGGTTAGTCTAATTGAGCTCAAAGACAGACCCAAATTTTCATCATAATCAAGAACATAAACTGCTAAATACTCCTTTCTACTTAAACAAGAAAATTTCACCTTAAAATTAAAAATTTGTTGTTTGTACAAATTCACTACTGTCCATTTTTTAGCAAACAAATTATAAAGTTATTCAACACACACCAAAACATCAAAATTCGAACAAAATTGTATAATTTACCTGAAGGTTACTGCACTCGTGGCTTCAATGTACATCGGACTTGCTAATTCCACCATTCCAGCTGGTTTATGTTTACGGCTTTAGATTCTGAACGCTTTTTAAAATTCATCTACAACACCATTCGTTTAAAAAGTTCCAGGGCTTCTCAGGAACGCATCTATGTATATCTAAATCTTGTTTGTAGATCCAATCACGTTTACTAATAACATTTGATTACTCACTCCCGAAAAATAGCACTGAAATTCATACTTCTTTCCCGCTATACCCAAAACTGTCTACTTTTGTTTATTCATTTATCGCTACAAATTTGGATAATTGGTACAGTAATACTCGCAAATATAATTAGACTTTATTACCTTGTATCTTCTTTTCTAAGTGCACTAATGTATAATAACTTGTATCGTAGCACGTAAAGAGCAAACTGTTTTAAAGTATTCAATAATCACCAAAATATAAGAGCAAACTGTTTAAAGTATTGAATCAAATCGAAAATCTAAGAGAGCTAAACTCCTATAAACACGGGTTTATATAATCGCTCGCCTGCACGTCGGTTTAGTCCCGCGACGGCCAGTTTTCAGAATTTCGCATTCTCTGTTCCCTTCTCGACAGTCCGGCATGCGATTCTCCTAAATTTTTGCACTCGTGCCAGTTAAATCTAAGAAATTTTCACACGGCTCGCAAACACGTCCGACAACAACTAATTAATTTTGTATAGAAATCGTTACGTTTACATCTCTCATATCTGCATCTTATATCAACCAATCGTTTGCTCGTGACGTTGCTTAAATCACGCCTTTTATTATCTGTGTCTCTGCCTTGCGCATTTTATCTGTCTTTTTCTAACCTGGCCTTAGTGGTGCAAATCGATATTCTTTACTATCGGTTATTTCAGTCCACGTGAATTCCTATGTTAATATAAGCTACGGTTTATCCGACCGTTTGCAATATACGCAGAATTTTCATGTTTATCAGCTCGAATTTATTAGAATTTGACATTTAAAATACGCAGGTGTTCAATTGTAATACTTCTACGTATTTTAACCTTCTAGATATGTTTGTATGCTAGCAACGCGTCTCATATTTGGTATTATTGGGTTTTTTAAAAGCTTTTATGCATATAATACCTTAATAATCGTTCAATTAACTCCAATTAAAATAATGATGAATGGCATTGACTTCTACCCTTTAATTTTTAGCGGATACTAATTATTAATTATTATTTGTACACTTTGTTTAATACTCGTTACTTAAAAATTGAATTAATTGATATAAATTGTGCACGTAATTTCTATTTGTTTCTTTACTTGGAACAATTAAATTACATACAAGTTGAGCATTTTAATTCTGTTTTTTTCTATAGAAAGCGTCTAGTGAATAATTTAAATCTCTTATTTTTAATGAAACGAATAAATTTTTATGCTCCACGTTTTAATAACGCGTACCTTTTCCCGAAGCTTCCTTATACACGGTGATTAAAATTATTTGATGTAATTAATTAATTTTCTACCATGGTCTAAATTTGAGTAATATATATTACTGCGATCATCCAAGCTTCACGTTAGGCGCTATTAATACTGCGATCATTGAAACCCCACGCTTGGGTGGCCAAAATACTGCAAACCCTCTGGAAGTACAAAAATTGAATCGAAACTACATAGTAAATCCTATAGATGGCTACACAAGTACGTGTGGCCATTTGAGATTTGCGGAATGTTACAGCAAAATTTATTTGCAAACGTAACAAACCTTCTCGCGGCGACACCCGGGTTCATGCCCCAAGGCAAATCAAATAATAAAAGACAGGTTATTTGCAGTCCGCAATAAGAAATTGTATAGAACAATGTATAAAATAAGATGTATCTGTAAACAAACTCTATGAAAATAATAGAGTCTATTGACGAATACAAATCGGGCTGGTAGTTATATAGCCATTAACAAAACATTAGCAAATAAATTTTGCTGTAACATTCCGCAAATCTCAAATTGGCCACACGTACTTGTATAGCCATCTATAGGATTTACTATGTAGTTTCCATTCAATTTTTGTACTTCCACGCTTCGTAGAGTTGATGTTTATTACCTGATGGCGGTTTTATTTACTTTTGCCATAGTACAGAGATTGTTTCGAAATTATACCAGTATAATAGCTTCGATTACTTCATAGGGTTCTTGGAGACTATTTCACTCTGAGGAGGCTTAATAAAGCCGAAACCGTCGGTCAGTGGATGTTTCTTCCCCTATTAAGTAATAAGCTAATGTTTTGTTAATGGCTATATAACTACCAGCCCGATTTGTATTCGTCAATAGACTCTATTATTTTCATAGAGTTTGTTTACAGATACATCTTATTTTATACATTGTTCTATACAATTTCTTATTGCGGACTGCAAATAACCTGTCTTTTATATATATATATATATATATATATATATATATATATATATATATAAATCAAATTTACGGACGTGAAATTAATAAAGTAATGTTGATGGAAAATCGTTATGGGATAAAGGCGTCCGAATAAAATAAATTATTGAATAATCATTTATTGAACATCAACGTTTCGGATAATATGAATCCTTAATCATGAGCTAAAAATTGCAATTAACAAAAACAGGAAAATAACATTATATACGGTACTTACTTTCAATGTGATTAATAACACTAATTCATAACAAACATTGAATAGAATATTAAAGTGTCAGTTTGACAGATAAAACATCAAGTAGTGTTTTAAATAAGGATAGACAAATGATTGATTTGGATAGCCAAATGATTGATTTGAAAAGTCACAAAATTAAAATATAACTACCCAATAAAAAGAGTGCAATGTATCGATCTACTAAAAATTAATCTGTTGCATATGTTTCATGTTGTAGTTAAAATATCTAAAAGCAAAAGCAAACAACTCTAAAAATTCAAAACTATTAGGAATATTGATAACTATTGTATGGTGTGAAAAGGATTGAAAGGTGTGTAGAACAAGAAAAGAATTTTTTTTTTTTTTTTTATAAAATAGAAAATAATAAATAAATAAATAAACTGTTAGGAATTATTATTATTTATAGAAAATAAAGAGAATAAACTGCACTTAGATGCTGAGTGTCTGATTTTCCATTAAGGCCATTAGTTTGTTGTTGGATATGTAACGCTTCAAGAAATAAACGATTTTTGTATTTAGGTTCCATTTCTAGGATTTTTGTGTCGGTGTAATTCGGTATATGATTCGTATTATTTACATGCTCTGCTAAGGTGCAGGTGGTCTTTGTAACTTGGCATCACTTTTGTGTTGGGTGATGCGATTTTTAAGCCATTGACTAGTGTGGCCCACATAAGTGGCACTGCAACTACAAGTAATTTTGTATACTACATTACTCAGTGACATTTTATTGGTTGGGTCTTTAAGTTTAGTAAACAAAGAATTAAGCAAATTATTATATCGAAAGATATTGTAGAAAAGGGTTAGCAAGAATTTTTTGAGTGTGGGTGTTAGATTCTTAATAAACGGAAGTGATTTATATATTTTATTTTTGTTGTTTTGGGAGTGTTGTAATAGAGGTGGTATTAAATAGAAGTTTTTGATCAAAATGGTGGGATAAGCATTGTTAATGAGAATTTCTTGAAGGAGACAGAGATTTTGTTTA
The DNA here is from genome assembly GCA_036346225.1 of Platerodrilus igneus. Lineage (NCBI taxonomy): Eukaryota > Metazoa > Arthropoda > Insecta > Coleoptera > Lycidae > Platerodrilus > Platerodrilus igneus. Next base: position 228,671 of record JARFIW010001485.1, on the reverse strand, counting down.
AAAATTGCGGTTCACAAATTTTACTGATCCGGGTTTTAGAGCCAAAATCATATTTACTTTATGTTGAAAGGTGTGCTGTGAATAATAATTGATATACCTTCCTGAATGGGTAGGTTTAGTATACCAATCAAAATGAGGAGATTGTCTGGATTGCGTATCACAAGGGTATCTAAAATGGTAAGCAACCGTCAATTTCAATTTCATATGTGAACTGTAGATCAACATCAAAACTATTAAAATTATTAGGGTATCATCAATTTTGTCAATGGGAATGGCACATATGATATCATCAACATATTTGGCGAGGAATGGAATTTTGAACGGAGTAATTCTGTAGTGTGTTCTAATAAAAATCCATCGTAATCTGAGCTAGTACAGGTGATAAAGGTGAACCCATCGGTGTACCAAATATTTGATTATAAACTTGATTTTGAAAAGTGAAGTTAGTGTTATTGAAGATTAAATGTATAGATGCTATGAATAAATCAAGAGGAACTTACAATGTGGTTGTATCAAGTCCCACTTTTCAGTGATAACTTGTATTACGAGATCTTTGGAAATGTTAGTAAAAAGTGATGTGACATCTAAAGAAATTAATGTCCCAGATACTTTTTCCTTTGTCAACACTTTTCGTAATTTTCAGTTACCACATAATTACATTTTAATTTCTTTAGATGTCACATCACTTTTACTAACATTTCCAAAGATCTCGTAATACAAGTTATCACTGAAAAGTGGGACTTGATACAACCACATTGTAAGTTCCTCTTGATTTATTCATAGCATCTATACATTTAATCTTCAATAACACTAACTTCACTTTTCAAAATCAAGTTTATAATCAAATATTTGGTACACCGATGGGTTCACCTTTATCACCTGTACTAGCTCAGATTACGATGGATTTTTATTAGAACACACTACAGAATTACTCCCGTTCAAAATTCCATTCCTCGCCAAATATGTTGATGATATCATATGTGCCATTCCATTGACAAAATTGATGATACCCTAATAATTTTAATAGTTTTGATGTTGATCTACAGTTCACATATGAAATTGAAATTGACGGTTGCTTACCATTTTTAGATACCCTTGTGATACGCAATCCAGACAATCTCCTCATTTTTGATTGGTATACTAAACCTACCCATTCAGGAAGGTATATCAATTATTATTCACAGCACACCTTTCAACATAAAGTAAATATGATTTTGGCTCTAAAAACCCGGATCAGTAAAATTTGTGAACCGCAATTTTTAAACAAAAATCTCTGTCTCCTTCACGAAATTCTCATTAACAATGCTTATCCCACCATTTTGATCAAAAAACTTCTATTTAATACCACCTCTATTACAACACTCCCAAAAACAACAAAAAATAAAATATATAAATCACTTCCGTTTATTAAGAATCTAACACCCACACTCAAAAAAATTCTTGCTAACCCCTTTTCTACAATATCTTTTCGATATAATAATTTGCTTAATTCTTTGTTTACTAAACTTAAAGACCCAACCAATAAAATGTCACTGAGTAATGTAGTATACAAAATTACTTGTAGTTGCAGTGCCACTTATGTGGGCCACACTAGTCAATGGCTTAAAAATCGCATCACCCAACACAAAAGTGATGCCAAGTTACAAAAGACCACCTGCACCTTAGCAGAGCATGTAAATAATACGAATCATATACCGAATTACACCGACACAAAAATCCTAGAAATGGAACCTAAATACAAATATCGTTTATTTCTTGATTCGTTACATATCCAACAACAAACTAATGGCCTTAATGGAAAATCAGACACTCAGCATCTAAGTGCAGTTTATTCTCTTTATTTTCTATAAATAATAATAATTACTAACCGTTTATTTATTTATTTATTATTTTTCTATTTTTTAAAAAAAAAAAAAAAAAATTCTTTTCTTGTTCTACACACCCTTTCAATCCTTTTCACACCATACAATAGTTATCAATATTCCTAATAGTTTTGAATTTTTAGAGTTGTTTGCTTTTGCTTTTTAGATATTTTAACTACAACATGAAACATATGCAACAGATTAATTTTTAGTAGATCGATACACATTGCACTCTTTTTATTGGGTAGTTATATTTTAATTTTGTGACTTTTCAAATCAATCATTTGGCTATCCAAATCAATCATTTGTCTATCCTTATTTAAAACACTACTTGATGTTTTATCTGTCAAACTGACACTTTAATATTCTAGTCAATGTTTGTTATGAATTAGTGTTATTAATCACATTGAAAGTAAGTACCGTATATAATGTTATTTTCCTGTTTTTGTTAATTGCAATTTTTAGCTCATGATTAAGGATTCATATTATCCGAAACGTTGATGTTCAATAAATGATTATTCAATAATTTATTTTATTCGGACGCCTTTATCCCATAACGATTTTCCATCAACATTACTTTATATATATATATATATATATATATATATATATATATATATATAGGTTATTTGAGATATGAATTATGCACCTACAAAAAGTGATGGGAGTGTACCAATTTCACAAAAAAGTTGAACTATTTTTAACATTCATACGAAATTTGCAGTTACCATTCTATTCGGATAACTATTGCGAATTTTGTCTTTGTATCAACTTGCCTTTAGCTGGTCACTTTTGTGTAATAGTGTAATACATGGAAAAAATACATGTTAGTCTATTGTATTGTTAATTATGATTGCAAGATAAGTCGAAAGTCGTGTACAATGTAGTTGCCTTCCAACGTTAGTATTACTGTAAACGTTTTTCTTTTTGAAAATTTAAAGTATTACAATAATACCGAAAGCAATATCTTAAATATCTAATATCTATCATAATATACCTTTTAACTTTTATTTTTTAATATTCTACAAATTGCAGACAGTCGTAAACGTTTATCTTGGAACCAGTACCAAGAAATTAAGAGAAAAGAAACAAAGTTGAAAATTTATCTACAAATATAAAGTATTTAATCCAAAGGCAGCACCAAGAAACGGCACATCCAACATCGAAAGGCATCACTTTTTCAATATGAATGCAGTGCTATTCAGGGTATTATTGGTTTATGTCGGTACTCCAATTAGTCACACATGTGACGTAAATATGATTTTAGGTTGATTAATCAAAATTCAATTTTTCTAAGTTAAGCAATCTAAGTAAAACTTAAACTTTCTCAAAACCTTGTCTTACTTTTTCTAAAAAAAATATAGCAGAGAAATTGAAAATGATCCAACATTCTAGATTATTAAAATATTGATATTTTAAATTTGATTATGGAAGTTTGTTCTACGAAATTTATTCAAACATTTTGTGCCCGTATGACATTTATAATTTAAACCTATTTGAAAAATCTCAAATTTCTTATTAAACAGTTTGTACAATGAAAGAATTTTGAACTATCTTGGATGTCCATAATGACAAATTTGGGAAAAGCGATGCATTATATATCCTTCACATTATTCATATGTAACGTATGTAAGAGGCAGACTGATTAAATATTTGATCAATTTACAAATTAATATTTTCGCATAAAATTCCTAGCATTTCAAACTGTTTTGCACATTATGATAAATACATTTGCAGCGGCTGCTTCCTTATGATTCAAGCGGACGTTATGCAATTTATAAATCGTAATCGTAAATACTGCAACAAAGATAAAAATCTAAGGGCAAAATCTAAAAACTAAGGTCTACTATAAGCTCAAGTGCAGTTTCAAAGGGTAATTCATACACCTGTCTTATAACTGATAGTGCACTATATAACCCAAAAGCTTTCCGAAAACAATTATTTACTTGTGTCGTCTTATAGGTATGTAGCAAACCATCAACTTAGCCGAACAATTTGTAAAATTAATACTCCATATCTAGATATTTAAAATGAATGCAATTGTAATACTGGGCTTTTTTATCGCCTCTGCTTCAGCTTCAGCGCTCCCATACCAAGGTGAGTGAAAATATATTTACAATATTGTTTAAATGTGTTTCTACTTTAGGAGATGTAGAAGCGCGTATATATGAAGAACTTGTTAACAGCACTTTTAATGGCTGGATCGATAGTATCAAGGATAAAGATCCCATTAAAAAGGAATTCCTTTCATTTGACCATCCAATGTAGGACAAAACTATCAGAATCGTATTTTTTGTTTTATTTCTAAAATACTTTTTTTAGACTTTCTGGTTCAATAAAGGATGCACTTGTAGCTGGTTTCGGTGTCCAATATTTATCTCATCTCAATTTCGATATAAATATTCTGGCACCAGCTTTTGAAGTTACCTACGAATTTCCTCATTTTGAAGCATCTATTGCTAATTATGTTCTTGAAGGTTTAGTCAATGGAGATGGTGAACTCAGGTAAGCATAAAACTTAAGTTTAGGTTGTATAAGTTGATTAATATAAATTCACCTTTCGTAAGTTAAGCAATCAAGTAAAATACAAAGTTTCTCAAAACCTTGTCTTACTTTTTGTAAAAAAAGTGGTTCTTTAAATTTTTGTAAGAGCAAATATGACTAATTAAGAAAAACTGAAGAAAGATGGTTGTTGGACCAAAACATGATAATATAATAATATTTGTATTTTTGTAACATAATGGAGTGTGAGGTTTATTTCATCTGAATATATGGTAAAAGACGTAAAGTTTTTCCAAGAATTTACGTCTGTACGATATGAAAATCATGTTTAGACACAAGATTGGTAGAAATAGTTTGGAAAGAGTTCAATTAATTCAGAAATTAGGGAATTTTATTTGCAAAAAGGCGAGTTTATTATTCTTCTTAAATAAGTATTTCTGATTTTGTAGAAACATTGGGTCTACCGCCAAACGTACTTTCTTTATATGTGCTAGTTATTAGTGTAGAAACTTTCGGGTAATTGAAGACTTGAAGGGTGTGGCTGATTTTAGTAGTATGTGTTTGGGTGTTTTTGTTATTAATATTATTCTGTTTTTGTTTCAAACCTACAAAGTTTGTTACTTTGAGGTAATATTAATGGGAATGGTTTTGTTAATCCCATCAATGCGCGATTTAGCAATATGCTAACTATACGACGTGCTTGCAATATTATCATTTTTGGCAAACAAATTAAAAGTGGTATAGGTTTTTAGTGTTTTTGCTTTTTGTAGATTTACTAAAGTAATTACTAGTGTTTTGATTTTTAACAAATTTTGTTATGATGCTACTGCAATATCAATAATTTAGCCTCTTTAAAGATTTTTGTTAATAACATACATACAAGGCCTGTTATAGAGTATAGTGTGGCATGTAAGCGATGATGTATTGCACCAAACGGGAGTTTTTGACGATTTAAGGACGGTATGAGGAGTATTGTTTATATGGTAAAGGATTTGTTATTATATTATTTAGGATAGCGAAATATAGTTTTTGTAAATTGATTAAGCCAATAGGCGTTAAACGAGTATGTAATTGTTGAACTTGCTGCTATAACGTGCTTAACAGTTTCCTCATTTGCCGTACCTCTACCTTTAAGACAAGGCTCTCATAATTCTTGGTTCATATTACTCGACCTTGTATTGTGAAAAAAATCCTTCTGTTTCTGGATAGTTATCCAGACTATACCTATTGCTAAGAATGTTTCTAGTCTATATCTTCACTTTTAAGAGCGTTTGGAAACTTTTCATGTACAGAGTTTGAACGTCACCTTTTAATCTTTTTATTGCAATGCATACGTATATCTGTTCTTCGCATTCCTGACATGTAATGGTAATAGATTTATTTATCGGATTTAGCCAAATTTTGGAATAATGCGAATTAAAAAAGTGCGCATCTAAATTGTTTTCTTGCTTTCTAAATATTTTGATAATATTTAATAAATTTCGACCACCTAATGTTCTTGGTAAGTATGGTCTTTCACTGTTAATTGATGAAATTGGCTTGCCGTGGTTAAAGTTTTTAAATAATCTAAGCCTCAACTTGTGTCAGCTGTCTAAATCAGGGACTATCCATTTTAATGAATTAATTTTTTTCAATATGCCTATAGTCTATTAGCCCTTCTGTAAAGTTTTCTATACAGCATTCTTGCCATTATTTAAGTTGAGTGTATGACTAAATTTATTGCTTGATCATGCTTCTATTTTATGTCATTTAGTTTCTATTCTATTCACCTACTTTACATATTTCTATACAGACATTCCCAACTGTGCTTGTATTTCATTCCTAGACTATTGGTCAATGTTATTTATATCTCGTCTTGTCTAAGACCATAATTTTTATCAAACTTGTTTTTTAATTATGTATGTCCTACAAAATTTTACCCATTTGTGTCTTCATCACTCTCCTAGAGGCGTACTCGTCAACTTTATGATATCTTTTACACTTTTATTCTAATATTCTAACATTGATTTCTGTTTAGCAAGTACTTTACTTCCTTTATTTTCAATTCCGGCATTTGTTTCTCTTTCATGTTGCTTACCTACAGGATACTATTACCCATACAAAATTTTAAAAACTTTTAAATTAAGAAAAATTTAAACCCGAAACACGTTTGTTCGATATAATTTATTATGCTAGGTACTTACACAAACTGTAGATCTTAAGTCCACAGTACAAGAAAATGACATTTAGATTGTTCTTATATTTACCCTTTTTTATTAAGAAGAATTATGGAATTAAAATTGATTTTGTTTAGAAAAACCGATGCTGTAATCAAATCATTCAAAATCCTAAAAAAATTGTCTATAGGAAGAAAAATGTTATTTGCAAGCTTAAATTGCAATAATTTTTCATTGAAAATGAATTGCTATCAAAAAAAATTCCGTGACTTCGCAATTTGTCTGGAGCAACAATAAATGCTGTTGATACAATTGAAAAGGCGACTGTGTTAGAGATGAGAGTGAGCAATATCCTCGGGTCGGAAATAGTTCACAGAATAAGTAGTCTCGAAAATGTCAAACATGAATTTTTCAATTGGTATACTGAACGTTTAGGAGATATTAACTTCGAAAAATTCAAAAGCGATAGTATTTATAAAAAAGTCGAGTTCCCTAGAAAATAAAGATAAAATTCTCGAAAAGTACAATAATCTGTTGCTCGGAATTTATTAATAACTTCGAGGTAAAAATTCCTAATACTACAAAAACCGCGAAAAACTTCACAAATATGCAAAATTGAAGTGTAGACCTAGTAACGACTTAAAAGAAAGTTACGCCGGTTAGTGGAGAAGAAAAATGAAAGCGCTTGGTAGGTTGTTATAATTTCCCAAACACTTTCAATAATGCGACACTTCCAAACTCACTTTTAGTGTCTTTTTCAATACCGATATTTAAGCAAGTCTAAACAAACGTGTTTTATATCAAATAAACAAGAGAGAAACCTTTGGACATTGATTTTAATATCGTCGAGATAATAGTTCAGATAAGGACCTTGGAATACGTAATCCAATTATTAAAAGTCCTTTAGTTTGCACCTTCTATATGAAAACATACCTTGCAATCAATACTTGAATACAACAAGTATCGATTATATAGGTCATTGTATCTAGGCAACTGAAACAACTACCTTATCATGGCTGTATTTTAGGCACTTCATTTTGACCTATCAGCAAAAAAGCTCTATATTAGGAATTTTACAGTTCGACTCAAAACTCATGTAACTGATTGAAGTTATGTAAAGATATAGTTAAGGCATAGTCACGAATGTGGTAAACACTTACCGAGATGAAATATACCTTTTGAAGATGTTTCGTAAATGTATGTTTAAAATAATAAAACATATTTAAAGAAAGAATAAAACTAGAGTTTCAGCTACGTTTGACAAATTCATTCATTAAATGAGGTTATTTATTATATTAATTTCTTATATTTATATGTAGACACAATTGATATATTTACTCAATTAAAAATTTTAGTTACATTTAAAGTAAGCGTAATGCTTTCTTTACAATGAATTGAATTGATTCAGTGTTATAGTATCCTTTCACATTCTTCAACTCAGTCAAATGTGTCTTGCTTCGAAGGCAAACAAATATTTATTTACTTTGGCCTATCTTGCTAGCTTCAGATACATTTCTCTGTTGAAACTACTATTATATAAAAATTAAAAATCGTTCACCTCAACTTTGAACAACTCCAAGCTAAGGGTAAGCTTTTCAAATATCAAGATGTTTGAAGATTTGGTTCTATCGATCTGAGGCTTCTAACATGCACGGCTTCGAAGAACTCTAAGCTAAGGGTGAGCTTTTCAGATATCAAAATGTTTGAAGATTTGGTTCCATAGATCTGAGGTTTTTAAAAATCGTATGTGCATTAAAATATCTATTACTAAATAAAATAGTTAGAAATAATTGATTGTCGTTAGCTTCAACTGTACATATCGAATTATTTTGAAATTTTTCCTTATAAACTTTTTTTTAAATCCAAAATACATCTTAATGCACATCAGTTGTAATTCCTTACAAAAAGATCTCTTTATTTTGCACAAACAATACGTTCAAACTAACACATCTGTAGGTATTAAAAGACGTTCAAAAATTCTACTGTATCCATCTGTGGGTCTAGCTCCGCATGAAGCACCATCTAAATCTGTAGAATTAGAAACTGAAAATGTCTCGACAATTCAGAGTTGTATACTTGACATGCGGCTTAGAATCTTCTAAAAGTGTATTTGGAAAAGTTTTCTTTGGAGTCTACATGTTCCTTAATTGCTCCTTTATATCCTTCTAATTTAAAGTCCTGTAACTAACAAATGTTAAATAGTGTACCCAAACTACCCGCATTTACGCACAAGGACTTTGTTTTTGAATTTTTTTTATTTCCAGAAAGTTCCGCATGTTTTCTGAAACATATGTCCCTGATATTAAAATTAAACATGTTATTAACCATATGATTTATTGGAAACGAACCTAACATCAGTACCAACCATATTATATTTGTATTATAAAAATTTTCCTATAATTTTTCGTATCAAACATACTCATTCATCTCCCTAAGATTCCAATTTCAATAAAGTTTACTTTCGTAGAGCTCCAAAAATTTATTTCCAAACCTTTCTATTTTCGAATTAATTCTTTTTGGTTTGTATTCGATATTTCAATAGTTCGAAATTACTTTGAAAATTACATTTATATGTGTAAAAAAGTAAATTGATACTTTGCATATATAAATGTACAAATAAATTGATAAATTGGCAAATATATTGGAGAAATTATATTTGCAAAAACTGTCACGCGTTTCTCATCTCTGAACTGAACACTAGAAATTTTTGAATACAATTTGCAGCCATCATGTGTCTCAGAATGGATTTGAAAACGGTTGAAACAGCATCTGAATAATAGGAATTTGAATAAAAAAATCGACAAAGTAGTCCTCTGATCATCAATGATTACCGAAGCGCTTCAATAAGCAAGTTAATACATTACTTAATAGTAATATTAGGCTGAGCATGAACATACCGTTGCATGCGATCCAAGATATTTAATTCCTTATGCAGCATGCACTTACTGACTTTCTTGGATGTCGTCTATATTAATGTAATACGTTCTACTGCTTCCGGGCATTTCAAGTAAAATTTAAAAGCGAACTATTGATGTCTTTCAAATCAAAACTGAAGAACTTTGGCAATTAACATCCAGAACCTCCACAAGCACACGGGCATGCACTCACGCACGGCAACTGATGTAGGAATAACGAATGAAGCTTGTAAGTAATATAGTAAAGTAACTAAACAACACGTGATTTGCAATTTTTATATAAAGTTTCAACAATTGTTTAAATAAGAAGATCGGTAAACCTCAAAGTAATATTTATAACCAAGTTACGTTTTTTCCATTAAAGGTAACCATTTTTTGAATGCGGGAAAAACTAGAATAAGAGAAAACTAACATCATTCTAATGTATTGTTTTAAAAATGCATATTCCCTTTTAACTTATGATTTTTAAATTATACTGAGCAACGGTTCAAATTAAATAAGCATACTTTTTGTTTCAGCTTTGTGAGCGACAATCTTATACTAGAAATCGTCATCAAGCTAAACCTTCTGAAACCAAGCGAGAATGAGTTTAAGGTTGATCTCAGTCTTGACGGAAAGGTAAGTGTTTAACCACAAGCAGCAAGTACAATATTTAACTAAAATTCCTTAATGAGAAACCAATAGCAAATATAAAAAATTTATTATGAAAGCTTATATTCTTAAATTTGAATAAAGAAAAAATAAATTATAGTAAGGACATATGCAAGTTTTAGCAATTTAAAATAATATAAGCACCAAATAGACTTGGTTAAATTATGCTTTTGAGTTTGATAAATTTGCTGATGTTTTCTTAATTTAACTGTTTAGAAAATCGTATGAAAACATGGCACATGAATAATTGCACGATCTAGTGCATTTGCACTTACTGTGTGTGTGTGTGTGTGTGTTAGAGTGTGTGTGTGCGCGCGTGTTGTATGTGTACGTTTGTACATGTGCAAAAGTATGTGTGCGGGCGTACGTGTGTTGGAAACGTGTGCGTGCACGTGTATGTAAGAACATGTGCTTGTGCACCCTTATTCCAATGCAACTACTACTTTCTATTTGGGCACAACATTTTAAGTATTTTTATATTTCAGTTTCTGGCAACCGGGGTATTCCACGATGAAGAATTCTCTGAAAAGTTAACTAAGTTCGTCAACGACTTCTTGCAATTGTTTAAGAAATAATTGGCATTGTAACTGCAGAAAGACGCGCACGCCTGTTTGTTTACTCTTTTAAAGTTGTTTATATAAGTTTGCAATAAATAATATTTTAAAATAGTTTTCGCTTTAACGGTTTTTATTAATGTTTAAAATTTTAAGAAAGTCCTTTTTATTTAAACATTCTAAATAAACTGGTAACGAAAATCAGAAATGGGTTAGAATTTTTGTAGTAGCTTCAGTGACATAAAACTAAAGCCACCCTGTATCTGTATTGGAAACCACACTTATAAATGTAATTAGTAAAAACCATCAAAATAATGTTCCCAACTATTATCACTAAAAAGATAGTTATTACAACTACTTACAAGCTCCACATAACTTCCGTTCTGCTGAGTTGTTATTATAATCACTATAAGAGTGGGAATCTATAAACATTATGTATTATAAATGTTTATAGTTCCTAGTTGGGACCGTATCACCTTATAAACTAAGGTTGACGTTTCGCCCATTTTTGTAAGGGGCTTCATCAGGACAAGAAAAGAAAATGAGAATAAATAATAAAAATAATAATAGTAATGAAGATAAGAATGATAATATTAAGTTAAAGTGTAAAGAGTACTTTTGAACCAGCAGACTCGTCAGCCCATTTAAGCCAAAATGTGTCTTGTGGCAAATTTTTTTATTTATTACTATTTATTTCCTGTTCTGATGAAACCCCTTACAAAAGTGGGCGAAACGTTAGTTTATAAGATGACACGGTCCTACCCCTGACCCATAAATATTTATAATGACTCCGGCTGTGAAGTCCGACAATTGTGTATTACCCGCATATGTTTATTTCTCAGGTAATAGGTTCCCACTTTGTTCGGCGGAAGCATTTACTCTTCCTTATTAGCCTAGTTAGAATTTAAAATTAAATACTTTACTTTTAATACCAAGCTACTTTCTGCATTTTCGTAGACACATTCTGCAATACATAAATTAAGATATGCAACAATAAAATGTATTTTCAGTACAGCATAATTAATACTAACATCCACAGTGTGTCCATACAGTTCACATGGGCTGTTTTTCTTAATCTTCTTTGGGTATTAAACCACTCATAGTTTTTAAAATTATCTTTATTAACGTTTCGATCCATAACCTAGGATCGTTTTGAAAACGATCCTAGGTTATGGATCGAAACATTAATAAAGATAATTTTAAAAACTATGAGTGGTTTAATACCCAAAGAAGATTAAGAAGAATACTAAACAAACCACAACAAACATACAGGGAGTATGGGCTGTTTATCAAAAACAATTCGAGTTGAAATTTAAGCTTCTGCGGATCCGTCCTGCTTGACCTTGATGCTTAATGTACTACTACCCGTTCCTAACTGACCTGTACCTTGAAGAAGTTCTAGATTACTAGAACGGGTAGTATGGCTTGCGCGTTCCAGTTATCAAAAAAGCTAAACTACAGATTCAACCAAATTAGTAGGCTTCGTAGTGAGGAACCAAACTAAAACAAGTCCACAAAAGAAGGCAACAGTTCTTTCGGCATATAGATTGGCAGAGACCATAGGGGTCGGTATGGAAGTCTAAGACACACTACTGCTATGTGGAAGGCCATGGAAAACCACCACATTACCTCCCAAGTACACAATGTACTTAATTTGTAATTAAGATGACAACTTCCTTTAGGGTGAAGAATTCCGGTGTTAAAATAATCATTGATTCGGATTTCTGAGAGGGGATTACTTCGGAGGATGGGATCGGAAAGTTTAGATAATGAGTCGGGAACATTTTGCGAGTCGGAGCGTGGAATGTCAGAAGTATGAAGCAAGTAAGTAAGCTAGAGAACTTGAAAATTGAAATGGATAGGTTAGCAATAGACATAGCGAAATTCGGTAGCCAGAGACGGGGGATATTTGGAGTAGAGACTTTAGGGTAATTCATAAAGGTTCAGCGGAAGGAAATTTAGGTGTAGGGATAGTTATACGAAAAAAATAGAACACTTTGTAGAAAACTACTTACAAAAAAGCGAAAGAATACTCAATGCTTAAATTGGAATCTAAACTGGTAAATAGAGTAAAAATACAAGCATACAGCCCAGTCCTGAAAGTTTGAGAGCTGAGGAAGTGGAAATTGGTTCTTAGGAAAGCGTTTATATGGAAGAAGCGAAAAAGGAGAATCCAGAGGCCAAGAGTGTCGGAGAGTCCCAAGAATCAAAAATGATGGCTCTTTTATTAAGTCTAAATCAAAATATGAAAGATATGAATGAAAAGAATGATAAATGCACGAAACAAATGAGTGAAAAGAATGAAAACGGCATGTAAGAAGTTAAAGAGAATATAAAAGAAATGAGTAAGAGATCTGATAAGAATACTCAGGAGTTAGGAGCAGAATTTGGAGAGATCATATCAAATTTGGGAGAAAGTTTAAGAGTAGAAAGTGAAAGGAATGGAAGGAAATTTAAAGAGATTAGTGAGAGATTAACTTTGGGTATAGAGGAAACCAAGAAAACCATTGAAGAAATGAAATTTGAAGTTAGAGGAAAAGTGGTACAAATTTTAGAGGATATGGATGATGTTAAAGAAAAATTGTTCAGGTAAAGTCGAATCAGGAAGCAAGTGAGAAAGAAACTAATGAGAAAATTAAAATTTTGAATCGAAAAGTAAATGAAATAGAAGGAAGCTGCCAAGCTGGTTTTAAAACATTTAGAAATAAATTGGGAAATCTTAAAACGGACATAGGGAATAAATTTGAGAATCTAGAAGATAGTGTTAAAAATATTTATGTTGGGGAACCGATAAGATAGAGTCCAACTAGTATTCCGTTGGAAAAACACTCAAAATTTTATGGGGATAATAAACTGAACCGTAAAATATTCAACCAAACTTACGAAGTAAGTTAGGTTAATACAATCGCTACGTCGTCGTCGTCGCCGCCGTCGTCCGTTGCCAGATTTCCATAATGATACAATAAATGATATATATGTACCTTGTTTAGTTTTTTTACGCTGATTACAAATATGCTATACACTTTTCGATATCTCATTTACTTTTCGAGATAATCGAATTTATTTGAGAAATGTTAACAGTACAAACTAATATAAACTTTAATAGATATCCAAATGTTTCTTAAACAATAATACCCGGGACTAATCACAGAATATATGTTAACAATTTTAATTAATTATTCTCTATTTTTCTGTTATATATATATATACATATATATATATATATATATATATTATAGTGGTTTTAAAAGATCAAAAATAAATATAAGCGAAACAATTTCAACACACCCTGTATAAAGAAACAACCAGATATTACGTTGGAAGGTTATATTAGTTAATTCATTTTTAAGTATCAAGTATTAACGAAATTTTATAAATAATTAATGAAATTTAAGTAGGTTTGCAAAGAAATTAAATGGTAGAAGCCAATGCCATTAATTTATTAATTAATTTGAATTTAATTGAACAATTATAAGTTAAAAACCCAATAATACAAAAGATGAGACGCTTTGCTAGCGTACAAATATATCAGGAGGGTTAAAATACGTGGAATATCCAACTCGGAGAAGTGTTATTTAAAATGTTACGATTGAACACCTGCGAATTTTTCAAAAGGTCAAGTTTTGCTTAAATTGTGTAGATAACAAATGGTTACAGACAACGTCGGATAAACCGTCGCTTATATTCACGAGAAATGCTAATGAGGGGGTTATTTAACGCACGCAGACAGTCCACGTGTGCAAACAGTGAACAAACAAGGATATCGATTTTTCAACCACTCAAGCAAGGTTAGACTGAGACGTACAAAACGTATAAGCATGCGACCACAATAGTAGAGGAGGGATTTGAGAGACGTCATTAAGTCTACGATTGGTCGATATGTTAGTTCAACTTGGCATAGACACGAGGATAGTGTAGCGTGAGTTTCTTAAAAATTTATAACGAGGTATTTAAATTCGCAGATTTGAAATTGGGGTTGAGTGCAAAATTGTGAGAATGTGTGTGGTGTGCAGTGGATTTCGGATAACTTGGGGCCTGGAGAGGTTACAGTCCGAACGACATAAATACTCTAGAGAACTAGGACTCGCTCTCTTGTCTTTCAACTTTGTGCCTTATTATTTCGATCGTCCCAAAGGCACGTATAAAAATTAACACGAGTAATATATATATATATATATATATATATATATATATATATATATATAATTATAATTCATGTTTGAATTAAGATTTATGTTTGTCTGAGTGGTGCTGGGGGCTTATATCATTAAGTAGTCCGACTCAAACTTGATTAAAACAATAAAATTTATTATTAAATTATGTTTATAATAATAAAATTTGTTTAACATTTAAGTACTAGTTATTTAATTTAAAATATATAATTTCCTTTTATAAAATTTCCGTAAGTTTGGTTGTAAGGCGTACATGCGTCTTAGATTTTTTTAAAAATAATTTAAAAACTTTAATACAAAGTAGCAGGGATGAGCAAACAAAATTAAATATTGTGAGGTCTATGTTGAAGGTTAGTGCAGAAATTTGGTTTGGACCGATTGAAAGTGAGTTGAAATGGTTTAAAGATTTCGAAATTAAATTTTTAAAGCATTTCTGGGGAGACAACCAGCAATTTAAAGTGAGAGATAATTTATTAATGGGCAAATATGGTAGCGATTCGGGCATGAAAAAGGAGTTGTATGCGATCAAAATATTTAGTGTTGCCAATCAACTTGATCCTGAGGATGTCTTATGCTGCAGAAAACAACCTTGACATTTTGTTAATCCCAATAGTTCATAAATCTTTGATTATTGAAATACGTTGCATTATCTGCTAGCACACGTTTAAATTTTCCAACCTCTCTACAATATAACTCTAATTTCCTATTAGTTTTTACCGTGCTACACTCTTTAGTCGGGTATAGTTTGGTAAATTTTGAAAAAATATCTATAACTATTAGTACATGTTGATGACCCTTCGTACTCCTCACTAAATTACTCAAGTAATCAATCGCAATTAAGTCCAATGGGTTTTGTACCTGTATACTCTGTATTACAACTTGACTCGTGTGATTTTTGTACTTGCCCAATGTACACAGATGAAATGATTTGATCTCTGATTTAACAATACCAATGTCTTTAACTGAGAAAAATGTTTCCCTAAATATAAGTCAAAGTTTCCTGATGCCTATGTGTTCATACTTGACATGAAGATCCTTCACAATCAGCTCCGCTTGCACCCTATCGACTACATGTAACTCAAGATTCTGTACCCTCTTGCACAGAAATTCATCTATCATCCGGTAATTTTTAAATTCCGGTTCAGTTTCCAAACGTCTTTTGATGCGTAGTAACTCTTCACTCTGCTCCTGATTCCTCAGTATCTCTTCCTGCCCATATATGGATCCATCTTGCAGCAAAATATTTATAGCATTCACGATGTCACAAGGCCTTTTATTTTCATTATTCTTGCTCCGATTGAACGCATCCGCTATGAAATTCTCCCTTTATATATTTTACCTCAAAATCAAACTCTTGTAGCAACAAACCCCATTGATACACTCTATTATTCGAAAATCGAGTATTCATCAGGGCACACAACACTGAATGGTCCGTCTCAATGAAAAATGCCGATCTATGAGATAAATCTTCAGTTTGCTCACACCAAAAACCACTGCTGCCATCTCCTTCTCACTAATTGTGTAAATCACGTCATGCGGTTTCAGTGTCCGTGAAACAAACGATATGGGAACCTCCTCACCATCTTGAATTTGATAGAATTCGACCGCTAAGGCACTATCCGCTGCATCCGTCCGTAATATAAATCCTACATCAAATCTGGAATGCCTCAAAATTAGTTGTTCGTGAAACTGCTTCAACAGGGTTAAATACGCTGCCTCTTGGCTCGTGTTTCTAGTTAGCGCTTGAAGTGAGCGGACGTGTTTTGCAGAGCTCCTGGATACAAGGCTACATGTAAGTTTTTATGTAGGATTTATTATTTATTATTATATTTTAAGCGTTTATATTTAGTGTATTATACTTTTATTATTGTGTGACGTTAATTTTAATACATAACAAAAAATTAAACCCAATAAATAATAAATAAATCGCGTTTTAACTTAAAATTTAACTAAATTCCGCGTTTTAAAATAAACCAACTTAAATTTCGGGATAATAAATCAAAAATCTACTAAATAAACAACCAAAAATAAATTCAAAATAATTTAAAAAGGCGTTTTAATAAATTTATTGAAAAACTGAGTAAAACGGGATAAAACAGCGCAAAACCAGCAAATGAATTCGGGAAAATTATATAACGTGCGTGTAATAAAATAACAATTTAAAAACCAAAATCTATCCCTTTTTTGAATCAAACAAATAACTTAAAACCGTAAATTTTAAAATAATTTGAATATAAATATTCCATTTTTAAGTACACCTGTACTTTAAGATTGCTTAAAGTCGATCTTTGGGTCTAATTAGTGGTGTAACACACTTGAAGGTCGAGTAAACACCTAGTAAACAAGCGGTAAGTGCTTCCGGTGCCGCATTCCAATAACGCGTGTTTTAATTAGTTTGTTTCTAAATTTAAAGTCTGGTGTTTTATAAATTTGTTTTTGAGGTAATTAGTTAGTTTGAATTTTAAATAAATAAAAAGTTTTGTTAGAGTAGATTTTTAATTGCATAAATTTCGTGGGCTTGCTATCTTATTTTGCCCTCCTTGTTATTTTGACGTTAGTGTTTATTTTATTTCTCGTAAATTTGAAATTTTATTTGGCGGTTTATAAAATTTGAATAAATAAATAAAAGAAGTATAAGGGTCATTTGAAATCTAGGTCTTTTATTGGAGCAGCGTTTTTGTTCTGTACTTGTTGTTGTTTTGCCGTTTAGCTGTACATCTTAGCTTCGAGTTTATTTAACGTCGTCAGGGCATTTTGATCTGGGTTTTGTTTGTCCTTGTTTTTGTTGTCTGATTTTTCAGCATGGTTGTCCATCGAGATGAGGAGCCGTTGCCGAAGAAGAAGAGGGGTGGTAGGTCGGAGTCAGTCAGGGCTGAGCAGTCGGAGGCTGGTGGGGTCGATAAGGTCGGAGAGAAGGAGGTCGTGGTTAGGGAAGAGAAGTCGGAGACGCAGCCCGACGGGGAGGTAGTCGTGTCGCAGAGGGAGCCTGGGTCTGTGGGGGTGGAGTCGGAGGGGCCGGCGCCCCTTGTGTGTGTGGTCGGGCATGAGTCGCTCGCAACGTCGAGAGGCCAGCGTCGCGGGTCGACTAGCAGCAACGGAGCGTTGCGGCTAGCGATCTAGACGAACTGGATCTCTTGATGTTCCGGGCGAGTAAGGCGCACGGCCTTATACACAGGCGGGTCCCTGCCACTTCGGCAACTATCACTGTGGACGACAGGAAGGTGATTCGCAACGCCGCGGACGAGTTCCGAGACGTTGCGAATCAGCTTTTGGGGATGGTTAGAGGTCTTAGGATGAGGCAAAGTGAAGGAGGCTGTGGCGGAGGAAGCAGTCGCAGCGGCGAGGACGGAGCAAATCGCAGTAGGGCAGGGGGATCAGGAGATCGCTTGGTCCCAGAGGTAGCTTCGTATGCAGGTGCAGTGGCGAAGAAAGCAGCGTCGACGGTCGCGGTTCGTGTCGACGCCAATCCAGGGGTCAAAGAAGACGTCATGGCGACGTTGAAGAAGAAGGTTGATCCGGTCAAGGATGGGTTTGTTGTTGTCGGAGCACGTCGGACGCGTAGGGGTGGCGTTGTTGTCGAGTGTGCTGGTCGGGAGGATGCCAAGCGGTTGCAGTCGACCTTAGGCGGGGCTTGTCAGGGTCTGACCGCGAGGACCATTGAGAAGAGGAGGCCGCGCATCGTGCTCCCTGGGGTAGAGAGGGAGATAAAGCGAGAAGAGCTCGTAAAGAGGTTGATTGTTCAGAACCCGCGCTTCAGGGGGCTTAGGTTCGAGGAGGAAGGCAAGGAGAAGTTTTGGTTTGACGGCAAGGGACCCAGAGATCCGTTGGCTAGCGTTATTTTCGAGGTGTCGCCGGAGGCTAGGAGGTGTTTCTTGGTGGATTCGGTCAGTCTGGGTTGGCGTAAGGTCTGGGCTCGTGATCACTTCTCGATGGTGCAGTGTTATCGCTGTTACGAGATCGGTCATAGGCCAGCGGAGTGTAAGGAGCGGGTGCAGTTTTGCGGTAACTGCGCCGAAGTGGGGCATGAGTTCAAGAACTGTATGCGGGCAGTTTCTTGTTGTGTTGTTTGTGCGAGGTCGAACGATAGGGTTGGTAGCGTCAGGGTCGACACTCGTCACGACGCCAAGTCCAGCCAGTGCCCAACGATGCAGCGTTTGAAGGCAGTCATTACCAGGAACATCGACTATGGATCCTAGGCCATTAGACGATATTCCGAGAAGCTCGAAAATTAAATGTGCGCAAATTAATTTAGGCAAGGGCAAAGGGGCCACAAATAATTTCGATAAATTAATGAACGAAAACAAAATCGACATTGGGCTCATACAGGAACCGCACCTGTATAGCCATAAAATAACAGGTTTTGGGAGGGGGTTTACCAACTTAAACGCGAACAGCGAACGACCGCGCAGCGGAATAATAGTAAATAATGGGGCGTGTGCCGGAATTATATTAAATAATTTATCAAACGAATTTCTAACGACGGCCAAATCAAAACTGGATTAAATACGTTTTGCGTGCTTAGCGCGTACTTTCCACCGGTCGACTCCCGGCGGAAAAATCCTCAAACAGAGGATTTAATAAATCAAATTGAAGGAATTTTTCGTTAAATCGGTAGGTAAAAAAATCTAATTATCGGGGGAGATTTTAATGCCAAGTCGCCACTATGGAGTAGCCCTATAGAAGACAATAGGGGTTCACAGGTTGCTGATCTTTTAACGGAATGGGATCTTAGTGTGATAAAAACTAATGATTCACCTACGTTTGAGGGGCATGGAGGCAGCAGTTTTATTGATATTACTGCAGCCTCGCACGAGATGTTAGAAATCATTTGTAATTGGAAATTGAGGTCGGACGAGGAAACGCTCTCTGATCATAAATTAATTACATGGGACGTTGAGACCAAAACAAGCGCAAACGAGCAGCTAACTATATTTCCGCGGTTCTGTAATAAAAAAGCAAATTGGGAGCGGTTTAAACAAAAAATTGGCGAAAGTATCCTTGCGCTCGAAAACGAGCTATTTAACTGCCGAGAGGCAGACGAAATAGAAACACTCGCGAAAAATTTAAGCGACGCGGTGGTAGACGCGTCGTCGTACTCCATGCCGCGAAAGAAAATTTAAACAGAGCGTACCCTGGCGGACCCGGGAACTAACCACCAAGCGGGCAGAAACGCGTAACCTAAGGCGCCGCTATCAACGCGCCTCGGGAGATATAAGAGAACAACGGAGAATAGAATATAATCAAAGTTACCGCGAATATAAAATATTAATAGAAGAAACGCGAACGAATAAATTTAAAGAATTCTGCACGCGAAACTCAGAGAAAGAACCCTGGGTAGCCGCATACCGCGTAATTAGAAGAAAACAACAAAAAATCGCGCTCAGTAATATAAAGAAAACAAATGGCGAATACACGGAAGGTTTTAAAACCACAGCGGAATATTTATTAGAGAAATTCTTCCCTTCAGATAATCCTGAGGAGGATGAGGGGTCGCACGATTTAGTACGTAGGGAAGCTGCAGAGGCGCAAGGAACAGGTGTCGAAAAGGCAATTCTAGTTCACGAGGTCGTTAGGGCTCTTAGAAGGATGAACCCTAAGAAGGCACCTGGGCATGACGGAATCACTTCAGACGCTGCTCTGAAGGCGTGCCTGTTAGCCCCGTATGTGTTTACCAGGTTGTTTAATCTTTGTCTACAAAGGGGCGTCTTTCCGCGTTGCTGGAAAGTCCAGAACGTGAAATTCATACGTAAACCTAAAAAGACGGATGCGTCAGACCCGGGCAGCTATCGTCCAACTAGTTTGCTACCGGTGCTGGGGAAAGCTTTGGATCGCGTTATGACTACCCGAGTTGAGCACTTAGTGCGTGACAGCGGCGGTTTTAATAACTGTTACGTCATCATCGAACATTTATTGGAATTGGTGACAATAAATACTTTGTGCGTGCATCCTACAGTTTTCAGTGAAACATTATATACCGACAGTGAAAGTGCGTGAGAACAGTTGCATTCGAACCGTTACAAAAGACGGTCGTATGAGAGCTTTTGGAAGCGACACCATCACCCGGACGAGCGTGTTCTTGGTTGTCCGCAAGCTTGTGTGTGTGAACGTTTATTGCCCACAGCGGCACAGGCCTTAAGGTATTTATACCCTTTATTCAGTAGTTTGGTGTAGTTGTTTTTAGTTATTACATAACCGCTCCACCGCCAATCGGTATTGCTACAAAAAAGCAATTGGTCCTTCCCTGTAATTAGCATATCTTATCACCTCCTTAACCCCCACAATAATCCATTAACCGACAGTTCGGTTTTGTGGAGGGAAAGTCGACTATCGACGCATTAGAGTTCGTTGTCGGGGAAATTAAGCAGGCGAGAGATGCAAAGGAGTATTGTGTCGTTGTTGCTTTGAACATTTCAGGAGCATTTGATGCTGCCTGATGGCCATTGATTGTTTGCGAGTTGGAAAATAGGGGTTGTCCGCGAAACTTGATGTCTTTGGTCAAGAGTTATTTCTCGGGGCGTTTGGCACAGGTTGAAATTCCGGGGGAAGTTTTGTCGCGCGAGGGGAAAGGAGATGCCCGCAGGAGTCATGCTCTGGTCCCACATTTTGGAAGTTGTTGTATGAGAGCATCTTTAGGGTCAAGTTGCCTACAGGATGCTCATCGTTGGGTTTGTGGATGATACGCTTTTAATTGTCAGATCGCGATTGTTAATGGAAATGCGCACAAAACCGAACGAGGCGCTTAATAAACTACACGAATGGTCGCAGGTGGTAAAATTAAAATTTAACACCGCGAAGTCAGAGGCGCTTCATTTCGGAAAGAAACCGGGACAGCGACCCCCTAGGCTAGAGCTGGGAGGAAAGAAAATACCGTTTAAAGAAGCAATTACATATCTCGGGGTAAAGATTGGCAATAAGTTAAATTGGAAAGCTCACGTGCAGTACGTTAAAAGCAAAGGAAGCGAAATATCAAACAAAATGATGGCCGCGGCGAAAATCAGCTGGGGTTTCAGGGCCGAATCGCTGAGGGTGATTTATGCCGGAGCAATTGAGCCGGCAATGCTGTACGCAGCTTCTGTATGGGCGGAAGGTTTAAAGTCCGGGAGATGCGTCAATTGACGAGCGTACAACGCATAACCGTGGTGAAAGAGGCGAGGGCATACAGAACCACCTCCACGGAGGCGGTCCTGGTGATCAGTAGGACTGTCCCTATCGAATATGTCGTTAGGGAGATTAGAGATAGGAGATTGATAAATATAGGGAAAGGGCGCGAAATTATCGAAGATATTCATGTTGGTAATAGGGAGGTTGAGAGAAAGATCGTTGTATCGGAGTTGGGGCACCCGGCCGATATTAGATGAATCGAGTTTGTCGAAGGCGATGGGGACGCGACGGGGATTCAGAATTTATACAGACGGTTCACGTATGAATGACGGGCAAGCAGGTGCGGCGTTTGTTGTGTTTAAGCAGGAAAGGGAGGTGTTTCGGTATCAAACCAAACTCGCAAACTGGAGCACTATCTTCCAGTGCAAATTGGTAGCCATACGAGAAGCAATCGATTACGTCATAAACCACACGGGCAGAGATGAATATTATATAATCAGCGACAGCAAATCAGCGCTGACAGCTTTGACAAACATGAACACCTTAACAAACCTCCAGGCGGACGTCTGGAGGATAGAGCATACGGTGCTCGAGTTTCGACGGTTAAAGTTCTGTGGGGTTAGGTCGCACGATGGTAACGTAGGGAATGATAGGGCTGATGAATTAGCTAAAGAGGCCGCGACGGGCAACTTTCGGATATCACATTCGTCGATACCGAGGTCTCTAGTTAAAAGAAAGCTGCGCGAAAAGTCAATCAGACAATGGGAAGAGAGATGAAACAACGCTGCCACGGGCAGGTTGACCCACAAATTCATACCGAGCTTATAAGCTAGAAGTAACATCGCGGTAAAACTCGATCATAAAATAGTGCAACTGATAACAGGATACGCCGCCCTAAAAGCGTATTTACAAAGATTCGGTTTAACCGACAACGACCGCTGCAAATGCGGTGAGGGCGCTGAAAGCGCAGAGCACGTGCTCTTCGACTGCCCGCTTGAAGCGGCAAATCGAGGGTAAGCTGATAGCAAATTAGCTATCCTAGGTCTAGCATGGTCAAAGAGCCTAGAGGAAGTTGGGGAAGTGGCTAACCAGAAGGCGTTCTGGACAGCAATTAAAGAGGTCGCGGGAAGGGTCGCGAGATTAGACGGAGATAACCGCGCGTAAACCTTAGGGGGGGTGGGGGGATGACTAGAAATTTTAGATTTTGACCTGGCGTTAAATGATATGAGTTCGATAACCAAAACCTGTATTTAAATAATTAAAAAAAAAAGTTAAAAAAAATTAACATAAAAAACAAAAAAAATCATAATATTTATAAAAGTCCATATGCACGACAACACCGCACCACTAATACAATCACTATAACCACTATATAACCTTATACGCGCGGAAATCGGGAATAAATAAAAAAACTTAAAACCTAATCCGGGCAAATAAATAAATAAGAACATAGAAATCAAAACCTCATTAAATTAAATCAGTGAAATAAAGAAAGAAATAAAATAATAAATAAAATAGAGTGAAACAGCGCATCCTTCCAGGACTTAAAAATGAAGTGATAGTGATTGTGACGACTCCCCCCCCCCCCCCCGACGATTAGTGCATACCCACCAGAATTTTAACAGTGCATCCATTTTCCCCTAGCAGTAAGTTTAAAGTTATGCAGACGACCAGATCTTCGGATGCTGGAGAAATATATTAACGAGGTAAGAACAAAATTGTGGCGGTTGTGCTCGCATAAGCAGTGATTGATGATAACTAGTAGATTTGAAATAATTTAACGAGCACGTTTTGTGCGTAATGGCGCTAGCCGGTATAATGCTTATGCGAGTACACCTGATAATTTGGGTTATGCTTTTTGCAATTTTATGCACTGCTCAACGCTTATTGCTTATAGATGTTTGTTTATGTATTTACATAAATATTTATATTTATTTTTATATTTATATTTTTGCCTGCTTTTATTGTTTGTGGCTTGATATTAGTTGTTTGACGTTCTGCCGTCATTTTTGGTGGCATTATAATTTGAATAAGGGCCGCTTTACTTGCGGCCACGTCCCCAATGCTCCACCCGGAAGTATTACATTGGGTTTAAACGCGAAAATAATCGTGCTTCTTATTAATCCCAACTTCACAATTAATCCACCCTCAATAAAAATCTAAACAAAAATCTAACAAACCTAAAATCTAACAAACCTAACAAACTCTAACAATCTAACAAACCTAAAAATCTGACAAACTGAAACAAAAACTAAAAACAGGGCTCAAACAATGGTATTATCGCTAGCGCCGGCTTTGGAGTGTACCCGATCAACAAGACACAAGCAAAAATGAGAGGGGGAGGGATTCGTAATACCGGATAGCAGACGCCGGCTCTGCTTACCAGTGCGACCTGAAGGATCGTCTTAAAATTATCTAAATCTAGCTAACTAATTAAATCCATCCCTAGCTTTCCCTCTCATTCCCTAACTGATTAATATTATGATTACAATCTTCACAATTCTACTCTTCCTTCCCAAATATATACTGCAACCAAAATGGCGACAGAACGTCAAACAAAACAAATATGCCACAAAATACTACAATACATGCTAATAAATATAAAGTGTAAATATAAAATATAAATAAATATAATTATAATAAGCGTTTAGCATGTAGCAGTGCACAAAATAGCAAAAGCATCACCCTATTTATCGGGTGCACTCGCACAAGCATCATGTCGGCTAGCGCCATTATACACAAAACGTGCTTGTTAAATTATTTCAAAAACTACTAATTAATGTAAATTAATGCTTGTGCGAGTACAGGCGCCACAATTTAAGTCTTACCTCGATAATAAAATTCTCCAGCATCCGAAGATCTGGTCGTCTGCCTACATCTAACTGTAATTTACTTCTAAGGGGAAGATGGGGTGCACTGCTAAAGTCCTGGTGGGTATGCACTAAATGTTCGGGGGGGTGGGGATCACAATCACTATCACTATCACTTCACTCATTTTTGGTGGCAGCTTATATATAGGAAGGAAGATTGTCTGAGAAGATGGTAATTATAACATAAATCAGTTAGGGAATGATAGGGAAAGCTAGGGACGGACTTAGGCTAACAAATTACTTAGACCAGGGAAGACGAATTTGTAAGTTTATAGAGCAGGTATAGCTGGATTCATTATTAATATATTTGGCGTATTTTTAGAAAATTTGAATCCATTTTAAATTAGCTAGCTACATTTGGATAGTTTTAAGTTGACCCTTCAGGTCGCACCGCTAAGCAGAGCTGGCAGCTACTATCCGGCATTACGGATCCCTCCTTATTCATTTTGTTTGTATCTTGTTGATCGTGCACACTCCAAATCAACGCTAGGGATACCATCAATGAAACCCTATTATTTAGGATGTGTTAATTTTGAAGTTAGAATAATTAGGAGTACGTTTGTATTTTCGGGTTTAAACCCAATGTAGTACCTTCGGGTGGAGCATTGAGGACGTGGCCGCAAGCACAGCGGCCCTTAATTAAATTATAATGCCTCTTGGCTCTCTGACCACTTCCATTTGACTCCTTTCTTTAAGAGTTTGAACAGCGGCCCTGCCTTCCCTGAAAATGCTGGTACAAACTTCGTATAAAAATTGAGAACTCCCAAAAATGCTCTTAACTTTCTGATATTATTAAGTCTCAAATATTTCAAAATTTCTGACAATCTTTTTTGTCTATACACATACTCTCATGATTTACTACATATCCTAAAAATTTCACGATCTTTGAAAAGAACTCACAATTGTCAATGTTTAACCTTAATCCTGCTAACTTCAGCTCTAGTAAAACCCTCGCTAAATGAGCATAATATTCCTTTTCAGTTTCGCTAAAAATCAAAATATCATCCACATAATGTATGCAAAACTGCTCATACGCCCCTAAAATTGCCTGAATGGCTTTAATTAATGCTGCACTCGACCTCGACAAACCATACGGTACTACTTTAAAGTTGTACACTATCCCTTCCACGGAAAACCCCGTATACCTTCTAGATTCTTTGTGTAATGGAATTAGCCAGAAAGAATTCCTTAAATCTAATTTGCTAAATATAAACTTGCCACTTAATCTGGTCAAAAGTGTGTCTATGGACGGTGGACAATGAAATTGTGGTTTCGTCCTTTGATTAATCTTCCTTGCATCCGAACATAAACGAATACTATTATCCTTTTTCTTAAGCACAACTAATGGATTTATAAAATGTGTATTTGAGAACTCGATTATGCCATCATTCAACATTCTCGTCAATTCCTGATTCACCTGTTCCCTAAATGCTGCCGGTATTGGATATACTTCTGCATTAAATGGTTCATAATTGTCTACCTCTAAAACTTGTTCGTAATTTAACGCTGTGCTTGCCTCTACTCCTACTAACTCTGAATGTTTGTGTAATAACTCTGTACCTCTTCTAACTTTTCTCAGGGCATTTAAGAGTGTCGATCTTTCACTTGTTCCTCATCTACCTCTATAACATTAATACATAACCGCATGCCATCCTCTGTGACCTCATAACTTGCCTTCCAAGGCAATAACCTAGCCTTAATCCTAACTACCTTCCTCTCCATATTTATTACTACTCCTAACTTCATCATACAATCGACCCCTAATATGCCTTTAAATTTCAATCCAGGTACAATTATGAATTCCTGCTTGCAGCTTACTGAACCTAACTCTACTTTTAAAACAACTACACTATTCACTACCGCAAATCGCTTTTTATTCGACGTTACCAGGTGACTTCTTTTTATTGGCATAATTCTGTCACACACCTTTTCTTTAATTTCATTGAGAAATTCCTCCGATACTAAACTCGCCTCTGCTTTTAAATCCAACAACGCTCCTAAATTTTTCTAAAAAATTTTAACATCAACTGTAGGCAAACAAAAATTTTCTTTTATCTCTGGCTCAACTTCTTCTTCAATTTTTAAAAATTCTTTTGGATGTTCGTATTTCTACACAACGATGTCTGGTGGTTTGTCCTCGTCCAAAAATCCTGTCCAGGTCTGTTCTCCCTACTTGGTCCTGGTCTTGCCACTACTTCTGCATATGTCCTCGACGTTTCTACCCTGTTAGTATTGTCATTTTCCCTGTTCGTTGTCGATGTTCCCCTCATGTCCGGTGAACTGTTTTGTCTAGATACCCGCGGTCTTGGTGCAGGTCCCCTACCTACACTATTACTCCTAAAGAATGTCCGTCGTGGTTCCCAGTTCTGTCAGTTGTTAAATTGAAAATTTGTCTCCTGTCTTGGGTAACTGTCCCTTCTGTTGTCAAATCTAACCGTATTCACCTGTCGTTCCCTTGTCTCACGAGGTCGTCCATTACTTACGTCATCATACCTCTGCAGGTACTCCAAAAGCATTTCCCTATAGACGATATTCTGCAACGCCACGTGTTGCCGAACCTCAACCTCAAAATATCGTGAAAGGTATTTTATAATTTGTCGGTCTGTTAATGGTAGATTTAATTGTTTGGCTATGCTATACTTTTGTATAGAATATTGCTCCCTACTTCCTGCAAATTCTCCTTTATATTTTCCAGTTATCAAATCGTCACGTACTTGGTCTTGTCGGTGGTCGCTCCAGTAGTGTTTCAAAAATCTGTCCTAAAATTCACTGTATGTCTTTATTTCCTGTCCTACAAGATTATACCAGGCTTCAGCATGGTCTTTCAATAACGCCTTTACAATATTTAGCATTGCCTGTTCATCAAACAAATTACCTACCAAATATTATTTATAAAAATTTGAGGGTTCACCCTACTATCCCCATAAAATTTCATTTGCTGGTCCAGTGGCATATTCCCTGTTACAAATCTGGGACCATCCCCCTTCAAAGTCGATACATTCTGTTTAATTCCGCTTACCTCTATCTCGACCCTTCCTAACTGATCTCTACATGAATCTGTTACCTCCGTCATTTTTGCATTAATTTCATCTTCACAGAAGATTCTAACCTCCGTCCTTAATTGTCCCATTTCCTGACTCTAGCCTCTTATCTCACGTTCATTTTTATCAACCCTATTTTCTACTTCCACCATTTTTACCGTTAAACTACTTTTAAACTCAGAAAATTCTTTGGTTATCTTATCTATTTTCTCACTTAATGTCTCCCTAACTCCCGTTAAAGTCTCATTTATCTGATCAAATTTCCTGTTCGATTCCTCTCTCACCCCGCTTAGTGTTTCATTCATCCGATCAAATTTCCGGTTAGATTCTGCATTTATCTTCTCTAGCATTCTCAAAATTAGTTCATTAACTTGTTCCCCTGATTCCGTCCTCTACTGATCCTTACTACCTCCGGCTTGCTCCATTTTTCCGATTTTTCAAATAAGGCACTATCGTCACTTCCAATTTCCATTCTTTGGCTTCTTAACTACTCCTTTCTCTGCATACGTTCAAATCACTTCTTCACACACTCAAAAATATTCACAAATTTATACTACACACACCCTCTCTCTCAGCTCGCCAGTTTCCTGAAATAAAACCTTTAAATTCTCTCTGGGAATCGAGCCCTCACGTTCGGGTCGCCATAAAATTTGTCGTGGATGGGAATTATGCTCTTAAAAGTTTCGCCCCACGAATTGGGCCATAAAAGTGCCGTGGAACTCATTAAAATTCGTGCCCCATCGTTTTGGGTCATAAAAGTGCCGTGAAACTCACTAAAATTCGTGCCCCATCGTTTTGGGCCAACTTGAAATTCTCTGGAAAAAAATAATAAAAATTAAATAATAAAAAAATTCGTACACTACCTTTTTGAACGCCTCCTAATTTCTGCTCACCCTGGCTAGCTCAGCAATCGGCTTCTTCTTGAATACCTACCATTTTAAGTACATTCCTTTCTCACACACACAATCAAATGAAATTACCACTCAAAAACAATGTAACAAACATACAACCTTTTTATTTACACATATTAACAAGTTTCCATTATTAATAAAATATTTACACTTTGGTGCAGACAGTTTGCTAAAACTGTTACCACCTCAATCATTAGATCCTTTAAAGTCCTTGATTTAATATATTTCAACAAATTCTATTTAATACGAGTAGATGGGCCCCGCATGCAACCCTAGATTGATTTTATTCTGGTCTATTTTAAGCTCATTATAACTCAGTTCCTCCAAATGCTTTTAAACCTTGCATTTTTATTAAAAACAAATTTACAGACCCGTTTACTCTTTTACAGCAACATTTTATATCATGAATAAACATTTATATATCATCAATAAAACTTTTTAAATAATCAAGATTAATTGTCCTGCACATATACCTTAGTAAACGAGTTTTTATGGTAATCAATACACCCCAATAAGTCAAAACACTCAAACACAAAAAATGTCAACACAGATGTTTATACAAAAAGCAGGAAATTAATTGTCTTTATCTGGAGTAGGCTTCGTCCCTCGTCACCGCTGGAGATGGTTTCCAGAAACCCTCGTCGTTGTGTCCATATACTTCGATTATGCCTGGATTTGACTGATCCCCACCATCCAAATCTCTGCCACCACCTCTATTCTTCTACCCAGATATTTGCCTTGTCCCAAACTTAACGTTATATATGAAATACACTTTATACATACAAGTTAAGCTTTAGGCTTTGCTTACCTAAGTACCATCCTTTCATTCAATTCGTTGTAGTAACGGCACCTTTTGTCTAGACCTTAGCACCCACTCGTGCAATATAACTTTTACTACTTTAGCGGTACGTTACTACAGCTTTAAATATTTTCAAACAGGATGTCGTATGCTACTTTACCAAATACACGATAATTAATACACGTAAGAGCATATACTATTACGTTGAAGATCTAAGCGCGATCTCAGATCTAAAATGAAAGAGAACTTCAATATCTTTGTCCGAGTATTATATGCTTTTCACACCCCTCAAGGAACCTCTCTTCAATGAAAAGCTTATATTTAAAAACACTCCTACAAATTCTGAACGTAACGTCTGAAAAATTCCGAGATCATTATAATGTGACCTTGAAATTTGTTTAATACATTAACGGACGCGCGTTTCTCACAACTGCCTAGCCTTAAACCAACGATATCGTTGTCCCCCGTTCTAACGCTCCACCTATTCGCTATTTTTCTCCGTTCTACCCATATTTATTGTCTCATTTAGAAACCCCTCTCAGCTACAGAAAATCGATATTGTTGTTGGCCTTCGTATTTCTCCGTGTATATTAGACGTGACTTGTACCCAACGCTTTCTTATACGTTTCTCTGTCTGTCTCACATTATCGATCGTTTATTTCACTTAGTTTTCAAGGCACGTGTTATTGTTAGCAGTTTGTCAAATCGACCGTTGCAACAATTCCATAGAAATTTTGTCTCAACGTATAATCCAGCTCTATGAACCTGACATTTAACCATAGGTGTTTCTTCAAAGCCATTTGTTATTTAAAATAACAATTCCGAGTTTCTCCCTTCTTAGTATTTGTAACCAAACGTTTGCTTTTATGTAAATGGAAGGATGTGTTTAAAATTATTGATTTTCTGTACTTGCAAGCTCTACTTCTGCGTCCATGCGTTTGATTTAGAAAAATATCATAATAACCGTCCGCTTTCACTATATAAACTGATTAATTTGGCGCGTAAATAATTTGCTCCTATTTCCTATATACCCAGTTGATAAAATTTTATTGTCTACACTTATTTAACCTCTAATTCCACGACAATATATATATGTATATATATATATATATATATATATATATATATATATTATTTGAAATATGAACAAAAAGTGATGGGAGTGTGCCAATTTCACAAAAATGTTAAACTATTTGAACTATTTTTAACATTCTTACGAAATTTGCCATTCTATTCGGATAACTATTGTCAAATTCGTCTTTGTATGAACCATACCTTTAGTTGGTCACTTTTGTGTAATAGTGTAATAAATGGAAAAAATACATGTTAGTATATTGTATTGTGAATTATGATTGCAAGATAAGTCGAAAGTCGTGTACAATGTAGTTGCCTTCCAACGTTAGTAGTACTGTAAACATTTTCTTTTTAAAAATTTAAAGTATAACAATAATACCGAAAGCAATATCTTAAATATCTAATATCTATTATAATATACCTTTTAACTTCTATTTTTTAATATTTTACAAATTGCAGACAGTTGTAAACGTTTATCGTGGAACCAGTACCAAGAAATTAAGAGAAAAGAAACAAAGTTAAAAAATTATCTACAAATATACAGCGTTTAATCCTAAGGCAGTACCGAGAAACGCCATATCCAACATCCAACGGCATCACTTTTTTAATTTGAATGCAGTGCTATTCAGGGTATTTTTGGTTTATGTCGGTACTCCAATTAGTCACACATGTGACGTACATATGATTTTAGGTTGATTAATATAAATTCAATTTTTCTAAGTTGCAATCTGAGTAAAACTTAAACTTTATCAAAACCTTGTCTTACTTTTTCTAAAAGAAATATAGCAAAGAAATTGAACATCCAACATTCTAGATTATTAAAATATTGATATTTTAAATTTGATTATGGAAGTTTGTTCTACGAAATTTATTCAAACGTTTTGTGCCCGTATGGCATTTATAAATTAAACCTATTTAAAAAATCTCAAATTTCTTATTAAACAGTTTGTACAATGAAAGCATTTTGAACTATCTTGGATGTCCATAATGACAAATTTGGGAAAAGCGATGCATTAAATATCCTTCACATTATTCATATGTAAAGTATGTAAGAGGGCAGACTGATTATATATTTGATCAATTTACAAATTAATATCTTGGCATCAAATTCCTAGCATTTCAAACTGTTTTGCACATTATGATAAATACATTTGCAGCGGCTGCTTCCTTATGATTCAAGCGGACGTTATGCAATTTATAAATCGTAATCGTAAAATACTGCAACAAAGATAAAAATCTGAGGGCAAAATCTATAACTAAGGTCTACTATAAGCTCAAGTGTAGTTTCAAAGGGTAATTCAAACACCTGTCTTATAACTGATAGTGCACTATATAACCCAAAAGCTTTCCGAAATCAGTTATTTACTTGTGTCGTCTTATAGGTATGTAGCAAACCATCAACTTAGCCGAACAATTTGTAAAATTAATACTCCATTTCTAGATATTTAAAATGAATGCAATTGTAATACTGGGCTTTTTCATCGCCTCTGCTTCAGCTTCAGCGCTCCCATACCAAGGTGAGTGAAAATATATTTATAATATTGTTTAAATGTGTTTCTACTTTAGGAGATGTAGAAGCGCGTATATATGAAGAACTTGTTAACAGCACTTTTAATGGCTGGATCGATAGTATTAAAGATAAAGATCCCATTAAAAAGGAATTCCTTTCATTTGACCACCCAATGTAGGACAAAACTATCAGAATCGTATTTTTTGTTTTATTTCTAAAATACTTTTTTTAGACTTTCTGGTTCAATAAAGGATGCACTTGTAGCTGGTTTCGGTGTCCAATATTTATCTCATCTCAATTTCGATATAAATATTCTGGCACCAGCTTTTGAAGTTACCTACGAATTTCCTCATTTTGAAGCATCTATTGCTAATTATGTTCTTGAAGGTTTAGTCAATGGAGATGGTGAACTCAGGTAAGCATAAAACTCAAGTTTAGGTTGTATAAGTTGATTAATATAAATTCACCTTTCGTAAGTTAAGGAATCAAGTAAAATTCAAAGTTTCTCAAAACCTTGTCTTACTTTTTGTAAAAAAAGTGGTTCTTTAAATTTTTGTAAGAGCAAATTAAGTGCAGCGAGTAAACCAACGTTTCCTTTAATTCGACAATTGGTGTGTCTATGGGTATCCCATTTTTAATTCAATCGGTTGAGTTTTTAAATATTATTCACATTATATAAAAATACACCAATTGAATAAGAAAATATGACTAATTAAGAAAAACTGAAGAAAGATGGTTGTTGGACCAAAACATAATAATATAATAATATTTGTATTTTTGTAACATAATGGAGTGTGAGGTTTATTTCATCTGAATATATGGTAAAAGACGTAAAGTTTTTCCAAGAATTTACGTCTGTACGATATGAAAATCATGTTTAGACACAAGATTGGTAGAAATAGTTTGGAAAGAGTTCAATTAGTTCAGAAATTAGAGAATTTTATTTGCAAAAAGGCGAGTTTATTATTCTTCTTAAATAAGTATTTCTGATTTTGTAGAAACATTGGGTCTACCGCCAAACGTACTTTCTTTATATGTGCTAGTTATTAGTGTAGAAACTTTCGGGTAATTGAAGACTTGAAGGGTGTGGCTGATTTTAGTAGTATGTGTTTGGGCGTTTTTGTTATTAATATTATTCTATTTTTGTTTCAAACCTACAAAGTTTGTTACTTTGAGGTAATATTAATGGGAATGGTTTTGTTCATCCCATCAATGCGCGATTTAGCAATATGCTAACTATACGACGTGCTTGCAATATTATCATTTTTGGCAAACAAATTAAAAGTGGTATAGGTTTTTAGTGTTTTTGCTTTTTGTAGATTTACTGAAGTAATTACTAGTGTTTTGATTTTTAACAAATTTTGTTATGATGCTACTGCAATATCAATAATTTAGCCTCTTTAAAGATTTTTGTTAATAGCATACATACAAGGCCTGTTATAGAGTATAGTGTGGCATGTAAGCGATAATGTATTGCACGAAACGGGAGTTTTTGACGATTTAAGGGCGGTATGAGGAGTATTGTTTATATGGTAAAGGATTTGTTATTATATTATTTAGGATAGCGATATATAGTTTTTGTAAATTGATTAAGCCGATAGGCGTTAAACGAGTATGTAATTGTTGAACTTGCTGCTATAACGTACTCAACAGTTTCCTCATTTGCCGTACCTCTACCTTTAAGACAATGCTCTCATAATTCTTGGTTCATATTACTCGACCTTGTATTGTGAAAAAACCCTTCTGTTTCTGGATAGTTATCCAGACTATACCTATTGCTAAGAATGTTTCCAGTCTATATCTTTACTTTTAAGAGCGTTTGGAAACTTTTCATGTACAGAGTTTGAACGCCACATTTTAATCCTTTTATTACAATGCATACGTATATCTGTTCTTCGCATTCCTGACATGTAATGGTAATAGATTTCTTTATCGGATTTAGCCAACTTTTAAATTTTGGAAAAATGCGAATTAAAAAAGTGCGCATCTAAATTGTTTTCTTGCTTTCTAAATATTTTGATAATATTTAATAAATTTCGACCACCTAATGTTCTTGGTAAGTATGGTCTTTCACTGTTAATTGATGAAATTGGATTGCCATGGTTAAAGTTTTTAAATAATCTAAGCCTCAACTTGTGTAAGCTGTCTAAATCAGGGGCTATCCATTTTTATGGATTAATTTTTTTCAATATGCCTATAGTCTATTAGCCCTTCTGTAAAGTTTTCTATACAGCATTCTTGCCATTATTTAAGTTGAGTGTATGACTAAATTTATTGCTTGATCATGCTTCGATTTTATGTCATTTAGTTTCCATTCTATTCACCTATTTCACATATTTCTATACATATATTCTCTACTGTGCTTTTATTTCATTACTAGACTATTGATCAATGTTATTTATATTTCGTCTTCTCTAAGACCCTAGTTTTCATCAAACTTGTTTCTTACAAAATTTTACCCATTTGTGTCTTTATCACTCTCCTAGGGGCGTACTCGTCAACTTTATGATATCTTTTACACTTTTATTCTAATATTCTAACATTGATTTCTGTTTATCAAGTACATTACTTCCTTTATTTTCAATTCTGGCATTTGTTTCTCTTTCATGTTGCTTACCTACAGGATACTATTTCCCATACAAAATTTTAAAAACTTTCAAATTAAGAAAAATATAAACCCGAAACACATTTTTTCGATGTAATTTATTATGCTAGGTACTTACACAAACTGTAGATCTTAAGTCCACAGTACAAGAAAATGACATTTAGATTGTTCTTATATTTCCCTTCTTTGTTAAGAAGAATTATGGAATTAAAATTGATTTTGTTTAGAAAAACCGATGCTGTAATCAAATCATTCAAAATCCTAAAAAAATTGTCTATAAGAAGACAAATGTTATTTGCAAGCTTAAATTGCAATAATTTTTTATTGAAAATGAATTGCTATCCATAAAAATCCCGTGACTTCGCAATTTGTCTGGAGCAACAATAAATGCTGTTGATACAATTAAAAAGGCGACTTTGTTAGATATGAGAGTGAGCAATATCTTCTGGTCGAAAATAGTTCACAGAATATGTAGTCTCGAAAATGTCAAACCTGAATTTTTCAATTGGTAGACTGAACGTTTAGGAGATATTAACTTCGAAAAATTCAAAAGCGATAGTATTTATAAAAAGGTCGAGTTCCCTAGAAAATAAAGATAAAATTCTCGAAAAGTACAATAATCTGTTGCTCGGAATTTATTAATAATATTAACTTCGAGGTAAAAATTCCTATTACTACAAAAAACCGCGAAAAACTTCACAAATATGCAAAATTGAAGTGTAGACTTAAAAGAAAGTTACGCCGGTTAGTGGAGAAGAAAAATGAAAGCACTTGGTAGGTTGTCATAATTTCCCAAACACTTTCAATAATACGACACTTTCAAACTTACTTTTAGTGTCTTTTTCAATACCGATATTTAAGCAAGTCTAAACAAACGTGTTTTATATCAAATAAACAAGAGAGATACCTTTGGACATTGATTTTGATATCGTCGAGATAATAGTTCAGATAAGGACCTTGGAATACGTAATCCAATTATTAAAAGTCCTTTAGTTTGCACCTTCTATATGGAAACATACCTGGCAATCAATACTTGAATACAACAAGTATCGATTATCTAGGTCATTGTATCTAGGCAACTGAAACAATTACCTTATCATAGCTGTATTTTAGGCACTTCATTTTGACCTATCAGCAAAGAAGCTCTATATTATGAATTTTACATTTCGACTCAAAACTCTTATGTAACTGATTGAAGTTATGTAAAGATATAGTTAAGGCATAGTCACGAATGTGGTAAACACTTACCGAGATGAAATATACCTTTTGAAGATGTTTCGTAAATGTATGTTTAAAATAATAAAACATATTTAAAGAAAGAATAAAACAAAAGTTTCAGCTACGTTTGACCAATTCATTCATTGAATTAGGTTATTTATTATATCAATTTCTTATATTTATATGTAGACACAATTGATATGTTTACTCAATTAAAAATTTTAGTTACATTTAAAGTAAGCGTAATGCTTTCTTTACAATGGATACTTGAATTGATTCAGTGTTAAACTATTCTAAGTTTAAACTGGTATAGCTTCTAACCTCTATCGTTATAGTATCCTTTCACATTCTTCAACTCGGTCAAATGTGTCTTGCTTCGAAGGCAACCAAATATTTATTTACTTTGGCCTATCTTGCTAGCTTCAGATACATTTCTCTGTGGAAACTCCTATTATATAAAAATTAAAAATCGTTCACTTCAACTTCGAACAACTCCAATCTAAGGGTAAGCTTTTCAAATATCAAGATGTTTGAAGATTTGGTTCTATCGATCTGAGGTTTCTAACATGCACGGCTTCGAAGAACTCTAAGCTAAGGGTGAGCTTTTCAGATATCAAAATGTTTAAAGATTTGGTTCCATCGATCTGAGGTTTCTAAAAATCGTATATACATCAAAATATCTAATACTAAATAAAATAGTTAGAAATAGTTGATTATCGTTAGCTTCAACTGTACATATCGAATTATTTTGAAATTATTCCCTTTTTCCCCTTTTTTATATCCAAAATGCATCTTTATGCATATCAGTTTTAATTCCTTACAAAAAGATCTCTTTACTTTGTACAAACAACACGTTCAAAATAAAACCTCTATAGGTATTAAAAGGTGTTCAAAAATTCTACTTTCTCCATCTGTGGGGCCAGTCCCGCATGAAGCACTATCTAAATCTGTAGAATTAGAAACTGAAAATGTGTCAACAATTTAATAGAGTTGTATACTTGACATGCGGCTCAGGATCTTCTAAAAGTGTATTTGGAAAAGTTTTATTTGGAGTCTACATGTGGCTTAATTACTCCTTTATATCCTTCTAATTTAAAGTCCTGTAACTAACAAATGTTAAATAGTGGACCCAAACTACCCGCATTTACGCTTAAGGACTTTGTTTTTTGAATTTTTTTATCTCCAGAAAGTTCCGCATGTTTTCCCTGATATTAAAAATAAACATGTTATTAACCATATGAGTTATTGGAAACGAACCTAACATCAATACCAACCATATTATATTTATATTATAAAAATTTTCCTACAATTTTTCGTATCAAACATACTCATTGATCTCCCTAAGATTCCAATTTCAATAAAGTTTACTTTCGTAGAGCTCCAAAAATTTATTTCCAAACCTTTCTATTTTCGAATTAATTCTTTTTGGTTTGTATTCGATATTTCAATAATTCGAAATTACTTTGAAAATTACATTTATATGTGTAAAAAAGTAAATTGATACTTTGCATATATAAATGTACAAATAAATTGATAAATTGGCAAATATATTGGAGAAATTATATTTGCAAAAACTGTCACGCGTTTCTAATCTCAGGACTGAACACTAGAAATTTTTGAATTCAATTTGCAGCCATCATGCGTCACAGAATAGTTTTGAAAACGATCGAAACAGCATCTGAATAATAGCAATTTGAATAAAAAAATCGACAAAGATAGTCCTCTGATCATCAATGATTACCGAAGCGCTTCAATAAGCAAGTTAATACATTACTTAATAGTAATATTAAGCTGAGCATGAACATGCCTCTGCAAGCGTTCCAAGATATTTAATTCCTTATGCAGCATGCACTTACTGACTTCCTTGGAAGCCGTCTATATTAATCTAGTACGTTCTACTGCTTCCGGGTATTTCAAGTAAAATTTAAAAGCGAACTATTGCCATCTTTCAATTCAAAACTGAAGAACTTTGGCAATTAACATCCAGAACCTCCACAAGCACACGGGCGTGCACTCACGTACGGCAACTAATGTAGGAATAACGAATGAAGCTTGTAAGTAATATAGTAAAGTAACTAAACAACACGTGATCTGCAATTTTTATATAAAATTTCAACAATTGTTTAAATAAGAAGACCGGTAAACCTCAACGTAATATTTATAACCAAGTTATGTTCTTTACCATTAAAGGTAACCATTTCTTGAATGTGGTAAAAACTAGAATAAGAGAAAACTAACATCATTCTAATGTATTTTTTTAAAAATGTATATTCCCTTTTAACTTATGATTTTTAAATTATACTGAGCAACGGTTCAAATAAAAAAAGAATACTTTTTGTTTCAGCTTTGTAAGCGACAATCTTATATTTGAAATCGTCATCAAGCTAAACCTTCTGAAACCAAGCGAGAATGAGTTTAAGGTTGATCTCAGTCTTGACGGAAAGGTAAGTGTTTAACCACAACCAGCAAGTACAATATTTAACTAAAATTCCTTAATGAGAAACCAATAGCAAATATAAAAAATTTATTATGAAAGCTCATATTCTTAAATTTGAATAAAGAAAAAATAAATTATAGTAAGGACATATGCAAGTTTTAGCAATTTCAAATAATATAAGCACCAAATAGGCTTGGTTAAAATATGCTTTTGAGTTTGATAAATTTGCTGTTGTGTTCTTAATTTGACTGTTTAGAAAATCGTCATGAATAAATAATTGCACGATCTAGTGCATTTGCACTTAATGTGTGTGTGTATGTGTGTGTGTGTGTGTATGTGTGTGTGTATATATGTGTGTGTGTGTGTGTGTGTGTGTGTAAGAGTGTGTGTGTGTGCGCGCGCGCGATGTGTATGTTTGTACATGTGCAAAAGTATGTGTGCGGGCGTACGTGTGTTGGAAACGTGTGCGTGCACGTGTATGTAAGAACATGTGCTTGTGCACCCTTATTCCAATGCAACTACTACTTTCTATTTGGGCACAACATTTTAAGTATTTTTGTATTTCAGTTTCTGGCAACCGGGGTATTCCACAATGAAGAATTCTCTGAAAAGTTAACTAAGTTCGTCAACGACTTCTTGCAATTGTTTAAGAAATAATTGGCATAGTAACTGCAGAAAGACGCGCACGCCTGTTTGTTTACTCTTTTAAATTTGTTTATATAAGTTTGCAATAAATAATATTTTAAAATAGTTTTCGCTTTAACGGTTTTTATTAATGTTTAAAATTTCAAGAAAGTCCTTTTTGTTTAAACATTCTATATAAACTGTTAACGAAAATCAGAAATGGGTTAGAATTTTTGTAGTAGCTTCAGTGACATAAAACTAATGCCACCCTGTATCTGTATTGGAAACCACACTCATAAATGTAATTTGTAAAAACCATCGAAATAATGTTCCCAACTATTATCACTAAAAAGATAGTTGTTACAACTACTTACAAGCTCCACATAACTTCCGTTCTGCTGAGTTGTTATTTTAATCACTATAAGAGCGGGAATCTATAAACATTATGTATTATAAATATTTATAGTTCCTAGTTGGGACCGTATCACCTTATAAACTAAGGTTGACATTTCGCCCACTTTTGAAGGGGCTTCATCAGGACAAGAAAAGAAAATGAGAATAAATAATAAAAATAATAATAGTAATGAAGATAAGAATGATAATATTAAGTTAAAGTGTAAAGAGTACTTTTGAACTAGCAGACTCGTCAGCCCATTTAAGCCAAAATGTGTCTTATGGCAAATTTTTTTATTTATTACTATTTATTTCCTGTTCTGATGAAACCCCTTACAAAAGTGGGCAAAACGTAGACCTTAGTTTATAAGATGACACGGTCCCAACCCTGACCCATAAATATTTATAATGACTCCGGCTGTGAAGTCCTCCGACAATTGTGTATTACCCGCATATGTTTATTTCTCAGGTAATAGGTTCCCACTTTGTTCGGCGGAAGCATTTACTTTTCCTTATTAGCCTTTCAATTTTATTATGCAAATCCTTAAACTAGCTATTTGTTAAATATTTGAACGAATGCGCACTTATATGTTAGTATCCTTACAATGCGTCATTTGTTGTCATAGTTAGAATTTAAAATTAAATACTTTACTTTTAATACCAAGCTACTTTCTGCATCTTCGTAGACACATTCTGCAATACATAAATTAATATATTCAAGAATAAAATTTATTTTCAGTACAGCATAATTAATACTAACATCCAGTGTGTCCATAGAGTTCACATGGGCTGTTTACCAAAAACAATTCGAGTTGAAATTTAAGCTTCGGCGGATCCGTCCTGCTTGACCTTGATGCTGAAATTAATTAATATACCCGTTCCTAACTGACCTGTACCTTGAAGAAGTTCTAGATTACCAGAACGGGTAATATGACGTTCCAGTGATCTAAAAAGCTACTCTACAGATTCAACCAAATTATGAGGTTTCGTAGTGAGGAACCAAACTAAGACAAGTCTACAAAAGAGGGCAACAGTTCTTTCGGCATATAGATTGGCAGAGACCATAGGGGTCGGTATGGAAGTCTAAGACACACTACTGCTATGTGGATGGCCACGGAAAATCACCACATTACCTCCCAAGTACACAATGTACTTAATTTGTAATTAAGATGATTACTTTCTCTAGGGTGAAAGATTCCGGAGTTAAAATAATCCCTGATTCGGATCTCTGAGAGGGACTACTTCGGAGGATGGGATCGGAAAGTTTAGATAATGAGTCGGGAATATTTTGCGAGTCGGAGTGTGAAATGTCAGAAGTATGAAGCAAGTAGGTAAGCTAGAGAACTTGAAAATTAAAATGGATAGGCTAGCAATAGAGTATGGATCCGTAAAATATGGTAGCTAGAGAGGGGGCATATTTGAAGTAGAAGCGTTAGGGTAATTTGTAAAGGATCAGAGGAAGGAAATTCGGGTGAAAGGATAGTTATGTGAAAAAAATAAAACACGTGTAGAAAACTACTTACCAAAGAGTGAAAAAATACTCAATGCTTATATTGGAATCTAAATCGGTAAATATAGTAATAATACAAGCATACAGTCCACCTCTAGATACAGTAAGAAAAAGGTTGAAGCAATCTACAAATATATCGCAGAAACAACAGGTGATTTAGGCTTGTAGAATTTTGCCACAATAACAATTTATCCATCACAATCACATTATTTCAACATCATGATAGAAGTCGATACACGTGAAAGATGCCACGAGGTATAGAAAGATATCAAATAGATTACATTCTTGTTAGACAACGGTTTAGGAATCAAGTAAAAGACTCTAGAGGCTACACAAAAGCAAATACAGACACTGACCACAACATCGTAATTATGAAAACCGCACTTAAATTTAAAAATTTGAAAAAAAGTAACGGAAAAGTGAACTTTGACCTTAAGAAACTAAAAGATTAAAATATCTACGAAAACTTTAAGAAAAGTCAAATGAGTTGCTAAAAGATATCGAGAAAATTTCTGATACTAAGAAAGTAGAAACAGAATGAAAAACATTAAATCCAGCTTAGACAAGGCGGCCAGTAGAAGATCAATTTGGGTTTAGACGAAACAGGGGAACACGGGAGGCTATTTTAGCTATTTTAGTCGTTTGAAGAAATGTTTGGAAATTATCAGAACGAGAGCGGGTCGAAGTATAAGTTAGATGGATGATTGACCGAGTTTATTCTACCTTGTACGAGGGAATCGGATGTTAACAGTCACCAAGCATCTAATTCTTTATTTGGTATGGAGTACTTGCCGCTTCTAGAAATAATTACGTGCTACCGATCGCTGTGCGGAAGATTTGGTTCTAGGAAATGCGCAACCTACGAAAGCACAGAATACTCGGTATTAATGCTAATTGGTTTAGTGACCGCGTTTGTGCACTCTTCGAGTGTCTTCGGCAATCTTCGATTGTTTCAAAGAAACTATTCAGACCTGCCATTTCCAAAAATATGACGTAGAAGTTATTTAAATTGCAGGAATTGAACGTAAAAACTGCCCTAAAATTAATTAGTAAACTCACCATTCTGACCTGAAAAACAAAACTTACAGATTCAAAAATCTGGAAAAATTTAATAAAATTTTTCTTCAACAAAACCGCTTTTCTGTTTAACCTCAACACTACATTTAATACGTAAATAAATTGTCAACATTTTGTTCAGCATGAAAAGTACAATACATTTTTAAGGTGTAACGCCAGAGAACATTTTCAAGTTAACTCAAATTCCAAACAAAATTTTTTACCCATGACTGACAATTCTACTTAAAATGTAGCTCAACACTGACCAGAATTATTATAGTTACACAACCCTAGTTTGGTTTTGGGTGAAAGTTGACAACTTAAAGGACCATAACCTATGCCAACTGATATCTAACATCCCTTGGAATTTAGGAATTTTTAAATTAGGGCGCTAAAGGAAACGTTATTTTGTTCTAGAAAATTCGAACCCGGAAGTGTTGCAATAATATTTAATTTTTCGTGATATCTATAAAAAATATGAACAGAAAGTAATTTAGATTACTGAAGAATAACTTAAATTTAAATATAGGGCGTTTTCCAATAAGCAATGGTAATCATAAACGTGGATTTAAGTAATTAACCTGAAAGCACACGTAGGGATGATTTAAAATTGTGAAATATGTAGGGGTTTTGATAGGCTGGACCAGTCACGTGCCTGAAAGTATATAAATACAGGAAGTGGAAAATTATATTATTATACGAATAATACTATAACTAGACTGGGGGTTGTTACGGTTGTTATCGGAGTTGTTACATGACTACCTAGAGGCATTGGTTATATTCAAATTTAAATCAACGTATATGTTCGGTTAATAAATCTGCAAGGCAAAGAAAATTTCATATTGGTTCAAACTATAATTGGTTAGATTTCTGGCGATTAATCTTGTACTTGAAGAAATAGTGGCATTCAAAGATTTGGTGGTGGACATAATACTAAATATTGATATTCGGGGATACATAAACATCAACTCAATTCTACAAAATAAGGCTCTTACAGGGGAATCTAATAATGATGTAGTTAATTTTAATAAGAAAACTAAATGGTTAAGTCGCAAGTCGTTTGATGGTAGAGGGCGCAATTTTACTGATTGCAAAGAATTTGATGATTCACTATCAACCTACAGTTCGTTGTTTAGCGATGTGACAGTAGGTTAAATAAATATAAAATTTATGAAGAAGAACCACCTTCATATCGTTCATTATTTGGGGATAGTGGAAGTCCGGTAAATTATTTTGAGGCTTACAAAGAATTGCCGCCTCCGTACGGTTCGTGGTTTACCAAGAATAACCCCTGTAAGTAGGTAAGCTATGTTCGTAAGAGCGCAAAAAAACGGTTTTCCCCATGTTAAAGCCCATAAGGAGGACCAAGGTCCAAAAAGACCATTTTGGGTAGATACAAAGATCATTCACCCTACCATTGACCTGTCACATGCAGACCTCGTAGTAGATACTTATGGGGGCTCCTGCTGCCTCATTTCCTCCAGAATCCCTCATTTCCTCACTCATCTCCTCCTGCCTCCCTAGCTCATCTTTTGAGATAAACCTATCTTGTTTGGTATCAATTAATATTAAAACTTTCTCAGCTACCCAAATCTCTAGCAATTTTTTAGATTGCATCATCCCCAAGAAAGCTACCCTCATTTTAAGATTTTTTGCTGGTAGCGATTTCTGACCGTCCTTATAAATTTTTTAGCCACGCGATACCCAAGATTAGTATAAAATTTAATGTACAATCCAAATCTGTAAACAGATTTAAAATTGTATCACCCCTTACAAAGTTACACACATACCTTCTAGTGAGCATACCGCCACCGTACCACTACTCGCTTTTAATGTCATACCATGCTTTCTATCTTGTTTAGCTTGTCTTTCGAGATAAATCTATCTTGTTTGGTATCAATTAATATTAGATTTTTCTCAGCTACCAGAATCTTTAGGAATTTTTTAGATTGTATCATCCCCCAGGAACCTACCCTTATTTTAAGATTTTTTACCAGCAGCGATTTCTGATCGTGCTTATAAATTTTTTAGTCATGCAATACATAAAATTAGTCTAGAATTTTATGTACAATCCGAATCTCTAAATAGATTTAAAATCGGACCACCCCTTACTATTTTACACACACACCCTCTAAATTATAACTTTCCCGCAGCTCATACCTAAAAGAAAATCTAAAAACCATTCTTAAAACTTTTTATTACAGACAATTTTTAGTAATACAGTTTAAATTTTGTAAACCACATTTCTAAATACATATTCACAATTTTTATTCTTAACCTAGAACTCCTCACATCGGTTTATACTTATTAATATTTATTTCTAAA
This sequence comes from Platerodrilus igneus, assembly GCA_036346225.1. Taxonomy (NCBI): domain Eukaryota; kingdom Metazoa; phylum Arthropoda; class Insecta; order Coleoptera; family Lycidae; genus Platerodrilus; species Platerodrilus igneus. The sequence continues at coordinate 184,385 of JARFIW010001485.1, read as the reverse complement.
TAGAACACCTTTTCCAAAGACCAACCGGACCCACGTGTTTCAAATTCCTCTGATTTCGTCTAATATATCTGGTAGTTCCCCCAATAAAGTTTCCAACTTAGCATCTGCTAGTTCCACTTTGTATGGAACACATATAGGATTTTGGAATTTTTTATTAATGCATTTGAGGTCTTCTTTTCCGATAATTTCTTTTACTCTCTGGCCCATCTTGTTAGTGCTTTCCAGAGAAAACGGAAGCCTAGCTTTAACACCATGCCTAGCGGAAACAAATCGGTCGAACTTTCTTCGTAGATAGCTGTTAAATGCACCACAAATTTCTTTTTTAGAATAAACATCCCTTTGTTTGCCGATGTTTGTTCGGCGTCAGAAAGGTCGCAAATTTTAACCAACATTATATTGTCACAAAATGGTTCTGTAATTGGTGTGTGTAGTCCGCCAGTCAGCATCTGTTCGCCTTCGATATAACAAATATTACCAATATCTGTCACCAGATTATTGTTGCACATATTTTCTGCCAACAGCCATAATCCAAATCACTCATTTGTCGGTTTCACTTTATTCCCAAGAAGTTGAGAAACGTTAATCACCTTGGAAATGCTCATGTTTACCGTTATAGCTACTGGTGAATACTAAATTGAATACAAAAAAATTGCCCCCTTATGTATCCTACAGAGTGGGGGCGTATATTGCCGAAGATAGCCGAATATGTCGTACACAGCGATATCGCTTACATTCTCTTGTTTAGGAACTGTTTTGTTATCCGATCTAGGGCGGCAGGGATGCGCATCGACATATGTACGGATATATGTCGAATATATGTAGGATGTTAGGTTAGAGTGAAATTGCCGCATAGGGTAAAATTGCCTCATAAGGTGAAAATGCCCCATAAGGTGAAATTGCTCTATAGGGTGAACTTGCCCCATAGGTCGGAGGCAATTTCACCCTATGTGTGTAAAATGGTAAGGGGTGGTCCGATTTTAAATATATTTAAAGATTTGGATTCTGCATAAAATTCTAGACTAATTTGATGTATTGCATGACTAAAAAATTTATAAGGACGGTCAGAAATCGCTACTGGTAAAAAATCTTAAAATGAGGGTAGGTTCCTGGGGGGATGATACAATCTAAAATATTCGGGTAGCTGAGAAAAATCTAATATTAATTGATACTAAACAAGATAGATTTATCTCGAAAGATGAGCTAAACAAGATGGAAAGTATGGTATGACATTAAAAGCGAGTAGGGGTACGGTGGCGGTATACTCACTAGAAGGTATGTGTGTAACTTTGTGTGTAACTTTGTAAGGGGTGATCTTATTTTGAATCTGTTTACAGATTCGGATTGTACGTAAAATTCTAGACTAGTTTGACGTATCGCATGGCTAAAAAATGTATAAGGACGGTTAGAAATCGCTACCAGCAAAAAGTCATAAAATGGGGGTAGCTTCCTTGGGGATGATGCAATCTAAAAAATTCCTAAAGATTCGGGTAGCTGAGAAAATTCTAATATTAATTGATACCAAATAAGGTACATTTATCTTGTGGGTAGAAATGACTAGTCGAAGAAAACTATTTGTTAGGTTAGCTTATAAAACAAAGAGCAAAATTTAGAGGTTCAGGACTTTAAAAGGGTATAACTTTGCAGGGGGTGGCCCGATGTTAAATCTATTTGCAGATTCGAATTCTGCGTAAAATTCTAGACTAATCTGATGTGTCGCATGTCTAAAAAATTTATAAGGACGGTCTGAAATCGCTACCAGCAAAAAATCTTAAAATGAGAGTAGCTCCTTGGGGGATGATGCAATCTAAAAAATTCCTAGAAATTCGGATAGCTGAAAAAATTCTAATATTAATTGATACCAAACCAGATAAGTTTATCCCGAAAGATGAGCTAGGGAGGCAGGAGGAAATGAGTGAGGAAATGAGGAATTCTGGAGGAAATGAGGCGGCAGGAGCCCCCATAAGCATTTACTACGAGGTCTGCATGTGACAGGTCAATGGTAGGGTGAATGACCTTTGTATCTACCAAAAATGGTCTTTTTGGACCTTGAGCCTTCTTATGGGATTTAACATGGGGAAAACCAGTTTTTGCGCTAGTACGAACAGAGCGTACCTACTCCCGTACACATTATCAAAGACGTGATACCCTAGCACCATATGTTTCACTACCTTGTGAATTTGCTAGTTTCATTGAACAGGCCCAGGTTTTTGAAAGCTTGACCCCAATCCAATTTGGTTTCGTGAGAAGCAAATCAACAGTCAAAGATTGTGGTAGCTCTCTTATCAATTTTACTTCCAGTAGTGGTATTAAATAATATTTTTTGTAGTAGAGTTCTAAGATAACCGTTATTAAAGTGTTTGTTAAGTTGTTGGATTTTGTTTAAGAAACTGTGGGTGATATATTTTAATAGTTCTATTTTTTAGAGTTAAAACCGTGATAAATTTATGTTTAATTGTGTGGTCTGAGTAAAAATTGAAATACCATCCGGAATATTATTAATGAAAGAAGCTACAAACGCAATAGGTGTAACTCTAAACTCTACCTACTTTACATATAAAAATCAGTGTTAAATACACAAATAAATGGATGTGCATGTGTATGGTACTATCAAGTGACATTGCCCGGTTAGTGTTAACAGACTTTGCAGTTAAAATTATAAAAAATAGAAATTTTACGGTTCGTTTTTTCTATAGATACGTGGATGAAGCATTTGTACGGTATCGAAGGAGAAATGTAATTACACACTTAATTTATTCACTGGCTATCACAATAAATTACAGTTTACCATGGTGGTTGAAAAAGACAAAAAAATTAATTTCTTGGATTTAACACTCCACCACCTACGAAATACAATCAAAACTGAGCGGTACACAAAACCAATTTGGTCCGAATGATATTTAAATTATTTATCTCAGCACCCAATCTTGCGGATAGAGCCATTAAGCTTTCAGATCCAGACTTCAGAAAAACATCTATCGAAAAAGGCAGATTAACATTGGAAATTAACAATTATCCATTAAAGTTAATTAACGATGTATTTAAAAATCGTATTCACAAACTTAACAATAATTACAATACACAAAACAAAAACAGTTACTTAAATGTAAACTACATTGCAATAACTTACATTCTAATTTTATCAGAAAAATTACAAAAAGCATTAAGCAAATATAATTTAAAAATAGCGCACAAAGGTTATAATTTTACAAATAACTGGTATAGCAAACTTAAAGATAAGACACCTAAAAATAAAATTACATCTTATATATGAAGTCCCGTGTGAAAACATGTGAAAACATTGGACAAAGCGTTCAACATTTAGATAAAAGAATTAATGGACATAAATTTGATAAAACCAACCAAACTGCGCTAACTAAACATGAAAAAAAATAGAACATCAATTTGAAATCAATCAAACCAAAATATTTAATACAGAAAAAAATAAAAATAAAAAACCGTAAATGAAAAAACAGACATAAAATCCCTTAGTAAAACATATTATAATGTAATTAAATAATATTTATGTATCACCTTGTACTTTTAAGTTAATTTTCAATACTATCTTTCTTTTATCAACAAACAGCTGGTAATCTACAAGCAAACCTAATCAGCTACAGTTATTGTTATTCTACATTTCAATTGACTTACAACAAAGTTAAATAATATATAGAGTGTTGTATTTTTAGTTTCCATTGACTACAGGTTAAGCAGCTGCTACGGTTTTTTTTTTAATTTTAAAAGGGAAAAGAATTTAATTTGTTTGTACTGTTATAATTTTATTTATACAATTTTTAGTTTAAGGTAATTTTTAATAGTAATGTTTGTTAAACAGTGTGCAGTAAATTATAAATCATGTTTCACAAGCAAAAATTAATTCCACACATATTAAAGTTTAAAGAATTTGTACCAAAATTTGAGATAGGCATATGTTAGTAAAATGATATTTATTTGTAAATCTAACCATTGAGAAATACAAGATTGTTGCTGAAACTATTGGACTTTGGGTTGTTGCACGTGCAACCCTGTGGGATGTTGTATTATCAAAAGTTATTGAATTAACCTTGTCGGGTTGGCCAAATTTTGTGGAGTCTTAAGACTTAAAGCCTTTAGTCAAGCACAATGAATATCGTGCAGCAATATTGTTTAATGGTAGGTACAAAAATAGTTAAGGGATAGAATCTTTTGCCTGTTTCATTATAAGCATACCGGTATAGTGAGGAAATGCTTTTGTGTTTATATTGTTCGTTGTGCGTTGTTATTTATGACGTTACAAACCCGGTTTTATGGCAGCTAGATTGTTTTGTGCAAGATTATGGGTGCAAAATATTGAAGTAGGGTAACTTTATACTATAGTTTTATTTCAAACCTTCCCACCTTCACTCCATTTTCCAGTGTATGTTTGGGTCATATGTTGGTCACTCACCGCATGGATCATGCGCTACTGTCACTAAACCACTAGATCATGGAACCGGCTAATGTCAAGAAAGGGCGTTTGCTCGTCCTCAAGTAAGTTACTCTACGAAACTAAAACTATTAAATTGCATAATGTTAATGATGCAGTATAAATTAGAATGTTTATACTCATTTATATGACCTAGGAAAAATAGTTAAGATTCATAGCAATAGTACATATCTTGTAATTGTAAATAATGTCTTTAGATTGCCTCACATTAATTCTATTAAAGTAGCCAAAGAAGGACCGATTAGTGAGGGAATCAAATCTAGAGCAGGGATTATACCAAAAGTTTTGGAATAATTTAGAGATACATTTCGCATAGGAGAATCAGTTGAAGCAAATAATATAAAGGTGGGTAATTAATACTTGATAGTAGTAAAATAATATCTCTGAGGAAGAAAAATAGTCTTAATACTATTGGTCGAGAGTCATTGTAGATAATAAAGACCTTGATTGCACTGTTTCCCTTCCCCGAGAGAAATTACAACAACCATCACTACGCACAATCACCAGATATAGCAGGGTCGTTAAACCTCCAAATAAAATCTCTACAGAACGAAAGAAGTGTTATGCAGAAAGGGCATTTTAAAAGATTATACAGAACGCACCTGCAATTGTACTCTGGTTGTTGTTCACGAATTAAAAGCTGAACAGTGGCATAACTTTTCTTGGAAATAGTTCACCCTTCCTTTTTACGGGTAGTAAAAGTTTAGGTGAACAGCAGAATATAAAAAATATTCTGGCGGGACTAGCATCGACCTTCATCGGCTGCGGTAAACGCAAAAGACTTAAATTTCATGATGAGGCAAAGATACCTAGATAAAATTAAATAGACACTATAATTTAACTTTTGTTTAAATAGTTAAATAAAAATTTATGCTCAAAGAAAATTTTGTATATTGTACGTCCAGGTAAGGCATTTGTTTAAACACATATCATGTCTACGAACGTATGCATGAAGTACCAATAATGACGTATCTAGTTTAAACACTTTATACATATGCTCTAATATTCATTTTCATTAATCCTAACAGATACAGAATAAGACAAAATTTTGACTATCGACATGCGTTAAAAGAAAATTCTTATTGTCAATTATAAACATAGGTAATCATCTTTTTGCAATTGTAATAAAGTGTAAAAGAAAATTTGATTTCTTTTAGGTATAGAGTTCTTAACACAAAAGTTTCACGAAAATCCTTATGTCACAGAATACGTGAGCAGTTAATCAAAATTTACATATTATTAGTTTACACAAGTTAAATAAATTCGCATCTTACATGCAAGCTAAATACTTTATAATAAAGTTTTAAAAACAGATGTGATTATTTTCAAACAAAAACTCAATCGCCTTTTTATTTATATAAGAAACTATTTATTTAGTAAAAGTTTTAATCTCATACCTGTAGTTTTTTGTAATTCAAATAAAACAAATAAATTACTCAAAGTTTAACAGGTGCTCCTTTGTATCCTTCGGCGGTTTTAGTAGATTATGTGAACCAGCTTGCAGGAAAAACAAAAGATCTCGCACATCTCCATAAATTGTAGCAACCAAAACTTGCTAGATTTAGAATCTTCTAACGTTAGTTTAAACGTCAACTGGACGATACATATACAAAATTTAGACACCAACGTAATTGAAAATATAATTGAAGAGGAAACGCAATAAGCAAAGATAAATGTAAAGGTCCAGTATAAAATTCCTGGGTGGTAGAAAGTCTCACGTTTAAATAGTAAAGGTTATTATATCCCTGTCACGAGGTACGCGAGCCACTACAGTCAGTTGGTAGCAATGTTAGATAATTGTAAACATGACGCGCAAATTAAAACGTCACATAATATGCGAATTATTGCAACACAATTAAAGGTTATAAAAATTTTAAATAAAACCCCAACGGGGTAGTCACGTGAACATGTAGGGCTTCTTGCAGAATTACTCCATAATGTCGGCAGCGGCTTCGCTGTTGATCCTTTTCGGGCGTCGGCTGCTTCGCTGATCTTTCGGGCGTGGGAATTCATGAGCCCGGTTGAAGCCAAATTGGATTGTCTTCTTCCTATATGTAGGAACGACAGGAAACTGGTATATAAGGAACGATAATCAAGAGAAGGCAAAAGAAATCTACATAACACAAAAAGACACGATAAGATACAAGACAACTCCCCTTGTTCACATCTCGGTGGCTAGTCTCAACGCGTATGCCGGAAATCACCACTTCCCTTCTCGGCACACCGCGTCGGCGCAATCTCGCGCAACGCACTCTCTAAAGTGACGGAAATACGCACACGTCCTTTTAAATTTATGGCGCAAAATTCTTGCAAATTAAAACTTAATTCAGAATGTTTAGTGCCGAAATTTTCGGCACGTAACAAGGTGGGTAACGTAGATAATCTGGTGCTCTTGGCTCCATATTCAAAATCAGGTACAAATGGCGAGGTATCATCAAAATTATCAGGAAAAGCTCTTGAAGGCAGTTCGATAAGGAAAGAATAAAACTTTAACTTATCAAACAAAAAAAACAACGAAGATTGTTGGGGGAAACGAACACTAACGAGCGTCTTGAGTAAACTACAATTCAGATTCACTCCAATATGCTTTTATGTACGAGTATTGGAAAATTTACCAATAAGGAAATTACTTATATATGTACGTAACATGTTGAGACGTAGCGAAAAGACATGTTAAAATAGTTATTATATATATTTTTGTGGTTACCAGCTGAATTATGATTTTGTGTATATTTCAAATAGAAGTGGTGGAATCCGTTGGAGTTTACTTTACTATAACCGTAGGTATATGACAACTTGCTTGAGAAATTTCAAACACGTAATTTTCTAAATAAAATGCACTCGTAGATAGATGAATCGCATAACCCAGTAGAACTCCTAATGAGGAATTTAAATTTATTATTTTGTGAAGCCCTTTGCAGTATCGAAATCAAACATCGTACGAAAGCTTTTCCATATTAACTAATATCTTGAATAATGACTAGTAGGCTCCCCAAACTAAATAACAAAAACAATTCTTAAAATTCCTCTAACATTGAAATTAGATGTACAGATAAATATATAGTGTTGCAAGAATATTTCTAAATTAAGTTTGAAATATTTGATCAAGTAAATCGCTTCATATACATAATCTAACATAATATCAAAATTTCCCTATATTAGATGCTAACTTTAACAATTATTAATTTTTACAAAATAAGTAAGAGTGGAGGAGCGTAAATTCCTCCAATGGATAGCGATGCGGTACAAAAGAAAACAGAGAGTGACAACCAAAATTGGTAAAATATAAAAATGGGAACTTGAAATTAATGGTTCAGGAAAAAATATGTGAGTGTAATAAAGGCGGTAGTCGATGAATAATTAAGTTTATAAAAAATCAATAATAAAAGAAACTCACCAGATTATGTTGCAAGATTATCTCGGCTCACACTGGTCGCGAATTACACACAAGCGGTATTAGTTTTATTATGCGACAAAAAGCAAGGTCACAAACTATACGTATATACGTTTAGATGTCGCGAATGCTTGCTTGAATAATGGTGTAAGAATGTATCATGCATATGCTAGTTACACTAGATAACTAAGCATCTAAATTGTTGTTAACCTTGTTGTGTCCATCGCGGACTATCACTTTAAAGTTTTTAATCAACACTAACAATTCGACCCGAACCATAAATTTAATACAGGGCGCCGGTCCATACTCTCCGCCTTGAAAGTGAAAAAATTTTCAAAGAAATGGAAAAAAAGGATACGCCAATAAAAAAAAGGGAAAAGAAAAGTAATAGCGTGCTTAAAATAAACAAATTGTAAGAAAGAGTATGTTAAGTGGTACAGCATAGTGCATTTAAACTCAAACTAAAAATTGTATATGCGGTTAAAAAGAAAATGCGGTTAAGTATATTTATTGGGTGGGTAACGGAGAACGTTTTACAACGGCACGTATAAAAGAACCGTTTTTTGTTTTTACGTTGGCAATAAGTACGACGTCGTCTTTGCTGTGATAAACTTCTTGAATTATGCCTAATGGCCACCGAAGAAGAGGAGCATCGTGTGGATTAACAAAAACTAAAGTCCCCACCTTAACGGAATTATCAGGAGTGCACCACTTCTGTCGCGTCTGAAGCCTATGCAAGTAGTCTATCCTCCATTTTTTCAATAAGACGACCAATATATCTAATAATTTTTTCCGGTTAACCAAATTAATTTTTTCATTTGGTAAATCAAAGGCGTGGAAATAATGTAAAGGCGTGGACATTAAAAAATGAGTTGGTGTAAGAACTTCGGGGCGAGGGTCTGAGGACAATAAACAAAGCGACCTGAAATTTAACAAACTTTCTATTTGAATGAGCACGGTTTGAAATGCTTCATATATTAATAACTGATTTTTAATTACACGAAACAAATGTGTTTCACAATTTTTTATATTTGATTCCCACATAGTTCCAAAACGGGTAGCTCGTGGATGGATCATCTTCCATTTTATGCGGTGATTGGAAAGTTCAATACCTAAAACTTTTTGATAATTGGAGGACAACAAAAATTTATACAAATCGTCTAATTGTGCTTTGGCACCAACAAAATTTGTCCCATTATCTGAATATAAGCAAGAAACGGGTCCAAGGTAAGAAATACATCGTTTAAAGGCGGCTAGAAAGTTGACAAGTCAGAGAATAGTTCTATATGCACACACAAAAGACAAATGTACGCTTTCTGTGAACAAACACCTATACAACGTGTTAAAGTAATTTTAATAGGACCCGCATAGTCAACGCCAGTTTACACAAATGCTTTGGCTTCTTGCACTCGGAATGAGAGCATATCGGCCATTTTTGATTGTGAGTAAGAAGACGATAAACGAAAACACGAGTTACATTGGTGTACTCGAATTCTTATAATATTTCTGGCGGACAGTATCCAAAAACGTATAAGTATAGACATCAAGAGATTTGAGCCGGTTGACGATTTACATTATGGTAATGATCTATAATAGTATTAACAATGTGTTCATTCTTGGGCAGTAACGCGGGATGCTGAGTTTCAAAAGCAAGATCCGAGTTAGATAATCTCCCTTCTATTCGCAATATCTTATCTTCATCCAAAATGGAACAACAATTTTTAATATTTGAATAGAACTTGGATTTACTTAATTTATTCAGTTCTGCACTAAAATGAACAAACTGAATTGAGCGAATAACATACTTTTCAGCAATAATTAAATCGCATGCCCTAACATCCTTAGTAAGCGGCAGTTTTTTAACAAAACGAAGTACATATACTACTGTCCTAAGTAGTTTGGTTCAGGACAAACAGCGTTGAGCTAAAGCTTATAGTACATGCTGTTGACATTGAACCAAAACGGATAAAGTATTTAATTTATATTCAGGCAAACCATCTATGTTATTAGCAGAGAGTAGCTTAATAGACCAATCTGAAGTTGGACAATGCATCCAAGGTGGGCCATGCCACCATAATTTGTGATCAATTAAATTTGAAGGCTATAAACGACAAAATTGTACGTTTCGTACATTTAGCCTCCGTACTAGATGTCGTTATTTTAAATAAGTCTACCGATGGCTACTATGAAAGGCCAAGAATTTTTAAATTACCATCGTCATCAAAATTTACAGAAGAGCGGTGAGAATCTGGAAGGCTAGACAACAACTCGGGTGAATTAGACGCCCAATTTAATGAAGTCAAAAGCTCCAGATTTAAGTAAAGTAATAAGCTCACACGGCTCAATAGCGGTTTCATAATCACACACAGAACAAACCAGGTCGTCCAGGTATAGTTTAGTTAGAGGTAGCTAGTAGTGTCGCGTTTGGAAATCGACTACTTTCCTCAGAAGCTAACTGATGAATAGTGCGCATTGCTGTATATGGGCTAAGTTTTAGCCCAAAAGGCAGGCGATTAAATTGATAAGTATGTATTTTTCTTCGCTAGCAAAACTAAATAAAAATTTTAAATATTTACGATGAAATTCTGGTACCACAATTTGAAGGTACATTTGTTTTATGTCTGCTGTTAACGCTATTGGAAATAAGCGAAAATTCAGCAGAAGTAAAAATAAATCGGCCTGTAAATTAGGACCAGTATAGAGTATGGTATTTAACGAACATCCTGTATGAGTTTTGCTTCTGGCATCAAGGACAAGCGGTAATTTTGTTGTAGCCTTGTCCTGGCGGATAACAGGATGGTGTGGTATATAATATCCTTCATTTGTAATATTACGAGTGGGTACTTCTGATACATAGCCGTTAGTTATATATTCATTTATTATTTGATTATAATTTTCTCCAAGTGTTGGTTTGAATCTGCGTTCTAAACACAAATTGGTGATGGGCGATTGCATAAGAACTGCCTAGTTCAGAAGGATTCTTGCAAAATGGCAAGGCAATCGAAAAGCAGCCTTTTGCGTCTCTTAATACGGATGCGGTGTATTAATTTTCACATTGCGTTTCCTCTTGGCTAAGGAATTGCTTTACAGAAACTTCCTCGAGTTTCCAAAACTTATGCAAGGAAGCTTCAATATTATTTACGGCTAGTTATTTTGTGAACTGTTGTCCAGCAAACAACAAATAATTGTTTGATTGCCATCAGAACCAGTTGCATATATTTGGGCGGTAGCTAGCAATATGGTAGTGTTAGATTTTGATTCAGAACTAAGTGCACAGTGACAGCCTGTTCTACTTGGGAACTGGTACCGGGAAGTGGTACACTATTATTAATCGTGACTGGGACTGAAGTACTTGCATGCGTTCTTCTTGATAAATCTCTAGAGCTTGAATGTGCACCTTTTTTTATCAGAATTCTTTTTAAAACAAAGCAAACTATGATGGCGATTCTGACAGTAATTACAAAAATACGTCTATTTACACGACAATAAAGTATGAGTAACGCTTAAACAATTAACGCACCCATTCTTTGGTTTGATAAATTTAAATCTGTCTTCAGGTGCATTCATATTTTTAAACTGCGGACAGAGGTATAGTTTTAAATGTTTATTTTTGTGACACAATACACGTAAAGGCAAACTGGATGCAAACGTTTTAGTCTTGAATCCGGACAGTTGCGTTTTATGTTTATGGTTATAAAAACGTGAATTATCATATGAGAGTTTTAAGATTTTAACTTGGTCTTGAATAAATTGTCTTAGCGTTTTATACGAAGAAATTTCTTTATTATGAAGTAACAATTCAAAAGCTTGTGCAGTTTCTGCATCGAACTTCTTTAATCCCCAATGCAAAAAAAAATGAAATCTAAAAGATCGGTAATTCACACCTGTCGCAGCGCAGCAATAGATGCTGAATATTTTTCGATAAAAGTATTTAAACTATTAGCGGCCTGTGAACAATTTTTTAATTGAAAAATATTATTTAAATAATGTGTACCTAACGAACGTTTATCTTGGTACCTTTTTACCAAGCTATCCCATAATATATTGGAAGTCCGCAAAGGAAACTATACTTGTTGCTATTTGCAGGGCAGAATCTGTTAATTTACCCATAAGGTATTGAACTCTTTGGCTATCAGTAAGTTGCTGGTTCAAATGTATATTGGCCTTAAATGACTGGTAGAATAAATCCCATTTAAGTATTTCCCCAATAAAGTATGGGATCTCGATAAGGGGCAACGGGATAGAAATTTTAGAATTACCCCTAGGATTTTCTGGTTGCGGTGATTTAAATTGATTAATATTATTACACACGCGTTTAATTCGACTATACATTTCATTAAATGCAATTAAACTTTGATACTCAGGTTGAAATTCTGGTTTTAATGCTAATTGAAATTCATTTATCTTATCTAGAATACATTCAAACTTTTATCTTAATTCTTCGATTGTTTCGGTATCTGCCATAAATTGTTCATTATTTCGCGACTCAAATGTAGAAATATTTTTTGAACTATTATATAATAATGTAGTCTGTTGAAATACACTCTCTTTTCCCTTGTGAAATATTTTTAATTTATCTTCCATATTTAATAGAACAAAAAAAACTTTTTTAGTATAGGAAAGAGAAAGAGGATGCAATTTACAAGAAAAGTGCAAGCAGACTCTACAAAGTAATTTTTGCTGAAATATCCAACTCAAAAGACCAACCTAATTTAGAGGGGCGTAAATTCCTCCAATGGATAGCGGTGCGGTACAAAAGAAAACAGAGGGTGATAGCAAACAAAAATACGACCGCCTCACGCCAGTAATGCTGTGGCTGCAATGATATGTTAGGTTACTGTTAAAAATATATATTATTATTAAAAAACAGGCATATCAGAACAGTTGTTCTAAAACTATTGCAGAGTGTTCTGATATGCGTGTTGTGATTTGTGTTTTTTAATAATACTATCTAATTTGTGTTTTTAATAATAATATCTATTTCTAACAGTAACCTAACTTGTCATTGCAGCCACGGCATTACTGGCGTGTGACGGTCGTGCAAAAATTAGGAAAAAATAAAAATGGGAACTTAAAATTAATTGTTCAGGAAAAAATATCTAAGTGCGATAAAGGCGGTAGTCGATGAATAATTAAGTTTGTAAAAAGTCAACAATAAAAGAAACTCACCAGATGATGTTGCAGGATTATCTCGACACGCACTTGTTGCGAATTACACACAAACGGTCATATTTTTATTATGCGGTAAAAAGCCAGGTCACAAACTTTACGTATATATGTTTAGTTGTCGCGAATGCTTGCTTGAAGAATGGTATAGTCGAAACCATGAAAGAAGTCGTCTGCGTCATCACTCGTATTCGTACGAATTAAGTTGAAAATTTTAAGTCAATGTAACATCTAGTTCATAAATACCCAATAAATATTCGATTCTGAAGTTTCCGTCAAGCTTTGCGCATCATCATACCGTAATGAAGCATGGTTGCCAATAATATTTTATTTTCATAGAAATAGTTGCTTTAACTATTTTTAAATTGGCGTCCTCTTGTTTTACGAGTTTAATGAATTCAGTTAAAATAAAACGCATTTTCATAAATTGAGTTACATATATTGATCTGAATAGAAATGTAGAGTAGAATTTATTTAAGAAGAGCCTGTACGTCATCATGCACACACGGCTAAAACGGTGTCAGATTAATCCATTGTTTATAAATAGGTATGCCCGTTCAGCATTTCAGCGGCGTAGATAATTTGCTGTTAAATGTCAATTAATATTTGTGACTTTGATACTCTATATTTATTTCTTATGCTTTCATAGTTTTCTTTATGTTTTTTTGTGTTTTGTGCCTTGCTTAAATGCGTATTCGACATGTGAATTTAAGCCACCAACAAATAAAACTTAATTTTAAAATATTTACTCTCTCTTGTTTTCAAAATCTTAAAAAATCATTAAATCCGCTACACCGCTGACTTTCAAGGTTTGCGCATAGTCAAATGACGTACAGGCTCTTCTTAAATAAATTCTACTATACAATAACGGCAATATAAACCATTTACGGCAGCTGCATTGAAATCTTTCTCGGTACGATAACTTTGGCAACCGTGCTTTATGGAAAAATTAACATTTTGTCTTGTTTACGTTCTAATAAAATGGCTTGTTACGTTTTTTTTCGTGGCAGCCACGTTGGGCGCCAAATATATGCTACGTTGGCTCGTAGCCGGACGTAACACCAAGAAAATCAAAGAAATGACCGGGCTCAATCGGAGATTAGGGGGGTTGTAGAAAGCAGACCAACATACAATGTACGCGGCTGTAAGGAGTTAGTGATAATACCTGCAAGAGGTGTAGAAAGCAGACTGACCTATGATGTATGCGGCGGTAAGGAGTTAGTGACAATACCTGCAATAAAAGAATTTAGAATAGCAAACCTGCAATAAAAAAGATTAGTCCTGCAAACCTGAAATAAAGAAAAAGCATAGCAGCAATGCATAGTCTAAGTTAGTCAGTACTTGGTAGAATGTAAAAAAAAACTGTTTAGATAATCTATATAATATAACAACGGTAAAAGCAATACAAAAATTTTTTTAGTACAAAGTGAGGTAATATTGGGGAGTAGCAGAAACGTTTCCTCACACACACCAATTAAACATAAATCAGATAAAATGTTGACAAAAGATAAATAGATAAGACACAATTGGTATGAGTAATTCAGTAGTATTGATTTTTCTTTCTTTATTTTTTTTCTCTATGTTTTAAAATAGCATGCAAGTCTATTGTAAAAGGTATCAGAACGACAAAGACATGGTAAAGCAACGGATAGATATTTAAAGTAATAACAAGTAGGAAATAGTTCAACTTACAAAAGTCGTTCAGCAACGCTTCCTTGCAACTGAAGTGTGCGATTCAACGATGTCCTGTACTAACGAAGCACTTCACCCTTGACTGTGAGGGTGTTGATGGAACTTATCACACGTTACACTAATCACACCTACGTATTTCACTGGTGTTAGCAGCAGACATTATCACGCGTCGGAACTACGTAGCCTTGATAAATTTCTTGGTAATTCTATTTCCTAAGACAATAATTTTGAAATATTCTGTAGCACTAGTTTAATTCCAACTGGGACCAAATGTATATTATTTTCATAGACATCCCAAAAAGCAGTTAGAAACTTCAACCAATACCTTGGTAAGCCGGTAATCTGTTATATTTCGCAAATAACGAAATTTGCGCAAGCAATGATCTATTTTAGATTCTTTGTTGTTAGAAAATTCAGAAACTACAGTATCACTGTATTTAAATAATCCAAAGTATGCGCTACTCTGAAAAAAAGGACCGCGAAACTGGATCGCACACACAGTTTAAATATCAAAAGACAAAACAACTAAAAAGAATCATAACGGGTAAAGCACGTGTATAACTAAAGCAAGTCCGTCAAATGTTCCTTAAAACATTTATCTCACAAGAAAAACAACTAAAAACAATTAGTAAGACACGCGTAAGCAATAAAACCGTCCGTCAAATGTTCCGTAAAGCACACGTGCCTCGAGTTTAACAAGCTCTACTACTTTTACTTTCGACAGAAAATCAACAAAAAAAAACACGGCGTGCTTGTTCATGAACAATACGAGAATTGATACCGCAGTAATTTTCACTATTCTCAAAGCAGAAAGAAGCACTATTTTACAACGTACTTAATATATCGGAACACAGAACAGAACTACTCTCCTCGTCTGTCTATATCAACTCGTCGCTATTACAACCGCTTATCGCCTCTTATCTAGGCTTGTATATTCACATAAGGAACTAAATTTATACGACGGCCAGATAAAAACGATGCAATCTATAATTAATTACAAGCTGTCGTAAAATGTTAAGCTATTAAAAATGCACGTTATATTCTGAAGTATTTACTAATTGGGAAAAAGCGTAAAATGTTAAGCTATTAAAAATGCCCGTTACAAATTCCCCCCTAACAAAATAAGACGTCGGGGAGAAAAAAAGAAAGAAAACGACAGACAAGGAACCAAACAAAAAATTATTTTATCCGGTTCGAAGGACCAACACCAGTATAAGAAAAAGCACATTTTTTCAAAAGAAGACAAAGTCATCTATCGTAACCAACAACGACAGAATAGTTAAAGAAAGCATTAAGTAAACACCCAATGAGGATCAAAGGTCTTAGCTACTTTCAAAATCGTCAAAAGACGGATGTCTCCAAAAGGGACATTTATGTTCTCCACCTCAAAGAAAAGTTTTGGCTTCCCGCGGAGAAACCAAGAGGAAAGAAAAAAACGAGGAAGAAAACTCGTAGCAAACCAACTAGACGACAAAACTGTCAACCTCAAGTGTGCAGTAAAGAAAAAACCAAGACAAAGTAAAGAGCAAAGGCAAGCTAGTACACCATCTAGAATACTTCCAGCTGAGGTAACACAGATTTGTATGAAACGATTACTCAAGCAAAGTATGGCTAACAGACCTACAGAAGCGACCAAGTCGAAATCCCTAAAGGAAAAGAAAATAGATCTGAAGCCTACCTCAAGGAATGGATGTAGAAAGCGACTATAATAGTCAAATACTGAACAAACGATAGATCTAGCCAGAAGAAAGAGTCACGGGATGGGCTAGCTACAAAAATATGAATAGGAATACGAAATGGGCGCCAGTGTTTTCGGACACAAGCTTATCAGCGAAAACACAAGACCAATAAGCCAAGAAAATTACAAGTCATAACAAAAAGAAATTAAAAAAAAAAATCAAGAGCAAACCAAAAAAAATCGAGCGCAAATCAAAAAAAAAATCGAGCCCACGTTGGGCGCCAAAATTTCTGTTACGTTAATCGTGGCCCCACGTTGGGCGCAAAATTTATGTTACGTTTTTTTTCGAGCCCCACGTTGGGCGCCAAAAATTTCTGTTACGTTTTTTTCCGTGGCAGCCACGTTGGGCGCCAAATTTATGCTACGTTGGCTCGTAGCCGGACGTAACACCAAGAAAATCAAAGAATGACCGGGCTCAATCGGAGAGTAGGGGGTTGTAGAAAGCAGACTGACCTATGATGTATGCGGCGGTAAGGAGTTAGTGACAATACCTGCAATAAAGAATTTAGAATAGCAAACCTGCAATAAAAAAGATTAGTCCTGCAAACCTGAAATAAAGAAAAAGCATAGCAGCAATGCATAGTCTAAGTTAGTCAGTACTTGATAGAATGTAAAAAAAACTGTTTAGATAATCTATATAATGTAACAACGGTAAAAGCAATACAAAAAAGTATTAGTACAAAGTGAGGTAATATTGGGAGTAGCAGAAACGTTTCCTCACACACCAATTAAACATAAATCAAGTAAAATGTTGACAGAAGATAAATAGATAAGACACAATTGGTATGAGTAATTCAGTAGTATTGATTTTTCTTTCTTTCTTTTTTTTCTCTATGTTTTAAAATAGCATGCAAGTCTATTGTAAAAGGTATCAGAACAACAAAGACATAGTAAAACAACGGATAGATATTTAAAGTAATAACCAGTAGGAAATAGTTCAACTTACAAAAGTCCTTCAGCAACGCTTTCTTGCAACTGAAGTGTGGGATTCAACGATGTCCTGTACTAACGAAGCACTTCACCCTTGACTGTGAGGGTGTTGATGGAACTTATCACACGTTACACTAATCACACCTACGTATTTCACTGGTGTTAGCAGCAGACATTATCACGCGTCGGAACTACGTAGCCTTGATAAATTTCTTGGTAATTCTATTTCCTAAGACAATAATTTCAAAATATTCTGTAGCACTAGTTTAATTTCAACTGGGACCAAATGTATATTATTTTTATATACATCCCAAAAAGCAGTTAGAAACTTCAACCAATACCTTGGTAAGCCGGTAATCTGTTATATTTCGCAAATAACGAAATTTGCGCAAGCAATGATCTATTTTAGATTCTTTGTTGTTAGAAAATTCAGAAACTACAGTATCACTGTATTTAAATAATCCAAAGTATGCGCTACTCTGAAAAAAAGGACCGCGAAACTGGATCGCACACACAGTTTAAATATCAAAAGACAAAACAACTAAAAAGAATCATAACGGGTAAAGCACGTGTATAACTAAAGCAAGTCCGTCAAATGTTCCTTAAAACATTTATCTCACAAGAAAAACAACTAAAACAATTAGTAAGACACGCGTAAGCAATAAAACCGTCCGTCAAATGTTCCGTAAAGCACACGTGCCTCGAGTTTAACAAGCTCTACTACTTTTACTTTCGACAGAAAATCAACAAAAAAAAACACGGCGTGCTTGTTCATGAACAATACGAGAATTGATACCGCAGTAATTTTCACTATTCTCAAAGCAGAAAGAAGCACTATTTTACAACGTACTTAATATATCGGAACACAGAACAGAACTACTCTCCTCGTCTGTCTATATCAACTCGTCGCTATTACAACCGCTTATCGCCTCTTATCTAGGCTTGTATATTCACATAAGGAACTAAATTTATACGACGGCCAGATAAAAACGATGCAATCTATAATTAATTACAAGCTGTCGTAAAATGTTAAGCTATTAAAAATGCACGTTATATTCTGAAGTATTTACTAATTGGGAAAAAGCGTAAAATGTTAAGCTATTAAAAATGCCCGTTACAAATTCCCCCCTAACAAAATAAGACGTCGGGGAGAAAAAAAAGAAAGAAAAACGACAGACAAGGAACCAAACAAAAAAATTATTTTTATCCGGTTCGAAGGACCAACACCAGTATAAGAAAAAGCACATTTTTTTTCAAAAGAAGACAAAGTCATCTATCGTAACCAACAACGACAGAATAGGTAAAGAAAGCATTAAGTAAACACCCAATGAGGATCAAAGGTCTTAGCTACTTTCAAAATCGTCAAAAGACGGATGTCTCCAAAAGGGACATTTATGTTCTCCACCTCAAAGAAAAGTTTTGGCTTCCCGCGGAGAAACCAAGAGGAAAGAAAAAAAAACGAGGAAGAAAACTCGTAGCAAACCAACTAGACGACAAAACTGTCAACCTCAAGTGTGCAGTAAAGAAAAAACCAAGACAAAGTAAAGAGCAAAGGCAAGCTAGTACACCATCTAGAATACTTCCAGCTGAGGTAACACAGATTTGTATGAAACGATTACTCAAGCAAAGTATGGCTAACAGACCTACAGAAGCGACCAAGTCGAAATCCCTAAAGGAAAAGAAAATAGATCTGAAGCCTACCTCAAGGAATGGATGTAGAAAGCGACTATAATAGTCAAATACTGAACAAACGATAGATCTAGCCAGAAGAAAGAGTCACGGGATGGGCTAGCTACAAAAATATGAATAGGAATACGAAATGGGCGCCAGTGTTTTCGGACACAAGCTTATCAGCGAAAACACAAGACCAATAAGCCAAGAAAATTACAAGTCATAACAAAAAGAAATTAAAAAAAAAAATCAAGAGCAAACCAAAAAAAATCGAGCGCAAATCAAAAAAAAAATCGAGCCCACGTTGGGCGCCAAAAATTTCTGTTACGTTAATCGTGGCCCCACGTTGGGCGCCAAATTTATGTTACGTTTTTTTTCGAGCCCCACGTTGGGCGCCAAAAATTTCTGTTACGTTTTTTTCCGTGGCAGCCACGTTGGGCGCCAAATTTATGCTACGTTGGCTCGTAGCCGGACGTAACACCAAGAAAATCAAAGAATGACCGGGCTCAATCGGAGAGTAGGGGGGGTTGTAGAAAGCAGACTGACCTATGATGTATGCGGCGGTAAGGAGTTAGTGACAATACCTGCAATAAAAGAATTTAGAATAGCAAACCTGCAATAAAAAAGATTAGTCCTGCAAACCTGAAATAAAGAAAAAGCATAGCAGCAATGCATAGTCTAAGTTAGTCAGTACTTGATAGAATGTAAAAAAAACTGTTTAGATAATCTATATAATGTAACAACGGTAAAAGCAATACAAAAAAGTATTAGTACAAAGTGAGGTAATATTGGGGAGTAGCAGAAACGTTTCCTCACACACCAATTAAACATAAATCAAGTAAAATGTTGACAGAAGATAAATAGATAAGACACAATTGGTATGAGTAATTCAGTAGTATTGATTTTTCTTTCTTTCTTTTTTTTCTCTATGTTTTAAAATAGCATGCAAGTCTATTGTAAAAGGTATCAGAACAACAAAGACATAGTAAAACAACGGATAGATATTTAAAGTAATAACCAGTAGGAAATAGTTCAACTTACAAAAGTCCTTCAGCAACGCTTTCTTGCAACTGAAGTGTGGGATTCAACGATGTCCTGTACTAACGAAGCACTTCACCCTTGACTGTGAGGGTGTTGATGGAACTTATCACACGTTACACTAATCACACCTACGTATTTCACTGGTGTTAGCAGCAGACATTATCACGCGTCGGAACTACGTAGCCTTGATAAATTTCTTGGTAATTCTATTTCCTAAGACAATAATTTCAAAATATTCTGTAGCACTAGTTTAATTTCAACTGGGACCAAATGTATATTATTTTTATATACATCCCAAAAAGCAGTTAGAAACTTCAACCAATACCTTGGTAAGCCGGTAATCTGTTATATTTCGCAAATAACGAAATTTGCGCAAGCAATGATCTATTTTAGATTCTTTGTTGTTAGAAAATTCAGAAACTACAGTATCACTGTATTTAAATAATCCAAAGTATGCGCTACTCTGAAAAAAAGGACCGCGAAACTGGATCGCACACACAGTTTAAATATCAAAAGACAAAACAACTAAAAAGAATCATAACGGGTAAAGCACGTGTATAACTAAAGCAAGTCCGTCAAATGTTCCTTAAAACATTTATCTCACAAGAAAAACAACTAAAAACAATTAGTAAGACACGCGTAAGCAATAAAACCGTCCGTCAAATGTTCCGTAAAGCACACGTGCTTCGAGTTTAACAAGCTCTACTACTTTTACTTTCGACAGAAAATCAACAAAAAAAACACGGCGTGCTTGTTCATGAACAATATGAGAATTGATACCGCAGTAATTTTCACTATTCTCAAAGCAGAAAGAAGCAGTATTTTTCAACGTACTTAATATATCGGAACACAGAACAGAACTACTCTCCTCGTCTGTCTATATCAACTCGTCGCTATTACAACCGCTTATCGCCTCTTATCTAGGCTTGTATATTCACATAAGGAACTAAATTTATACGACGGCCAGACAAGAACGATGCAATCTATAATTAATTACAAGCTGTTTAACCTTTCCGATAAGTTGGAAAGTAATTTACGAATAATCCTATTTAACATTCGTTCCTCGCAATTTATTTATTAATGAGAATCAAATATAGAAATAGTAGTTACAGAAATGTATTTACCAATTGGGAAAAAGCGTAAAATGTTAAGCTATTAAAAATGCACGTTATATTCTGAAGTATTTACTAATTGGGAAAAAGCGTAAAATGTTAAGCTATTAAAAATGCCCGTTACAGGCTAATGACATTTTTACACCAATCACTTAATTTTCATTAATTCTTTTAAAACTTTAAAAAGTATATTCCATTTACAAAATACCAAGAAAGATATACTACTTTAAACAAAAGACAATTTTATCAAAGGATAGCCTATTAAGTATATAAAGTTCAAAACATACAGGCATATACCCTTCTCTGTCGTTTTCCAAGATGAACGTGTTCACGGATGTCTTTGTTTGAAACACGTACAAATCGTATTATTATCTTTATCGTATATATTAGTTAAGCTTTTAAATAATCTTAAACGTATGTTTTGAATTGAGTTAGACACCTATCACGTAGAGGATTTCTTTCGTGGTTCCTACTATATAGAATGTATCATGCATATGCTAGTTACACTAGATACCTAAGCGTACAAATTGTTGTTATCCTTGATGTGTCCATCGCGCACTATCACTTGTTTTTGATCAACATTAACAATTTGGCGCGAACTATAAATTTAATACAGGACACCGGTCCAAAGAGTAAGCTAATTTTTGAAATTCCCTAAATGCAGATGATGTTAATTGATATTGGAGACTGATTATAACATTTTTTTAGAAGTCTCACAATTTTAATCCTAGTAACCAAACTGCCTGTAATAGACTGCGAGGAGTCGGTGAAAACGAGAAACATTCAGCAACTATTGAATGTTTTTCATGTAGTGTTAACATTGGGATACTCTACTACTCTACTACTATTCCAATTTGAAAAGCTTCCAAATTTCCTTTTACAAAGTAAAATAGTCTTACGTGAATGGTGTATTATCTATATTAGTTTTTATTCTTTTTTACGAGTAAAGATGTATGTTTTAGTAACAATAAACATTAACCATATTCATAATTTGCTGGAATGACACTGGAAACAATGGAGTACGGAAGATATTTTTACCTAATAGTTGTCAAATAACACAATAACGTGTAAATCTGAACAGTGTGGCGTATCTATTCTCAATATATCTACAGAAATTAAGGAATGTTTGCTACGGTAATTCATTCTTCGTTGTTTACGAGATATTATTTCACATATTTAACTTGAAATCGGTATAATTAAAACAATAACAGTCGGAAATTTTCAAGTACACTAACCTGTGACAATTTACATGTTAGTATTCAGTGAACCGCTTATGTATTATTAGTAATTATTTCGTATTCCATACTTATGTTATTGAATAATGGGTTTTACTTCTAACGATCTACCTGAATACGTTACAATTTAAAAAATTATTAGGCAGTTCTGTTTTGTACCTTTCAAGAATTATTGTTTTCGGGTTACAGCTAAGCTTTTATTTGTTTAAGACGTATGGTAAAAATCAATATGGAAAATGATGCAGATTCTACATCTCAAAGTTCTTGTCATAAATGGCTTTATCAGTATGTTGCAGTTTTTACAGGTAAGATTTTTATTCTGTAATATATCTGGAGAAAAATGTATTATTTTTGTATTTTAGTTTTACGCTAAAAAACCTTTATTTATAAGATAATCACAGAACGTATTTGAGGTACGGTTAAACATTAAAAGTCCCTTAAAAAAAAATAAATCTTCTCACTCGGATCTTTTATTAAAGTTTAAACAATGCACATTTACCAACCACCTTCATCTCAATAAATTAGAACTTTTCTTTTTCGGAATAACCCATTTGTGGTTAAGTTTTTTTCACGGGAGTTTGCTGGAAATTGAATTTTCAGTGACAGTTTTTTCTTCAGAAAAACCGATTATCCCGCAAACCTCCCCGAGAGATTTTGTAATAAACTCCGTTGACCTCAGATGTTGCGCGAGAGGTTACCTGTCTTCTAACAATCTTCTAACAACCTAGATGCATACCTTCAGTAAAATAACTTTGGACTGCTTTACGTCGCACTACCCAGCTGTACTCCCACTAACAAATAAGAGGAGGCATTGCAATCACTGTAAGTCTGCAGTTTTAACTTGGATCGAACTCTTTACTCGGTGGAGAAAAGCTGTTAATAATTATAGTTGGCATTTGCTAGTAAAAGAACTGCAGGAGCTAATAAACAGGTCTTCTCAACATTTTTTTGCGTAAATTACAAACAACTTTTTGACTATAACTAATATAAAAATTTCCTATCTTCGACTTGAACTCATTTCGGTATCAGGATAATAAAATCGATTTTTAAATAAAGGAAGTTTGCATCATACGGATCTGCGACTTGCAAGATTTTCGGAATATCATAATTTTATTGAAGTTGTCTTTTTACATACTTTCGTTAAATTTGCGCTTAATTATTGGCTTTGTAAATAAGTAAATAACTTAGGATTTGTTACAGGAATACTAGCAGCTACATGTTCTGGAATGCACGCCGGATGGTCTTCTCCATGTTTGCCTATATTACTAAACAAAAATTCAACAATACCTACGAGCCACTCCGACGGATCCTGGCTAATTACAATATTTTTTATGGCGGAACCACTTGGATGTTTAGCTGGATTTCTATTAGTAAACCGAATAGGTAGAAAAGCTTGTATACTTATAAGTTCGCCTATATTTTTCATATCGTGGTTAATTATAGCCTTTGCACCAAATGTGTTGATGTTGGAATGTGCAAGGGCTTTAGCAGGATGCGGAACTGGAATAACGTTTAGTGTTTTACCTATTTACGTAAGCGAAATAGCTAACAAGCAAATACGAGGATTTCTAAGCTGTAGCATAACAGTAGCATTAAAGTTGGGAATATTGGGGATAAATGTCATTGGAGTATACTTTGATATCCGCACATCCGCCCTTATTGCAGCCTTTATACCTGTTTTACATTTTTTAACATTCTTCTGGATGCCCGATAGTCCATATTTTTATATTCTACGAAGAAACCCCGCTAAAGCAGCTGTTAGCTTAAAAATTTTCAATAGAACTCAAAACGTGGATACGGAAGTTTCGGTACTAAACACCGTGATTGGTATGAACTTCAAGCGCGCTTTAAACTATCGAGATTTATTTGCTAAAAAAGCTAACAGAAAAGCACTAGTAATAATTATAGGAATTAAGTCATTGCAGCACTTAAGCGGCTTTTACGCAATAGGCTCTTATGGTCTCACTATCTTTAACGAAGTTGGTGGAGCTATTACAGGAAGTACTGCAACAATTATTTATTTTAGTATACAGTTGTTGACTGCCGCCATAGGATGTACTTTAGTCGACAGAGTAGGAAGAAAACCGTTGCTTATTATTTCAATAACTGGTGTAAGCTGTAGTTTAGTAGTTGAAGCAATTTACTTTTACTTAAAACAAAAAACGAATCTTGACATCTCGAGTGTTGTTTTCCTACCATTAGCATCTTTACTTTTGTATACTTCTAGTTACAGCATTGGTCTAAATATTATTCCTTTATTAATTTTAGGCGAACTCTTTCCAGTCGATATAAAAGCATTTGCTGTAGGCTTTGGACTATCTTGGTTTGCCGTACTTGCGTCTGTTGTGTTAAAGCTATTTCAGATAATCAACGACACTTATGGAATGTATATGTCATTCTTTATATTCGCATTATGCAGTGCAGTTGGACTGATATTTATCATATACTGTGTGCCTGAAACGAAAGGAAAAAGTTTAGAAGAAATACAATTAAACCTGTTAAATTCTACTTCTAAAGAGGAGAGGCGGAATGACATAAAAGGCAATACACACAACTTAACATTATTATTACCTTTGAATATTGTTGATTAAATTTAATGTATTGCTTAAACACGGAGAATATGATTTCTAGCTCTTGCTTCCTAAATTTCTATTATAAAAAGCATTCGGCATGGAGGTAGTATAATATGAAGACGCCATCACAAGGCTTTTCGTAATGAGAGAAAGGTATCAAGAGGTGTTGCTAAGTGGTTATTCAGCATGGCGATTTGCCAGTGACGCATTCGATTAAATCTATTGAGAAATCCAATTCCAGTTGATACGTATGAGCTGACTTTAGCTAGCAGTTGCGATTATGGTGACGGTACAAGTTCCGTCGCTGAGGAACTTCGGAAATCTAAAAATATACAAACAATATTTAAAATATTCTATTTTCAAGCAACTGGAATTTACGATTTCGTACCAACAATTGCGTACAATATAACCCTGAATATCAATTACTTACTAGTGAAACATTTTGCCAGCGGTTTTCTTCTTATCAACGGCATATCGAATGTTATAAGCGCGAACGACAAACGAAATTATAGTGATTTCTCGATTAGCAACGTCAAATATAATCTACACACACACGCACGCACACATACACACATACACATACACACACGCACGCACACACACACGCGCACACATAACACACACACACACACACACTCTAATTTGTTGAATTGTACTAAACTCTATCGTATATGCAAGTGACAAAAATGGCGGCTCAAAATGTCTGATATAATACCACTTTTAACACGTAACAGCGTCTCCCTACTATACTACCTCCATGATTTTTAGTTACCATCTGATATCCAACATCGACCAATCGTTTCAACCATGCCATGAACACTAACTTCCTAGTAAAGTTCAATGGTTGAAAATATAGTAGTGAATCCTTTTCTACTGTTTATCTCTACCAAAACAAATACTGACAATTAGTTAACGCACATGTTGCTTTCTTGTCACTAGTAACATTCATTTGCGGGTATTGATCGACTTGAATAAGATGTGTCGTTTAGCCTGGGAAAGCCGTGATTGTTAAAGCCGGATACGGATTCTTAGTGATAGACAAAGAAAGAGCTATAAACGAGGGAGGCTTCGATCATTACATATGTATTTAAAATCATGGCGTTCGAATGAACTTTCATCAGCACAATGTCTGCAGCGACGATGAGACGCTCTACGAATTTAAAACGAGCCAGTGTAGGTTACTGAAACAATAAGAAGAAAGCTTTTAAAGTTTAATCAAGTTGAAAATCGAGCGCAAATAAAATACGGAATGAAGCATGCACAATTACTGAAAGCGTTAAAAATCTTAGCCGAAGCTTCTGCAAGTAAACCTAACTATATTCAGCATAACTATTTGCAACACGAGCCAGAAACTGACGACGAAGACTCAGATGTCTTACTTAAAAAATATGCCGATATCCTGTTCGAAAGCAAGGGTCCCAGTATAGACCGGAATCGGTATTCAATATGACGACCTTTCGGATAAATGGTTCATGGGAAATTCAGAGATAACTATTGCAGACGGCAGATACACAATTAATATTAAAAATATAAAAGATTCTACTACCGAGAAGTTGTTTCAATTGTTAACCTATAAGAAAATCCATTCGTGCGAGGAGAAATCTGCTGGTAGTTCTACCGAGCTACATGTAAAAAATTACATTGATATTTTGTAGAAAACCAGTGCATATAATAAACTGTTTCACAAGGATTTGCATAAAATACCCAAATATAAAAATTATTTCGCCCCGAATTTAATGCCGCAATTTCTTGACAACTATAATATTTACACATCCACCCTCTCCACATGCCTCGTCAACAAGACAGGCGGCTACATCGGTAGTTCCTACGATTCCCATGCAATTACGACCTAAAATAACAAAGAAAAAGAAAGGTTTCGGTATGCCGAATTTATCGAAAAAACGAGTAAGTAATACAAGTAGGATTTGGCGATACAAGGAATTTGGCAATTCTAATAAGATTGAGTACGTTCATTTGGACTCACCGTCCGAGTTGATGAGCCGGCTTGGCTTGCTGCTGGTGGAGTGTTCAGCAGGTAACAGTAGCTCTCAGAATCAAAACGAATTTCTTTCTATTATATCCGAATTAAAGGAAGCACAATTAATCGCCTAATAAAATATACAACAAAACACGACAACACCAATCACGGTATTTCCTTTCGGGGTAACCAAACCTAGCACCTTTTTCTGGAAGGGTGTGCAGAGTATAGCTCTAGACTATTACACTAATTCTACTCCCAGCACCATTCATAATCTTTCTCCACATCCTCGGTCCCTACACACCTCCTTTGTCTCTGCAACATTCATAAATTGGCATGCTCTTTTGTTCCTCAGACTTATCACCTATTGTTATTTCAAAACCTCATCTACTACATCCAACCATGTTCTACGCGGTCTGTCCCTTGCAGCCGTACCAGCGGTTTTGCTAATACCACTGCGTGCGGACCTCCAGGTGTTGGTTTTAACCTAACTTCCGAAGGCGATTTCATCTTGGAAAA
Source organism: Platerodrilus igneus (assembly GCA_036346225.1). Classification (NCBI taxonomy): domain Eukaryota; kingdom Metazoa; phylum Arthropoda; class Insecta; order Coleoptera; family Lycidae; genus Platerodrilus; species Platerodrilus igneus. The sequence goes on along the minus strand of JARFIW010001485.1, from coordinate 156,874 downwards.
TAGAAAACTTTGCAACGCAACAATCCAGTAGTCTGAACGGATGCGGTAAATAAACAAAGCACCTTAGCATTAGATGAGGACAAGAATAAGTTGTCACGGTAATATCGATGAATTAGCAGGTAAGGTATGTCCCTTAAGGGGTACGATGACAGTAGGTGCTCCGGGGACAGCTCGCAAGAGACTTGATAGGTCGCAGATCCGTTAGAATGGTAGGTGGACCTCAAGGGACGGCAAATAGTCCTAATAGTTGAAGCTTGAAAGAAGAATAAGGCCGCCAGGAACTGGAGCAATAGCAACAACCACGAGAATTGTTCCACGTTCTCGGAAAATCCCCAAGGTAACCCACTATATCGGAAAACTAATCATAATAACTACAGGCCAATGCATTACATATAATCAAATAAGTATGATCCCAAGTATTAACACAGACATATACATTAAGGTACTCAACAAATGGGTTCTGCGTAACGTATCCCAGTGGGACAACAGTAATACCCCTAAACACTAGTACTGAGATTAAATAATTCAAGTTTCACTATGTACAATAACGATCATTACAAGTGAGTGACTGCTACATCTTTACACAAGCATGGCCAAATCAAGCCAACGATATTATCCAGTAACCTTGTTTCCCCTTTTGTCTATAGACAAACTACTGCAAATTCATAATACAATTAGATTTGAAACACGATTAGGCAGAACAGAAAGTACAAAACTACTTACCACCAGATGTGGGAATAAGGATAATGAGGTGCTCTTCACACTTTCCATAATTTAATTACATAGTCTAGTTGACACAAGGCAATCAAATCCGCTAAAGCGTAATTACTATTCCATATTAAACACAAAATGGCATCAGTAAATATCAACTCAAAATGCTTGCAAAAATCCGCAAATAAGAGCGTTTCAAACAACTGCAGCACCACGAGTATAACCTTCTTCAACCGATGACGGCACCAATAGTAATAATCCATATGAATTCGATACATATTTAAATATTGAAGTGACAACAAAGTTCACTCTATCAAACAACTTTTTACACGCTATTAATGCAGAAAATATTGGTTCTACTCGTAACAATCCCAAGGTATCAATAAAATCAAGGTTACAACCAACAAGTTCAATGAAACGAAAGTGATATAAGAATCTGAACTATATTAAAGCAATATAACTGCGTGTGCAGCATAGAGTTACAAGACGTTACAAAGTTAACTTGCAAAATTTTAGAATAGTGAATTTGACTGATCCGAAAACATATAACGACGATGTAAACCTAAAATTTTACAACGAAAAACTCACGCTTCGTATAGGCAAAGTATTGGAAAGATGTTTGACATCTACATCTTCACGGTAAGAAGCTAAAAAATTAAAATTTGATGCCAAGTCGCGAAACATTATAAATTTGCACGATCCCGTGGATCATGGAGATGACGTTAATAAAAGACATGTGTACGCTGCGTTCTCCGACAAAACTCAAAATTTTAAAAAACTTTTCATAGTCGACGGAAAATCCAAGAACTTCGGATCTCAAGGTTTAAAAATTGTCAACGTAGGCGGTACCGAAGACATGCACTCTATGTGAATACGAAAATACAAAATTTTTCCGAAATTACCACAACACAACGAGCAACGTGCTCATTTGAGATATATTGCAGTCGGTCGTTCACGCCTCACGCGAAGTTATTTTAAACACAAACTTCCTGTAAATCAACCGCTTGAAATTAAGTACGCTCAAAATGTCCGCTAGAGACTATGTACAGTTTCACAAGATTGATACCGACGTTGTGAGACATCTGTCCGTGCTCTTGAAACAAGATATAGCTTCGCCACCTTACCATCATCCTCATACTAATGTTCCTGCCAAGCCTAAAAATGGTTCAGAAATATAATGATAAGGAAATACTAGTAGATGAGTTGCGCAGAGGAGTTTTCTTTTTCCACATTCTATCGCAACTTATTTCAAGCTGATATTGCGGAATTTATTGCATATTTAAAATATAACAAAGGACATAAATATGTTTTACTTGTGATCGATTGCTATTCGAAATGTTTATGGGCGAGGCCCCTTAAATCCAAGAATGACTATGACGTCACACCTGCAATGCCTGAGATTTTAGATGAAATTAAAACTCGCGACCGCCTTACCATAAACTTGCAAACCGATAAAGGTACTGAATTGTACAACGTCCAGTTTGCACAGGTGATAAAGGAGCATGACGATATTAATCATTATTCTACATACAGTACGATCAACACTGCTATTATGCAAAGCAAAATCAGAACAATAAAAAGCAAACTGTATAAAGCTTTTAGCACGAGGGGGAAATGGAGGTAGATTGACATGATTGATTCAACTGTATCAAAATACAACTATGTGGTGCATTCTACCACTAAAAAGAAACCCAGAAATGTGACGGCGAAAACCATTCTGAAAGAATACAATAAACTAAAATTGGCAACTAGAAAACCTCATTACGCCGTGGTCGACTTGGTACGCAAGTTACGTTTCGGGCCTTGGGAGCAGTGTTTATAACAACTACTTCCAAAAACTTCGTAACAATTTATTTATTCTTCAAACAGATAATAAATATGGAATTTTGACAATCTTAACTTAATATTCTAAGTCGAAAAATGATTACTAATCGAACTAATATGAGTGAGTAGCCTAAGCAAACTGCAATGTTAAAGCTGAAATACTTGAGACTGACTGACTGGTCTTGAGACTCACGGGGTATTTATGTTGTCCCTGCCCTTCACAATTCTGTGGGAACTTGCAGAGCTCATGTCTGCTTATTTCTTAATACTATTCATAATACATTGTAACAATCTCACTTTCTAGGTAATCGCGGTGACCTTACCATCTGTGACCTGCCACCTGCAGTATCACTATCGTCTGGAATACATTGTATTGCATCCATTCTCATGAACTGTTAATAACCTTTTGATATTTATCCTTGAATTACATTGTTGTACTTGACGTAATAATTTCTTAATGATTTCTAATAATTTCTTATTAGATTCTGTTTTATAATGCATATAAAGATTGGAGATACATAACTCGCATACCAAAATATAGAAGTTTTTTTTTAAAGATATAATGCAAACCGGAGCGAAGGAACGTTTAAAATATACAAAGTGTTTCTAGCAGATCAGACTACTTATTTGCATGTTGACATACATGGCGATCCAATATTGAGAAAATCACATGAACCTGAACTGCTGAAAAGCAACTATTCAAATATTTACCTTATTGAGAAAATACTAAGGCGAAACTTCCAAAAGCCTTCCTGGATTCATAAATCGAATTTTTTTATAAATGTGTGTAACATATCCCCCAAATCAAATATAGGTATAATTAAATGGAATTATTGAATCTTAAGTTAACTTGCAACATTGCTTAAGTCAAGGATAGATAATAAAAGGTTAATAGAAGTCAGACAGAAGACATGAGAACGGATGTAAATACAATGTATCTCAGATGTAACCTGACTTTACAGGTGCAGGTCACAATAGACTATAAGAAACTTATTGTTAGAATTAAGATTGTTACTTTGTATTAATGAATAAAAAATAAGCAGACATAAGCTCTGCAGATCCCACAAGCAATGTGTAGAGCAGGGACAACATAAATACCCTGCAGAGCCCCAGGAAGTCAGTCAGTCTTGACACTCACAACTTTAGCATTGTTGGTTGTTCAGGCTACTCGCCGTAATTTAGTTCATTTAAATATAATATCAACTTGGAATAATTTTTGATACAGTACTGGTAAATCTCACTTCAATTTGTAATTTCTGTATAAATAAATATTGTTAGAAAAGTTTTGGAAGAAGACTTTTTAAAAAGGCAGCTTCCAAGGCCTAAAACTTAACTTGTGTTATATTAAAAAATAAAGGATTTGTTTTTAATATTTTTTTATTATGTTGTTTATGCACGTATGAAGTAGTAGATAAAGAGAAACGTTGAAACATGTGATAATGCAGAACTACTTAATTGATGTATAGAAATATAAAACAAAAAGTACAATTTTTAGTTTCTTTATTATGTAACATTATAGTACTTTGTTAATTTTATAACGAATATAAAATAAAATATATAATTTGAGTTTTGTATTAATATATAAAACATTTTAGAGAAAACAATAATGCAGCTATATGTTAGATTTATTACTACTACTCTACTACTACCACAAACAGATTCAGGATTTTTCTATTAAGTAATGGCCAAGTGGTAAAGTATCGATGCCGTTAGATAAAATGTACCTTTTATCGTCTTGAAAGCTTAAAGCAATTTTTGTTTATGATATGGAATTACCTTATGCAAATATGAGCGGATACTATTTAACCGCGCTCCATAACCACTTTATTTCGTATAGTATCAAGATAGTGTCGAACCCGATTTGTGATAAATAATGTACCTTTCAACGCTCTTGACCTTTTTTATTACCTCAATACCTTCCATTTTTAAAGAGTACAATTTCGATCGAAAACCTACAAAGTGCGTTAAAACACAACTTCCTGTTCGGTATTCATTAAACAAATGACTTTTTTATTTACAATAGGAATTTTATAAACATCATGGGAATCATAAGCACTAATATCAAATTTTTGTAAATTGACTTTTATGCAATCTTCATGGAAATCATTGCATGTCACACTATACAAAAAACTGCCGTTGCTTATGTAGCATAATACGCAATTATTTGCAAAATTTGAATTTATAAAGTTCTAATGGAAGTTATATAATTCAATTTTTGAGAATTCTAAAATTGGCATGCCTATGTAGATAGTTGTTAAAATCGTCTTTATTTACGTCATGGATCGAAACGCAAATAAAGACGATTTTAACAACTATGAGTGATTTAGTTCTCAAAGAAGATCAAGAAAAATACAAAACAAACCACAACAAACATACAAGAAGTACCTATGCAGATAGGTTTATTAAACTCCAACTTTGTTTGAGACAACTCAATTGCAGCCCAATTTTTATCAAATATTGTAAGCAAATGGAAATTTGGTTTTAAAGTTAAAGACAGAGCCCCACAACGGCCACTCCAATGAGTTACTAGTTTTATGATTCCCCTTTTCCTAACATTTTTATTGTTTTACCAACAATTGATTGTTTGGAAATTTCTAAAGATTTTGAGCAAAAATTCTATTTTAGCCTCCGAGCGCATTCTTATATTTAATTTTACAAAAGGTCGCAATCAAGGGAACTGAATTCTAAAATTTTGTCAACACGTGAGTCACAACTACGCCTGCAGATAAATAAACTTAAAGATTTCTATAATGTACAACGTAGTTGCACTTATTTGTAAAAGTGCATAACAATTTTGAACATTTTGAGCCAGGAGGTGTAGCCTGCTCTAGACACATAGGTAATCCTTTCTGTGCAATAATATAACCTTTATCGCTCACAATGCCCACGGTTATAGTATCAAATTTTAATATTTGTTCAGGCGTTAGCCATTTGAAATCACCGTAAAACAAATAGCAATATTCCGTATGATCATAAAGGTTATTGATATCGCCGTAGAATGAAAATTTACTGGGCTTAGAGATATTGTACGTTTTTCGGTAGTTTCTTCTGATTGCATTTGTCATAACCGTTTACAATTTGGATGAACCCACACAAATCTTCCTTTCCGTCATTAAAAACAGATCAAAATCTCAAATTAGTATAGTTTGATTTTAGTATAAAGCATCATACTACTACACAAAAAACTTGCAGCGTTATAAAATTTAAAGAATTAGTTTATATTCTCAAGACAATTATTTATAAAATCATGGAATATATCGCCAAGTAAAAGTATGTCGCATTTTAGCTACAGATCTGGGCAGTAACTTACATTTTTGCATTTAAATGTCCTCCAAACGGTTTCAGCATGAATATAGTCGGATTCTTTTATATGAATTCATTAAGATTGCTATATTAACATTCTATAGGAAGAAGATATTTTTCCCTAAATTGCAAAACATCGTCCAAATACTCGTAAAGAACGATGTCCTTGCGCGTTAGCAATTTAATGTACTCAGATTTTATTGAAGTAAATTCTTTTTTTAAAACTTTAAAATCATCTAAGGACAGTTCGCATGTTAATTTTTCTAAAAAAATTGATATGAATTGAAAGGAATATATGTATTTTTTAAAAATGTAATATTTTTTCCATTGTACAAGAGAATGATCTTTATCGGATCATCAAAAGCGTTAGCAAGTTGTTCAATAATACAATGCGCATCATAATTGCTCAATTTATGATAGACTACGGAGATAATTGGAGATTGCGTAAAGTTTAAGTTACAACTGCTATGTGCAACACCTCTTACATCGCCATTCAGATGATCGTGATCGACAACTTTTTCTTCGCCCGGCAAGAAATCGACTTTCTTAACAAAGCACGTTTCTGTTGTCGAGATGTCTACCCAATGTAGTACTTTCGGGTGGAGAATTGGGAACATAGCCACAAGTGTAGAGCACCTTACTTAAACTATACTGGCAAGACGTCCATAGTAGATGTCATGGAAGCATTTTTAGAAAATGCGCTTCCGTAACATATAGCAATATGTTTTAATTGCTAAACAAACCAAGTAATGTAGTCTGTCCCTGTGTAGGAATTATAATAAGCAAGAAATTAGTCATAGCCGGAATAAAAATAATACCCTACTAAAAACGGAACATGTTCCTGGTATTTAAAAGTGCGATCGCGTTCGTGCTCTGTTTCTGTTTTTCAATAAGACATTTTATGTCGGAATAAACTACCATTGGGGCAGGTATCTTATACCTAAAAATCTTTAAATTGAAAATGTTTGTGGTTTTTGGAACGGAGAGTAACACGACACTCGTTGAGCCTTTCGCACATTTGCTCGTATTCCTCGAGACGTTTGTGATCGTAAAAAAAGAGAGACATCTTTCGGATACATAAAAGTGACTCGTAGTAGTTTTGTTTCACTTACGAGTTATTGTAAGCGCTTTATATGCAGTTTTGCCTTAATAGCATAGCCTTTTTATGATTCATTGAAAAAAGAAACAGTCTAAATTTACTAATGTTGAATTGAAATCTTTTGAAACTTAAAATTATGCTCCACACCTATTTTGGGCAGTTATTCTCCAAGAGCGAAACCGAGCTATATGCGAAAGCAGCTCGATTGGATATGGTGCTGTACTTATGCAGAAGAAAGCTGCTGCTAAGTTTCTCCTTATTAGTTATTTTAGTTATGAAATAGGATGTTTAGCGATCATTTATGCATTGAAGCGGTTTCATATTTACCTACAGGGTATGCATTTTAAAATTATTACAGACTGCGACAGTTTCCGTTTAACCTATCGAAAAGGGATGTTGTGCTACGAATCATGCGATGATATTTGTTGTTACTAAAATACGACTTTGAAATTGTCTCCGAGCTGGCATTCAGATGGGTCATATGGACATGCTTTGAGCAGAATTCAGGTCATTCTGATTTATGAAGGCAATACTTTTGCACAAAAATTAGCTGTGAAACAAAATCAGTTATATACAGCATTAGGTCTACCATAGAGACTTTTAAATTGCTCTTGTTTACAATGAGAAATGACTTAATTTATCGCAAGTACAATAATGGGAAAAATTTATTCTACGTCCCAAAAGATATGGAGTCTAAAATGTTTTATATACTTACCATAATCAAATGGATCATGTCAAAATAGCAAAAACTCTTGAATTGATCACACGATCATACTGGTTCCCACAACTTAAAAAGAATTAAACAGCATATTGGCAAATTGTCTGAAGTGCATAGAATTCAATACCAAATCCGGAAAGTATAAGAAATCTTTGCATAGCATTCAAAACACAACTTTCTTTTTGAATGTCTGCACCTTTAGAGACTACCCGCTCTAACAATAAATACATTTTTGCTCTCATTGGTGGGTTCACAAAATTTATTAAGTTTTACCCATGTAAGAACACAAAGTTAAAAAAGGTTATAAAATATTTAGAAAGTTCTTTTGAAATTTATAGTCGGCTCATTTGTAACATTACTTTGTAATGTTAACGAATAAACAAATCAATTAATTAATTAAAATTCAGTAACTTGCATAACTTATAGACAAAAATTCCACAATAAATTACCTCATTTGAGTTAGGCTCCCTTATAATAAAAGACCAGCTTTACAGACAGCTTCAAGCTACTAAACTATTAAAATTTCAGCGGCAGGTCATAATTAAAGCTCTACCCTTCCTTGTAAATCAAATACAATAAACCTCTTAAAGTTTAGGTCGGTTACAGATGACGAACCTGATAAAATTAAAATGAAATAGTACCTTTTAGCGTAAATAAAAGAAAGCAATTTTCAGTTTGAAAAGCTTAACCTTCTTAATACTTTCGTTGATTGACAGCGGGTTATAGAAAACGAAACATTATAAATAGCTAAAACTATTTCCAATTTGATTTATTCAAATATTACAAGTAATTTTAAGTAGTCTGGAGACATCCATTGTATTTAAAATCCATTTCGGCTCAAGTACGTTAGCCGGTCTTTTGTTAATGGCAAACTACTGTCACCATAGGTATGTTCCACATTTCAATAATTCAAAAATTCGTAGAGGTACAATATAATTTAAACCCTTGGGAAAATAATTGCTTCCGTGACTCTCATCTAAAAAAGGGGTTGGATTTGGTTTCTAAAATCTTGTTTTGTGGGAGGTTCTATTCAGTCATTGGATAACAGAAAATGACGTACATAATTATTAGGGTAGGAATTAGTCTATGTAGCTTAAGGCTTTAGCCAAAAGAGAGAGTTTTTCCAATGAGCCCGTCCGTGGTCAAGAAGTAGAAAAAAACGTAGTTCGCGGGTAGCGTTCTCCGGCATCACAGATAGAGTATTCCACTTCGTATCACGTTAGTAAAAAATTGGAAAGAAGTGATACTTTTCCAGTTCGCGAGGGTCATGCCCATATGTTCGCGGATTTATAGTGATACAAGGTAACTATTAAAAAGCTTGTAGGCGTGTGACGCACAAGTAAGTGATATTGTCAAGAAGATTCTGCCGGGTTCGTGTGCCAGTCAATTCTTTAAAAATTTACAAACAAGAGGAACAAGCGAGATTCTCTCCCCCAATTTAAGAGCTGTTCTACGTTGGAAGACAAACCCTCAAACAATGGACAATTTTTAGTAAGTAAGTTTTTATAGTTAAGTAGCATGGCCAATTTTTAGTTTGTTTGTTAGGACGGTTTGGCCATAAACCGTAGGATTAATTTACTGTAAGATTTATAATATAAGTTTTCGTTCATATACAAGTGTTTGAGAACTACTTATGTACTCAAAATTTTCATAAATTCCATAGTCACCTATTCACTTAAATTTCTAACTTAAAATCAATGAATGTAAGAGGTTCACGTTTATTGCTCTGTGAATTAAATAGCTTTGTTTGCCGTTGATTAAGTCAATAGTCTTTTTTTAATTTTTTATCATGGAAGTTGCATAAGTAGAAAAAAAACGAGGAATTGATTAAAAGGAACAATTGTCCTCCTTGGGTGACAAGTCTCTCAAGGTTTTGTACGAACATTTGGACATTCTCGACTGGCGCCCTTGGCAATTGTCATTAAGCCACAATATTTTATGAAAGGTAAGTGCCAAATCTTTTGTAGGTTATTATAAATTAATTTAACCTTTTTTTTTCCAAATTTTAACCCTTTATATGATCCACGACCTTCCGCTAGCTAGTGCCGGTGAACCCCTTTAATTTTTGTTTTACAAGCCGCCCCCATTTTATAATTATACTGGAAAATACATACGTAGTAGCTTTTCCGCCTGTAACAAAATTCTTGACGCCCAACGCCTTTGGGATTACTTATGTAACAAAATTCTTGACGCCCAACTTCCTTGGATCTTGTTTTTTGAAGAATTAAAATTTTTTTTGTTGCTTATTTTATTATCAATTTTATATAAACTACAACCTTTCAAAAATATATGTGGCATTTGAAAAAGAAAGAAAGAAAAATTCGAGTGTGAAATAATTATAAGGAAATTTTTTGAGATATATTATTTTTACTTTTTAAAGAGAGTTTTATGACAGCATTGTACACGTTCTTTAATTCAAAGATGAAATTTACATACAGTGTTGACAGGTTATTAAAAGATGAACTAATTTATGAAATAACTGTACGACGAATAAACACGGAAAATATGACAGTAACTGATTTAAGAAATACCTTACGAAAAGCGATTAGAATAGAAACTGAACCAGATGAAGATTTTGATTACCCATTTGATTTTACAGAAGACGTGACAGTTGTTAAAAATGTTTTAACGCTTTTACATGAACAAATTTCAGATTTAAATGTTTTAAATTATGATAGTAATAAAGTAAGAATAGAAACAAAAATTGCATATTGTTATTCTAGACTTTCCAGGAGTTTACCAGTTGACGATAATGACGAAAAAATTAGGAATAATTTACAATTAGAGTTAGGACGTTTAATTAAATCTTTTCGTAAAGTAGGAAATGCCATTTTAAAGACAAAAACACAAATTACTTCCAAAGAGGATAAATCAATTTTAGACGAACTAGAACGAGAGGAAACGTCAGAAATATTTGACATAAATAACGTAGACTTGATGGAATTTGACAAAAAACTAGACTTAACATCATCTACAACAGAACAAGAAAAAACTAGGGCCGAAGACGAGCACAAGCAAAATGTACATAAATCTTTTCAAAATAATAATCAAAATTTATCTCATAATAGTTCTGTAGTTTATAAGGTTACTCCAGTTGCAAAATGGGGAATAACATTTAATGGCGATACTTCGGTAAACGCATTTTTAGAACGGGTTGAAGAATTAAAAATTGCTAGAAATATGTCAGACTCTCAACTTTTTGCAGAAGCATGTGATCTTTTTGCACATAAAGCACTAATATGGTATCGTGCAAATAAATGTGTTATAAATAATTGGACCGAACTAAAAGAGGCATTAAAAAACGAATTTTTACAATCCGATTATGATGAAAAATTTATCACCGAAATTAAAGCGAGAACGCAAGGAGAAAATGAAAGTATAGGACTTTACGCAGCAGTAATGACAAATATGTTTGCTAGATTATCAGAACCACTCACTTTGACAAAACAACTAAAAATATTACGAAAAAATATGATACCTTTTTACCAGTCACAATTGAGTTTAGTCGAAATAACTTCCATACGAGAACTAATAAAGTTAGAAAAAAGACTAGAGGAACATAGAATATCAATAAAAAACTTTATCCCACCAACTCGAAAAACGAATACTTTAGAAACTGACTTGGCGTACACAGATGTTAACGTTTCACAGAATAGGTCTTCCCATAGAAACCAGATTTCAGCAATGCAAAATGTTAGTTCAAACAACTATATAAAAAAACGTGCACCGACGTGTTGGAATTGTCACCAGTTAGGACATTTTCAGATCGATTGTAGGCAGATAAGACGAACGAATTATTGCTATAAATGTGGCACTGACAATGTTACGTTGAACCGTTGTCCGCGTTGTCAAAAATATAGAAATAATTTAAACTAAAAGAAGGAGCATTAGATAGTCGTATAGTGTTCCGCACATTTTATAATTCGACGAAACATGTTCAAAATATGATTTATGATAAAGAAGAAAAATTTCAAAAAAATAAGGTTATATTAGATTATGTAATAGAACAGTCAAAAAATGACGAACGTCCTTATGTAAGTGTAGATATTTTAGGAACAATATTTTTAGCTTTATTAGATTCAGGAACAACAAATACCATTTTAGGAGAAAACGCTTGGGAATTTTTATCAAAATTAGGTTTAAAATTAAAAAGGAAAGAAGAAGAATGTCAATTGGCAAATGGTCAAATTTTAAAAGTTTTGGGAACAGTTACGTTGCCCATTAGATTAAAACAACGTTTAGTGGTTTTAGACGTTTTGATAGTACCAGATGTTCAGCATACTTTAGTTTTAGGAATAGATTTTTGGAAAAATATAGGTATAATACCAGACATTTTTAAAGGCGAATACACCTTTGCAAAATTAGATACTATCGAAAAGAAAGAACCGATTTTACATTCGACATTAGATTTAACAGTAGCACTAAGAAAACTGTTAGATACCAGTATTGAAAAATATTTTTGTGATTTACCTGAACTAGGCCGTACCGATTTAGTATATCATAAAATTAAAGTTAATAGCGAATCAATTAAGCAAAGATACTATCCAGTTTCACCTACAATGCAAAAACATATAGATAGCGAGTTAGATAAATTATTACAATTAGGAGTAGTTCAAAAAAGCAACAGTTCATGGTCAAATCCAATTCTTTTAGTGAAGAAAAAAGACAATTCTTATCGTTTTGTAGTAGATTTCAGAAAATTAAACAAAGTAACAGAAAAGGACGCGTATCCAATTTCGTACGTCTCGTCCATATTAGATAAATTGCGCGACGCGAAATTTATTACAACTTTAGACATTAAATCCGCTTATTTTCAAATTCCACTAGATAAAGATTCTTATAAATATACAGCTTTCACTATAACTAATCGAGGGCTATTTGAATTTACACGTTTACCTATGGGTCTTTCAAATGCACCCAGTACATGGTCTAGATTGATAGATAAAGTGTTAGGTCCAGAATCGGAACCTTTCGTATTTTGCTACCTAGATGACGTCATAATTTTGACAAACTCTTTTGACAAACACCTAAAAATATTACAGGAAGTTTTAACAGACTTTCACGTGCAGGACTGACTTTAAGTAAAGAAAAATGTCACTTTTGTAAGAGTGAACTAAAATATTTAGGTTACGTAATAAATGAAAACGGTCTGTTAGTAGATTCAGATAAAGTAAGAGCTATTTTAGAAAAACCAAAAACTGTAAAAGAAGTAAGACGAATAATCGGCATGGCTTCTTGGTATCGTCGATTTATCGAGGGATATAGTACCATTATAGCTCCATTGACCGCATTGTTGAGAAAAAATGGAAAATTTGTTTGGGAAGAGTGTTGCGAAACAGCCTTTTCCACTATAAAAAATTGCCTAATTTCAGCACCAATTTTAACTTGTCCAAATTACGAATACGAATTTACAATTCAGTGTGACGCATCAGATTATGGAATTTCCGGTGTGTTGACGCAGAGTATAGATGGAAACGAACAAGTAATATGTTATATTTCAAGATCTCTAACTCAAAATGAAAGGAAATTTACCGTAACAGAAAAGGAGTGTTTAGCAGTTTATTCAGTATAGAAAAGTTACGTCCATATATAGAAAGAACACATTTTACCCTCATAACGGATCATCATTCTTTAATTTGGTTAAACAATTTGCAAAATCCAAATGGTCGACTGTGTAGATGGGCCATCAAATTACAACAATACGACTTTGACATAATTTACAAAAAAGGCAAAGATAATGTAGTCCCAGATGCATTATCGAGGGCTCTACCAATAATTGAAACTATACAAATTAAAAATGAAAACAACTCTGAAAATTCTACGCTAATAATACCAGACACAAAAATTGTAAACCAAAATACTAAAAACAATAAAAAAGAAATTCAAAAATCAAATATTCAGTATGACAATTGGTGTAAAAGATGATTAATAATGTTGAAAAATATCCAATAAAATATAATCGTTGGAAAGTAATAGACCAGAAATTATTTAAACATGTTAAACCAAAATTTCCAAATTTAACCGAAGAGACAGACAACTAGAAAGAAGTAATTACAAAATCACAAAGGAAAGAAATTTTAAAACGTTTTCATGATGAACCGACGGCTGGTCATTTAGGAATTTTTAAAACTTATGAAAGGATATCTCATAAATATTTTTGGCCGAAATTACGTGCAGAAGTAGCAAGATATATAAACCAATGTAAAATTTGTATTTCACACAAACCAGAACAAAAACTTCCAGCAGGAAAAATGTCAAGACATCCAATAATTTCAAAACCTTGGCAAATGATATCCATAGATTTAGTAGGTCCACTACCTAGAACTACTAAAGGACATACATGTATATTATCTGTAGTTGATACATTTACAAAATTTCCCCTATTTTTCCCATTAAGACAAGCCACCGCATCGTCCGTAGCTCAAAAGATAGAAGAGTTTATAATTTTACTTTTTGGAGCACCACAATATGTTCTAGTAGATAATGGTGTACAATTTCGAATTCATTTATTTAAAAATTTAATGAACAAATACAAATCCAAAATTATTTTTAATGCATATTATCACCCACAAGCAAATCCTGTTGAACGAGTCAACCGCGTTTTAAAGACAATGTGGCATCTTATGTGTCAGATAATCAGGGAGTATGGGACAAGATATTACCCATGGTTTCGTGCGCTGTTCGTACCGCAGTTCATGAAGTAATAGGCATGTCACCATATTTCGCAAAATTCGGTAAAGAAATGGTAATAGATGGTTCCTCTTTTGGTGAAATAACTGATTCAGAAAACTTAAGCGATATTCAATTTTCAGAAAGAAAACAACTAATAGAGCGTATTCCAGAATTAAATAAAGTATACCAGGAAATAACAAAGAAATTAGAAATAGCATATAATAAATCAAAACATAACTATGATTTACGTAGAGGAGAAGTAGTATTTTCAGTAGGAGATACAGTCTGGAAGAAAAATTTTGTACTCTCAGACGCATCAAAATATTTCAATGCCAAATTAGCACCGAAATATGTAGGTCCTTTTACCATAACAGAAAAAGTTTCAACAAATACTTACGAGTTAGCCGACGAAACAGGTCAATCCAAAGGAGTTTGGCATGTTAAAGATTTAAAAGCAAATCCAATTGGATATGACGAATAAAAATAGTTATGAAAACCTAATATTAATAAAAATAACCTAATAATAATAATTAAGAAACTTGAAAACGCCGCTTATAGTGTTAAAATTTTTAAACAAAAATTTAGTTTTAAGAATACTAGTTACAATAAGGATAAGGATAGAAAAGGATAAGTTAGCAAATAGGAATGAAAGAGTGAATCTCTTAACACAAGATTTTTGGAAATAATCTCCTTTTGTAAGGGGAGTGTAACATTATTTTGTAATGTTAACGAATAAACAAATCAATTAATTAATTGAAATTCAGTAACTTGCATAATTTATAGACAAAAATTCCACAATAAATTACCTCATTTTAGTTAGGCTCCCTTATAATAAAAGACTAGCTTTACAGACAGCTTCAGGCTACTAAACTATTAAAATTCCAGCGGCAGGTCATAATTGAAGCTCTACCCTTCCTTGTAAATCAAACACAATAAACCTCTTAAAGTTTAGGTCGATTACAGATGACGAATCTGATAAAGTTAAAATGGAATAGTACCTTTTAGCGTAAATAAAGGAAAGCAATTTTTAGTTTGAAAAGCTTAACCTTCTTAATACTTTTATTGATTGACTGCGGGTTATAGAAAACGAAACATTATAAATAGCGAAAACTATTTCCAATTTGATTTATTCAAATATTACAAGTAATTTTAAGTTGTCTGGAGACATCCATTGTATTTAAAATCCATTTCGGCTCAAGTAGGTTAGCCGGTCCTTTGTTAATGGCAAACTACTGTCACCAAAGGTATGTTCCACATTTCAATAATTTAAAAATTTGTAGAAGTTACAATATAATTTAAACCCTTGGGAAAATAATTGCTTCCGTGACTCTCATCTAAAAAGGGGTTGGATTTGGTTTCTAAAATCTTGTTTTGTGGGAGGTTCTATTCAGTCATTGGATAACAGAAAATGACGTACATAATTATTAGAGTAGGAATTAGTCTATGTAACTTAAGGCTTTAGCCAAAAGAGAGAGTTCTTCCAATGGGGCCGTCCGTGGTCAAGAAGTAGAAAGAAACGTAGTTCGCGGGTAGCGTTCTCCAGCATCACAGATAGAGAATTCCACTTCGTATCACGTTAGTAAAAAATTGGAAAGAAGTGATACTTTTCCAGTTCGCGAGGGTCATGCCCATATGTTCGCGGATTTATAGTGATACAAGGTAACTATTAAAAAGCTTGTAGGCGTGTGACGCACAAGTAAGTGATATTGTCAAGAAGATTCTGCCGGATTCGTGTGCCAGTCAATTCTTTAAAAATTTACAAACAAGAGGAACAAGCGAGATTCTCTCCCCCAATTTAAGAGCTGTTCTACGTTGGAAGACAAACCCTCAAACAATGGACAATTTTTAGTAAGTAAGTTTTTATAGTTAAGTAGCATGACCAATTTTTAGTTAGTTTGTTTGTTAGGACGTTTTGGCCATAAACCGTAGGATTAATTTACTGTAAGATTTATAATATAAGTTTTCGTTCATATACAAGTGTTTGAGAACTACTTATGTACTCAAAATTTTCATAAATTCCATAGTCACCTATTCATTTAAATTTCTAACTTAAAATCAATGAATGTAAGAGGTTCACGTTTATTGCTCTGTGAATTAAATAGCTTTGTTTGCCGTTGATTAAGTCAATAGTCTTTTTTTAATTTTTTATCTTGGAAGTTGCATAAGTAGAAAAAAAACGAGGAATTGATTAAAAGGAACAATTGTCCTCTTTGGGATGACAAGTCTCTCAAGGTTTTGTACGAACATTTGGACATTCTTGACTTGTCTGGCGCCCTTGGCAATTGTCATTAAGCCACAATATTTTATGAAAGGTAAGTGCCAAATCTTTTGTAGGTTATTATAAATTAATTTAACCTTTTTTTCAAATTTTAACCCTCTATATAATCCACGATCTTCCGCTAGCTAGTGCCAATGACCCCCCCTTTAATTTTTGTTTTACAGGCCGCCCTCATTTTATAATTTTACTGGAAAATACATACGTAGTAGCTTTTCCGCCTGTAACACATTCAACGACGACTCTGTGGCGAAGTTAGTATACGTGTGACTACTATGCCCAACCGCCGGGTTCGAATCCCGACACGGTCCGCTTGAAAACTGTTAAGCCAGCATTTTTCACAATAATACGCCCTCCTTTGGATGAGAGGTAAAACGGTGGTCCTGTATGTGCGTATTCTCACGCACGTTGAAGATCCCTATCTTGCTTCGAACAGCAAGGGTTCGGCAAAATTCAAAATTTTCAGATAAAAGGCTCGCTTCCTGGCCAATATAGTATTCTCGGGTGGAGCATTGAAAAATCAAATGTAGTGACCCTACTTAACTCATTTTGGATTGTGTAATATGATTCACTCAGACATATTTAAAGAGGTAGAATATGAAACAACTGTTTATTGCTATCAGAGTTCCCAAAGCTAATGAACAGATAGAAGGACGAAATACGGCAGAAGACTGTTGTGAAAGCACAGTTTATAGCAATCAATTATTATGAATCCCAACACAAAGAAGCTCACGTGTATAATGAAGGAGACCTTGTAATGGTAACTAATACAGATACCACACCGGCTGTTAATAAAAAGCTTTTCCCCAAGTGCAGGGCCCTTATTAAATAGTAAGTTTCTTACCTCACGACAGGTATGTATCTAATTATATCGCCGGTTTTCAACAAACTTAAATACCATGTAGCGCAATATTGGACGCCTCGACCCTATGTAATAGGGGAACTAGCAACGAGTTTAGTCATCTTTTCTAAAAGCAACTGTGCCGCTAAAAATAGCTACGGTGGAGCTGGTACTAGGTTAAAATGTCACCAGATATGAAATCTTTACAAATTATCTATACGTGGAGAAAATGTTGAAAATGACAAAGTAGACATTCGCCGGATACGAAGGATTTATACTTATTATGTTATTAAAAATGTCTATCAGAAATTTGTTCGCTGTCATGAAGTATATATTATTATTTTTGTATCTATAATCGCTACATACGACCTTAACTGATAATGCAAACACCTGTATTTCATAATCAATATCAGTAGTGCAAATCACGATGCCATAGTGTGAAATTGGTATAACTAATTGTTTAATTTAATATCTACTTGCAAAACTTCTACGCGTTTCAGATATCGTCGAAAAGCTTACTGTTTCTGTTCAAAAAAGATTATTTGGACAGGAAGTTAATCAGTATATGTTTTCTAACATTATATTTCAAATCAGATGCTTTCTTTATTTTAATGGATAGGTTGAATTACTTATTGCAATTTCAAGAAATTCTGTTTCTACCAAATATCTTTCAATTTGTCTATGCTTACTTATTGTGGACAATATTTCCAAGGCTTCTTCTATACAAAAATTGAAACCAGATTTTAGAATTTCGCATGTTTCTATAAATAACGATACTGGTAAACACTTTGCTTAGTCCTTTATCTATAGCATAAAGTTTGAAGTACGTGCCGTTTAGTAATGGCACTTGTGTATTTTAATATTTTATTATTCTATACATGCTATTGACATCATTCAATGATTTATGATCTGACTCAATAAGTTTTTATGTATATGAATCAGTTGTCCAATTTTTAGGGTAGACCGGGGGATTACCGGCACCCGGGGCATTGCCGCCACTCCCAGTATGCTAGTCAAGGACACCGGTTAGCCGGTCTGACAGCTCCTGACCTCTAGCGAACGATGCTACAACTAATGCCCCGAGTGGATGGCAGCCATTGCGCGCGTTGTTTTGTTTTTACAGTGACGAACGTTGTTTTAAAGAAGTTTGATCTTATTTTTCCATTTCGAATAAGCTGAGGTATGTACCTTTAGATGTTACAATGCTTGCATTTGCTATGAATAACCTTTATCTAGATATTTTAGCCTACGTTTTAATCAACAATATTGATCACTTCCGTTTGTTTGATGTCTTTAAATCTACGTTTCTTTCATCTTGTCGGAACGGGGTTATGACGCCACCTCTCCAGAGGTGATACCGCCATTGTGGCGGCATTATCCCCGGACGCGTCTTTCCATTGTATAGGTCAAAACAATTTTTTATAAGTGACTATTAAATCCTTTATAGTAAGCTAATAAAGATTCAATTCACTCCATTAGTAAATGAATTTCTTATAAATATAATTGATTTCAAAGTTAAATGAAAATTATTGCAAGCTTCAATAAATCAATTCTTTATTTAAAATAGGAGTTTCAGAATTAGTTATTAAATTTAATTTAGAAAGAAGATAATTCTTCTATCATATATTTATATTTTCCCAAAGAAAATATTAATGGCGTCAAATAAAATTGAAGAATTAGTCATACAATGGTAATTTCTTATTTGCATTGAAATTGGGAATCAAGATTTTTGTCTTGGTTTTCCAGTAAATTAAAAAAAAAATGTTTTGGAATACTAAACCCTTTAGTGTGTGATTAAAATTTTAGTTTTTACGCTTCTTATTATTTTGGATAGCTAACACAATTTTTTCGTTTATTTTCTAGATGCCTAGAGTTCATAAAAGGTTTAGCGATAAGACTAAATGGTCTGAGCAAGATTTGAAAGCAGCTTTGCAGCATGTGTCTTAAGGGAAATCAGTGAAAAGTGTTGCTCTACACTTCAATATTCCACGATCGACTCTTCGTGATAGAATAAAAAATAATAAAACATCGACTCCTACCATGGGCAGAAACCCAATTTTTAACAGGGAACAAGAAGAAATATTGAAAGACAAAGTTTTTACAATGCAAACCTATTCTATGCAACTATACAATCACAGAATTAAGACGTATAGCATTTAAGGTGGCAGAAGACTTAAATATCAAACACAAATTTAATCGCACAACAAGAATAGCCGGAAAGGATTGGGTGAATGGTTTTTGGAAAAGAAACCCTAAGATTTCTCTAAGAAAGCCCTCTGCAACAAGCAGGAACAGGGTAATGGGTTTTAAGAAACAAGAAGTTGTTATTTTCTACCATAATCTAGAGTCTCTAATGGATAAGCGTAGCTTTGAACCGACACGCATTTTCAATATGGATAAAACGGGAATATCTAGTGTTCAAAAACCTGTTCATGTCCTTGCACCTAAGGGGAAAAATCAAGTTGGAGTAATGACCAGTTGGGAGAGGGGGCGTAATATCACAGTTGTTTGCTGTATGAGCGCGTCTGGCTCATTCATCCCTCCATTGTTTATCTACCCACGGAAAAGAATGTCACCGTTGTTAGAAAGGGGAGGACCTGCTGGTTCAGTATATACCTGTTCCGATAACGGCTGGACCAATGAGAACATTTTTTTTAAATTGGCTTAAGCATTTTCAGAAAAACGTGAAATCCTCGATGGAATGAATATCCTGTTCTACTTATCCTCGATAACCATGGGAGCCACTTGTCCCTGGAAAGATATGAATTTTGTCGTGAGAACTATATTCATATGCTCTCAATCCCGCCCCCCATATCTCACACAAAATTCAACCGCTCGACGTCTCATTTTTAAACTTCTGAAAACAGCATTCAATAAGGAATGTGACAAGTTTATGAGAGCAAGCACCTACAAGAAAATCACTCCTTATGACATAGCATCAATCTTTTACTGTGCTTATATGTCAGTTGCAACAATAGAGAAGCAAGTATCAGGATTTCGCAGCACTGGGATCTTTCCAGTAAGCTCAAACACCTTCCAGGAAGAAGATTTCCTTGCTGTTTAACATCTGGAGCCAATATGCATCGATGATCCAGATAACACAAGATCTGAAAATCAAGAACAGACAGAAAAGATGATCTTAGAAGAAATTGTGAAGAAAATAATCTTGCAAATTCGAGCAACACCTCTGAAGTTGGGTTACTGGATGTATAACCTTGCTCATCAAAGACCGTTCAGGAAGTGCCTCAAAAAACGTTTCTCCAATCGCTAGAAAAGTTTTCACCAATTCCAAAATTGGCAGCAGAAAGGGTAGCAGAAAGTTCTAAAAGAAAAGGTCACTCGTCAATTCTAACGGGAACCCCAATGAAGGTAGTTTTGGAAGAAACAGTAGCTAAAAGAAAGGAAAAGACATTGAAAAAGGAACAAGCCGAAAGAAAGTCTGCAGCTAAGGTTTACGGAATGTCCATCAAAACTGAATCCAAGGCAAGGAAAGAAAAAGCAGTGACAACACAGCAAAAGAAAATGAATAAATCTGTTAATAAAAGGGGCAAGCGATTTTTTAGTTTTGAAAACTCTTTAGATGGGGGCATCGACGTCAAAAAGTTGTGTGACGACAACGATAATGATGACCTTTTTGATCCAAGCGATCCAAACGTTCAACTTTGTGCCATATGCAATGAATATAGAACCAACGAACTGTGGTACAGATGCACTTGTTGTGGCAAGTGGATGCATTCAGAGTGTAGCGATGCTTAAACAGCTAAAAACTACATTTGTAGTTTTTGTAAATTTTAAGTTCAGATAAATTTAAAATACACTGTTTTTTCACTCGTATAAACTAAAAATGTCTTTTATTTTGCTTTTCAATTCCTATATTGTAATGCTAATTGCATGTAAGATGTTCAATAAATCTTCCTTCTTAGTATTTTAATCATATTGTCTAGTGGTGTCATTACCCCAGCTCCCTGGGTAATACCGCCACGGTGCAGAAGTTAATAAATTAATTTTTTGTGACTATTTCCTTTAAAGATTTATTTATAACAAATTTTGTATACATTCTTAAGATTGCGTACTATGTTCCAAAAATTGATGTAGCTCATAAATACGAATTTTGATGGTCATAAAAATTGAAGTTCCTTAAGGTGGCGGCAATCCTCCGGTCTACCCTAAATTGTTTTTTTGTTCATTCATACATACATAATCCATTTATTATAGTCAACTATACCTGGGTCTTATGCTTTTCCTAGTTATATATTTTAAGGTATTTATTACATTTCCGTAATACATGAACAATGTGAGTATGAGATGAATATTTTACAACAATCCTATACGAACCAGCCACCCCGCCAAACAGTCCTCTCCGCCGGAGCGAAACCGCTATTTGAAATCTCGTTGAATGCTGGTTCCAGTATATTCCTTACTAGCACGGCTCTTTTCTTACTCAGGGTTCCCAAATGCGCTAACTAACAACGGTTCTGATACGTACGCCGAGGGTCCGGTAGAGCAAGTATCCTGCAAGTATTGCTTAGATGGATTGAAACTCATAGATTTATGTTGGTGAGTGGGTGAAAATCGATCCATTAAAGATGCTAAAGCTTTTACAGACGGACATGGTTGAGAAGTTGAAATGGTAGTTGAACTCTGGACAGAAATGGCAGCTACTTTTTTTCGTAGGCTGCTAGGAAGTACGTTCTTGTACATGACTGTTGATTGCTTTAGTATATTAACGAAGTTCTAAAAAGTTGATGTAAATAACTATCACCTGTCCGACATTACTTTTAACTAGTGTTGATTTGGGGTATCGTACATATAAAAGCAATTTGCAAAAATTGTGCAGATTGTAATAAACTAAAGAGTAACCCTAAAAAGGTTGCTCTTTGCATTGGGATACTCCAATAACACCAGTGGAACGAATTCATATCGATTTTACAGGTCATTTATGAATTCATATATTGGTTGACGCATATACGCGGTGGCGTGCAATTCATGTAGTCAAAGATATGACTATTACAAATACAATTACATTATTGCGAGATTTCTTGTTTTGTTAAAAAAATTTTACAAGAAAACCGTATCATACATAAAATGAGTGCTATTTATCACCCTTCCAGAAATGTTTAGCTGAACGGTATGTGGAAACCTTGTAACAGGCCTACCAAGCTATAAGGAAAATATGCATGATAGGGAAAGACAACTTTCAAAATTTCTAGTACATTGCAGGATAACACCCCATTCCAAAACAGGAGTAAGTTCTCCTATTTAATGTTCAACAGGGAAATAAGAACACGTTTAGACTTATTAAAACCAAATGAAATCGTATAAGGGAGAAAGTGGAATGCCGCGACTATATTCATTTTGACAAATGGGATTTTGGTCTAATTTATAAAAAGTTAGGTAAACTATACTATCTAATTAAACTGAACAATTCAAGTGTTTGGAGAGAGATACAAATCAAAATAGAAGTATTAGAGAAAATACACCAATAGTAACCTCTAATTAATCAATCTCATTTGTGAATTCTTTTAACGCAGGATTCTATCCCAGATCCAAGTTAAGACAATACACCTATGGAACGTACGACTGCGGTTGCTCCAATCAAATCACAAGTAAACCCAAGTCTAAAGAAAGTCCCAAACATCCCTATAAATAATGCAGTAAGAGGTCTGACTGATCCAATTTCATATTCTCAAGTATCTAAAGAATCTGGATCTAATGCTCCTGCCATAGTCCAAAGAAAGCTTAAACAAACTATAAAAGCGCCAGGTAGGTTAGATTTGAAATCACATTTAATATTACCTGGGATCTGGCAGCATATTACGACAGTTTTGGCGGAAAACAAGAAGGTTAGGCGTGTGTTGAATAGTTCATTGTTACAGTTACGATATACATTTACGATTTCATTTCTACATTTCATCGATTTGTGCAAATATTAAAGAATAAACAAAGAATATTAACTATAAGAATCATACACAACAAGGAGTTTGTTCGCTTACACCAAGTATTTGTTATCTATTTTTGAGTCTATGATTGATACATATGCTTATAAGTGTACTGTTAGTACGTGTCACACAATCTATACAATTAGTGCAAAACACGATGCGATAGCGTGAAAGAATATCATCAATCGCAGGCTTTACCATCAATTTTGTAATATCTAATTTAATATCTACTGGCCAAACTTCAACGTTTCTATGATATCATAAAATTTTACTGACTTCTATAAAAAAATATTTGGACAAAACAGTTTATCAGTATATGTTTTTTAGAAGTATATTTCAAATCAGATGCTTTTCTTAGTTTATTCTATTTGTTGAGTGTCCTTAGTTTACAATTTTAAGAAACCTTACCTTATAACAAGGTACCTCAATCAATTTGTCTGTTTTAAACGATTTTGAACAATACTTTCAACGTGAAAGTAATATTGTAGGATTTTAAATAGTTCTATAATAACGACACTAAGCTCTTCCTAGGATCGTTATCTTTGGTATAAAGTTTGAAATACGCAGCATTAATAATGACACCTGCATCCTCCCAAGATTAATATTATCTTACGGATACTACTGACATCATTCGGTCGCTCATATACTGTTTAACTTATGATTATGACTCGGTTGTCAAGCTATAACACTAAAGGAACACCAAATCGAAGTCAAGTAATTCCAAGGAAATGAGTAGTCCAAGGATAGAAGTAGATGGAGATGGTGACTAAGAGAAACGGAAAATTCTAAAACGATGAGCTAGCTGGGGATCAACCCTGTAGGGAAATGAGACGGGGGTGGGTACAGATAGACAGAGAATAGAGGCGATACCACCTCGCCTGGAATAAAAATAGACAAACGGAAAAAGTAGATGAGTGACAGGTTGCAAAGACACCGTAAAATAAAAAAACAAAGAGCAAGAAAAACTCGATAGCTAAAACACAAATATGATAAATAACTTAAAACTTGATATGTTTAATTGTACCCTAATAAATATTTTGATGAATGAGATTCTGTAACTTGTGGTTATGTGTAACTTGTACTTTCGTGTAACGTTGACTTGCTTGAAACGTGTGCATGAATGACCCTCGGCTATTGTACTTATATAATCTTTCTTACTTAAATCTCCAGAGAGACCTTATCATTAGGGCTAAACAGTGGGTTCTTTGTTTTATCCCTGCGGTAGCATACACATAGAAATAAGTTATCTCACAAGTACTTACTTCACTGATTCAGTTTGAAATAAGGCAACAACATGTGATATAACTACGTATAATAATTGTAATTGAACTAACAAGAGTAATCAAACTTTGGATTATTTTAGTAAAATAAGAAATTAATCTTTAACCAATTTCAATTTTTTTGGAACTCTAACAAAACATGCAAATTTTACTTCAGTAAATTTTCTTTCTTTTCCTTTTTATAATTACAGAGTATCAGAAAGTTAACAAAATTAACCGACGTGATATGAACTCATGTCTCGGGGATTTTACAAGATAAAATTACAACGTATTAATTCAAACAATAATTAAAGCATTGCATCTTTACAGTGCTGTTAGTATTCAAACATTTGTAAAACAAACAATTATTATAAGTTTTTCTTTCATAAAAATTTAAAGGGATAGATAGAATGTTGTGAAATGTACAAAAAGCCTCTCCATTAATCTTAAACTATGGTTTTCAAATCGAGCCCCACAGATTGGGCGTCAAGAATGCTGTGAAACCTTCTAAATTAACTGGTCCGTTGACTTTCTTCTGTTAATCGCCTCTTTACTCTTTTCCGCCTCGGCTGCTCACCTAGTTAAACTTTCATCCTCATTCATAAAAAAAAAAAAACACATTCCTACCACAAACATCAACGTTAACTCTATTTACATCAATATTCACAATACATTAAAATTTCAAAATTAAAATTTAGCATAAATTTCTGTATCAGAAAATTTCAAGATTAAATTTGTTATCATTTTAATGTGCATCCTAAATTAAAGTTCTTGTAGGATGCCTACTAATTAATTTAACAATATTGGCAGACCTGAGTCTGAGTACAAAGGGAGCATCTCCCACCTCTTTACGTTAATTAACCAGGTTCGTCTAATTGAGCTCAAAGACATACCCAAATTTTCATCATAATCCAGAACATCAATACTAAATACTCCTTTCTACTTAAACAAGAAAATTTCACCTTAAAATTAAAAATTTGTTGTTAGTACAAATTCACTACTGTTCATTTTAAGTAAATATATTATAAAGTTATTCAACACACACCAAAACATCAAAAATCGAACAACAAAGCATAAGTTACCTGAAGGTTAATGCACTCGTGGCTCCAATGTACATCGTCCTCTGTTAATCACACCATTCCAACTGGGTTATGTTTAGGTCCTCGGATTACTGGTCGCCTTTAAAATTTTCTACACCACCATTCATCTAAAGTTGTTTCAGTGCTTTTCCGGAACTCATCTGTGTATATCTGTATCTTGTTTTGTGGATCCAGTCACGTTTACGAATCATTTAATTATTAACACCCCCGAAAATAGCAAAGAAATTCATACTTCTTTCACGCTATACGCCAAAACTGCCTACTTTTGTTTATTCATTTGTCGTTGCAAATTTGAATAATTGGTACAGTACTCACAATTATAACTAGACTTTATTACCTTGCATCTTCTTTTCTAAGTGCACTAAATTACTTTCATTGTAGCAAGTAAAGAGCAAACTGTTTTAAAGTATTAAAAAATCACCAAAATATACGAGCAAACTGTTTAAATTATTGAATCAAAATCGAAAAATTAAGAGATATAATAGCCCGCCCGTGCGTCGGTATTGTCCCGCAAACGGACAATTTCCAGAATTTCGTCATTTTATGTTCCCTTTTCGATCGCTCGGCACAGCTTCCACAAAATTTGCACACGTCCAAGTTTAAAATCTATGAAATTTCGACACGGCTCGCAACGTCTGAGAATAACTAATTAATTTTTATACAAAAATGTTATTTTTACCTCTCATGTTTGCCTCTTATTTTCAACCAATCGCAACCCAGTGACGTTGCTCAAATCACGCCTTTTACTATATATGTCTCTGTCTTGCGCATATTATCTGTCTCTATCTACCCTGTTTTGAGTGGTAGAAATCAATATTCTTTATTATAGGTTTTGTACAATCCACGTGGACTGTGAAATAACCCACCTTATTAGCATTTCTCGTGAATATTAAGCGACGGTTTCTACAACATTCTCTGTAACAATTTGTTATCTGCAAAATTTACGCAGAACGAGACTATTAAAAATACGCAGGTGTTCAATCGTCCTACTTCTAACTAACACTTCTACGATTTGAATATTATTGGGTTTTTACAAGCTTTTATGCATATTATATGTTACTAATGGTTCAATTAACTCCAATTAAAATAATACCCTTTAATTTTTAGCGAATCCTAATTAAATATTCAATTATTATTTGTACATTTTGTTTAATACCGGTTACTTAAACTTGAATTAATTAATATAAATTTTGCACGTAATTTCCATGTGTTTCTTTACTTGGAATAATTAAACTACACGTTGAGCATTTTAATACTGCTTCTTTTTATAGCAAGCGTCTTGTAAATAATTTAAATCTCTTATTTTTAATGAAACGAATGAATTTTTATGCTCCACGGTTTTTTAATAAAGCGTATTATCTAATAAAATTCCTTATACAAGGTGATTAAAATTATTTGATGTGATTAATTAATTTTCTACCCTGGTCTAAATTTGAGTAATATATATATATATATATATATATATATTGTTGTGGATTCAAAGGGTTAAATTTGGGGTAAACAATGCAATTTCAAATACCCTGTATAGAGAAAAGAACTAATTATTTACGCGCAAAATTAATTTCATTTATTTAATTCAAATAAACATGTATTGACGTATTTTTATAATTAATGATTGAAAAGTAATAGGTTCATAAAGAAAAATCAGTTTTAAAAACAAATAGAAACGCATAATTAATTTAATTTATTTCAATTTAACGTATAATAACGTCAGAAAATGCATCGGGGTATATAAAATCAATAATCCCAAGGCGAAAAGGGTTCGTTGTAACAAATAAGGACGTTAATTGTATCGAATACCGTAAAATATAAACTCCAAGAAGTGTTATTTTAAACGATCAATAATTAGGAACACTTGCATGTTGGAAAGGTCATCTTTAGCATATTTATGAACATAATAACACGGGTTTCAAAAAATATATTTTCTAACCGTCAGTGGTTTTGAATAAAAGCTAACAAGAGTTTCTTAAAGAACAGAAGGGATGCACAATCAATAAGATGCTACAGGTAGAGATGCGTGTAAAAGCATTCGACTTCAAACGCACGTATTCAATCCACGTGAACGCGGTCAGCAATATCGATTTTCTACCACTCAAGTGGGGTTAGAACGCGACATCCAATATGCATAAGACGGAAATAACAATATTACAGGCGGAGTTTTATGATAACACAGGACTGTATCATTGGTAGAAACGAGTAGTTGATAAACAGACGAACACGCGACAGGTGAATGCGGTGGTTCGGATGATACGGCGAGCTCACGAAGTAAAATTCTAGGAGCTTTGAGGCGGTTATATCTAAAATTTGCAGAAATATTATTTAAATTGAGTATTTCGCGTTAAGTGGGTCCGGGAGGTTACATTTTGAACCGTATAATGGAAGTATAATGGGATGGAAGTTATTAAGTTTCTCTTTACTACTCTTTACTACTCTTGATTTTGCATCGCTTTAACTACGTATAACAATAAACCGACGTTATAGTAGAGATTGTGAGTATTAAAATTTATTTGTAACAAAGTAAGATAGTACTAGCTCTTATAACTTGGTATTTGGGGGCCTTATAGTTATTAACGCGAGTAGTGGCGAGTAATGTAAATTAACTGAGGGCCAACCCATACCATGTCAAGCTAGTAAATTAATAAATTTGGATGCTGGGATGGTATGGTAATTGGTAGCACGGAGCTCAGTGTAGACTGAGTTATCATCTATAAATATCTGGTGGATCAAAGCGCATAGACAAGAAGCCTAGAGGTTTTTTAGAGGACAGCATCATCGACGGAGATGGAGCCTTGAAGCATTTTCCAGGTAAATCATTTGAATTTGCTGTTATTTGATAAACTGTTGGAATTATTTTTGATGTGTGAGTGAACTTTGGGGTTATTTATGGTTTTTTTAACGTATTGGAAAAGATACGTGTACATGACTATGATAAGAGTATTTTAAATATTAAAAGAAAAAGGTGTATGTAAAGTTTACTAAATTTCATTACGAATTTAAATTAGATTGTTAAGGGTACATGAGTTATTAATTTTGTAGTAATTTTATGCAAGGTGAAAAGCATATATTAATAAACTGGGTTACTATGAGTTCGCCATACTCCAGTGTGCAATAATAAATATAGGGAATTATTTGGGACCCATTTACTCCTATTGTATTAAATGTGTTTACAATTAAAATTTTAAAACAAGGACTTTACAAAATAGCATTTATTGAGTTGTAACTAGAGTACCGAAATGTACATATCTGTGAATAATTTTTGTAAATAGAGGTAAATAAAGATTGTATGATTGTTGTACTATTTTGTGATTTTATTGAATGGTGTGTGAATGGGAAGAAAGAATGATTGTAAATTTAGGTATCCATAAAGAGGCACAGCTGTGCTAGCTAGGGAAGCTGTTGAAGATATTTTGTTGCAGCAGAAGAATCCGGGTAAGAATTTTTTTTGTGTGAAATTTTATTTTTTAAAAGTATTTGGCAAATGACTCATTCTCGATCCTTAAACGTTAAGTCCACGAACCACAGCACTCTTATGACGGCCCAACGTTGGGGCTTGAATAATTTTTAGAGTTTCAGAGACAGAGTCTCCGATTCACAGCAATATATTTATATATATATATATATATATATATACATATAAAAATACCTGAATAAAGTTTACCAAAGTCTTTGACCTCAACCATACGTCAAGACAAAACGCAATCAGTTAAACTAACTACAGATAGTATACTTGTATATACAAGTATATATAGTATATATATATATATATATATATATATATACTATATATATACTATATACTATATACTATATATATACAGTATATACAGTATATATATACCCTGTATAGTATTGACGCCAGTAATTAGATCATCCATATAGAAATCAGATCTTACGATAGCTGAAACCTTAGGATGCGTTTTACTACAAAGATCAGACAGAGGAAGTAGGTATTTTATAGCTAGATAACTTGCACTAGCCGTGCCATAAGTCACAGTGTTACGTAATTCGTGGCTGCCACGTTGGGCGCCAAAATTTTGTTACGTTATTTAATTCGTGGCAGTCCCTGTTCGGGCGCCAAAGTTATGCTACGTTGTCTCATAGCCGCGCGTAACACAAAGAAAAATCAAAGAAGTGACCGGACTCAATCGGAGATTAGCGGGGTCGTAGAAAGCAGGCCAACATACAATGTACGCGGCTGTAAGGAGTTAGTGATAATACCTGCAAGAAAAAAATAGTTAAGCAAACCTGAAATAAAGAAAAGAATAAGCATAGCAGCAATGATAAGTCTAAATTATTCAGTACTTTGTAGAATGTAAGAAAAAACTGTTTGGATAATCTATATAATATAACAACGGTAAAAGCAGTACAAAAATTTTTAATACAAAGTGAGGTAATATTGGGGAGTAGCAGAAATGTTTCCTCACACACCAATTAAACATAAATCAGACAAAATGTTAAAAAAAAAAAATAGGTAAGACACAATTGATATGAGTAATTCAGTAGTATTGATCTTTCTTTCTTTTTTTTTCTTATGTTTTAAAATATCATGCAAGTCTTTTGTAAAAGGTATCAGAACGACAAAGATATGGTAAAGCAACGGATAGATATTTAAAGTAATAACAAGTAGAAAATAGTTCAACTTACAAAAGTCCTTCAGCAATGTTTCCCTACAATTGAAGTGCGGGATTCACGATGTCCTGCACTAACGAAGCACTTTACCCTTGACTGTGCGGGTGTTGATGGAACTTATCACACGTTACACTAATCACACCTACGTATTTTACTGGTGTTCGCATCAGACATTATTATGCTGATGGCACTATGTAGCATTGATAAATTTCTTGTCAATTCTATTTCCCGAGACAATAATTTCGAAATATTTTGTAACACAAATCGAAAAAAAAAATGGTAATAAAAATTTAGAATCACGGGCTTTCAAGGCGCGGCGTAATGCATTAAACTAACAGTAACGTGAGGTGTTTTATTTGCTACCTATGGTAACAAAGAAAAGTCTAATGCCTTTGAATAACGAAATCTGAGCAACCAACGATCTATTTTAGATTCGTTGGGGTTAGAAAATTCAGAAACTACAGTATCAACTGTCTTTACAAGTGAATGAGATACCTGTTTATAAGAAGCAACCTTTTTTCTACTAAACCTGCTACAACTGCATCATCATTTGTTTTTGAAGCACTCAAGCTTAAAACTGTATTTGGATAATCCAAAGTATGCACTACTCTGATAACAAAAGGACCACGAAAACTAGATCGCACACACAGTTCAAATATAAAAAGACAAATCAACATAAAAAAACACAATTAGTAAAGCAACGCGTATCACTAAGACAATGTTCCGTAAAACGCACAACAAGTTCTATCACTTTTATTTACAACAGAAAAGCAACAAAAAAACACAGTTAGTAGAGCAACGCGCATCACTAAAACCGTCCGTCAATGACCTTAAAAACTCACGTGCGTCGACCAAACACGTTAATATACAACTTTTATTTCATAAGAAAAACAACTAAAATCGTGCCGTGTTTGTTCATGAACAATTTGAGAATTGATCCCGCATTAATTCTCACTATTCTCCAAGCAACAAAAACAGTATTTTCAACGTAATTAGTATATAGGAACCAAGAACAAAACTACGACTGCTAATCTGTTTATTCAACTCGTTCGATTACAACTTCTTATCGTCTCTTATCTAGACTCGTATAATACATAAGGAACAAAATTTATATTTATGGCAAGACAAGAACGATGCAATTTATAATCAATTACAAGCGGTTTATAATTTTCAATTTATCTATCTTTAAATTACTACACACGAGTTAATAGATATAAAATATAGAACTAGTAATTGCAGGAATGTACTTACGAATTGAGTATAAAAGCGTAAAATGTTAAAACTATAAAAATGCCCGTTACAACAGTATTAAGTTCGTACGTTTCTAGATTTAAAGTAGGATCATCACGCCAAAGTATGCGTTAAAACTTACGCTCAACGGGCTGCACTAGTACCTGGCGATACATTTTTTCGATGTCACCAGTTAACGCAATTTTATGTTGTCGGTAACGTATAAGCATAGAAAGTAGGTCATTTTGAATGACGGAACCAACAACATGTGTATTGTTAATAGATACATTAGAGTGTGTAGGTACACTACCATCAAAAACTACTTTTAGTTTTGTAGTTAACGAGTCCGACTTAAATTCAGCATGGTGTGGTAAGTAGTATGGAGGTATGTTAGAAACATTTAGTTCGGCATCCAGAGCCTTTAGCGGCGTTGGATTTGTTGGTTCTGTATTAGTTGAAACCTTTGATATTATGATCTAACGAAATATATTCATGAACGAATTTTGAATATTCAATTTTAAGTTTAGGGTTCAAAAAAAAATTCTTTTCTAAGTTGAAAAGTCTTTTCTTTGCTAACTCCAAAGAATAACCTAGTTTACCTAACTTAGAGTTAAAAGGTATAGAAACCACAAAACGTCCAGTATTGTTCTGAGTGACTGTTTCCGAAAAATGATTTTCACAAAACCGCTCTTCGGGGGATAGTTTAGATAGTTCGCTAAGAGGTTCTATGCCCTCCAGTTGCCAGAATTTTTCGACAGAATCGTTTAAGCTCTTAATAGTAGGTCTTGCACCATTAATAGCCAAATGTGTGCAAGCTAAATTATTAGTGTGTGGTGGGTGTTTCGTATTAGTTAAAACAAACTATAGTGGAATTAAATTGTGCAGTGCACTTGCGCCTTTTAAAATAAAACGCGTGCGAAAGTGGTTTTGTGACGTTTATCGACGACTCTTCTTTCGACCTAGTAGCGGGACGGTTATGCGGAACAAGCTATGCAAACAATAAAGTATAGTGCTTGTAACAGTGCATTCAACTGACTCTCCCGGGGGCATTCCAGCAACATTGAAGAGGACCACACACCAAGGACAATATTGGTGAGTGAATTTATGCCTTCTGTTTGTTTTTTACATGCATACAATTTTCGCATTTAATGCTCGCGCTTTGTTATATTTTCGCAACACAGTCCACAAACTAATAAGACACGCCAGCCCATTATTTAAGTTAATAAATTGCATTTGGTCCTTCTTCGCGTGATAGAACTGTCCATGGTTAATGAATTAATTCATTTCGTTTTAGCTTGTATGTATGTAAAACTTCGATTAGCAATATTCGCATCATTTTTCTTAATCTTCTTTGGGAATGAAACCACTCATAGTTTTTAAAATCTATTTTATTTACGTTTCGATCCATGACCTAGGATCGTTGTCAAAATAATAAAAACTTCAAGTTTGACGTTTATGACATAAATTGAAGGTTACTTTGATTTATTGATGTTTGAAATATTTGGTTTGAGTACACTAAGCAAAAATTTTTAAAGTTTAAAAGAATGATTGCCTTCAATTTGTGTTGCGACCTGGGATCGACTTTCCTATGGTAGCCAATACGCTTAACGTGAAATCAGCTGATTAATTTTTATTGGTGAATTTCATATAAATTCAATAATTTGGGAACATTTTTTAACATGTTTCTATTTATACAATTGAGAGATTTCTGATTTTATGTCTTATTTTACCGAGATTCAGTGAAGGGGGTTAAGCAACCTGTGGCTACCAAGATCCCCCAACATTTATAATTTGCCGAAATAATAGTTTTCTAGTTAATATGCTTATTGTTATGTAATTAGTTATTGTATGTATAAATGAATTAGAACAACATGGAAAACTTCCGTTTTTAGATATTCTAGTTAGCAAAAACGATACCACAATTAATACATCGGTATATAGAAAACCAACGCACACAAACAGATACCTAAACTTCGATTCAAACCACCCACAATGTGTCAAACGAGGAATTATCAAAACCATGTAAGATAGAGCAAAATTAATATCATCAAACGAAGAAATTTTAAAGAAAGAGAAAGACCTAATCAGATGTACACTAATAGAAAACAAATATCCTAAAAGAATAATAGAGAAAGAAATGAATAAAAACCCTAAAAATAAAGAAAAAGAAAACAAAAACAACGATACACACCACAAAATGCTCTCAATACCATACATAAAAGGATTCTCCGAAAAAATTCAAAGAATAGGAAACAAATTTAGAATTAAAACAGTATTTAGAACCAACAATACACTAAGAGCACAATTAACAAAAACAAAACCCAAAAACGCAATACAAAATTCAAAAAACTGTATCTACAAAATACCGTGCGAATGTAATAAGTTTTATATAGGAGAAACTTCCAGACCATTTGAAGTTCGATTAAAAGAACATAAATCATATATAAAAAATAGAAAATTTGAAAAATCCATGATTTGCCAACATGCATGGGACTCAGTCATAAAATAAAATGGGAAGATGCAAAATTATCGACAAAGAAGAAAACCACCAAAACGCAAAATCAAAGAAGCTGCCTATATAACCCTACATAAAAATAACTGCGTTGCAAACGAATCCGTGACTTTCAGTAAACAATGGATTCTATTACTAAAAGAAATAACAAAAGAAATAACAAATGAAGATCAAATGCCCACAATATCTAGGTAGCATTGCAAGTTTTTCCTGGGTTTTCCTTGCGATATTAACATGAAATACAGCCTACATACATGATTTCTATTTATACATACAATAACTAATTACATAACAATAAGCATATTAACTAGAAAACCATTATTTCGGCAAATTATAAATGTTGGGGGATCTTGGTAGCCACAGGTTGCTTAACCCCCTTCACTGAATCTCGGTAAAATAAGACATAAAATCAGAAATCTCTCAATTGTATAAATAGAAACATGTTAAAAAATGTTCCCAAATTATTGAATTTATATGAAATTCACCAATAAAATTAATCAGCTGATTTCACGTTAAGCGTATTGGCTACCATAGGAAAGTCGATCCCAGGTCGCAACACAAATTGAAGGCAATCATTCTTTTAAACTTTAAAAATTTTTGCTAAGTGTACTCAAACCAAATATTTCAAACATCAATAAATCAAAGTAACCTTCAATTTATGTCATAAACGTCAAACTTGAAGTTTTTATTATTTTGACAACGATCCTAGGTCATGGATCGAAACGTAAATAAAATAGATTTTAAAAACTATGAGTGGTTTCATTCCCAAAGAAGATTAAGAAGAATGCTGAACAAACCACAACAAACATACAGGGAGTATTTACAAGTCAGGTATGGGCCTGAAATTTGTATTTGTTTTAGACAGTTGGACAATCTAAACCTAAAGCTATCGCATTCCAAAAATTCACTCACATTCCTAATAAAGTGCAGAAACAACGAAATAATACCAAAAGGATTTAGAATCAAATTTGGAAAGACAAGCAATAAACTATCAAGAATTCTCGAAAGAGCAAGTTACAGTATGATGAGAGAAAGACTACAAAACCACCGACACATTATTTATAAGTTAAAACAAGATATTGAGGGCATTATAAATTTCATACGAATAAAGGTAACAAAATATGATTTTGATAAAATTCTCGTTAGTGCAAAACCTACTACGAATCAGTATTTTCCAAACAAAAGAAATTCACATAAAGAAATTTAATAACCTATTTATAGAGAAAATAACACACAAACTAAAACGTTTGAAAACAGGAACACCATGCTAAACACCGTGATAAATTTATCAAACAGAACTATTAACGACACAGAAAAATCAATTCTTTCAAAAGGCCTTAATTTTGCAGTAACACCAAAATCAATACCAACCTTTGAAATAATTAGCTGTATTGAGAAAACAGCAAACCAACTCGAAGAAGATCAAGCAAACGAATTTAGAATACGATGTAAAATCGAAATAGAAAAGAATCACAAAATAAAGCCAAATGTAAGTAATAACGAAATAAAAGCAATTCGCAATCTAAAAAACGATAACTCAATTATAATTCTACCTGCTGACAAAGGCAATGCAACAGTAATAATGAATAAAAACGATTACAACACAAAAGTCAACGAACTATTGAACACTGAGAATTACACCAGTTTAGAAACGGACCCAACAAAATCAATTGAAAATAAAATATACAAAACTCTATTTAAATTTAAAAATGAATTCGAAGACAAAGAAAGAAGTAAACTAGTCCCACATTACAGTAAACCACCCCACTTTTACGGTCTACCAAAAATTCATAAAAAAGACATTCCTTTAAGACCTATCGTAAGCTCAATAGATTCACCATGCCATAATTTAGCAAAATTTCTTCTAAAATTATAAATCCATTAGCAGGCAAAACGGATTCTTTCATTAAAACAACCAACACTTTTTAGAAAAACTATCAAACATAAAATTGAAAATACACACACAATGGTAAGCTTTGATGTAGTAAATCTCTTTACAAATGTCCCTATAAACAAAACGCTTAATATTATAAAAACAAACTCGAAAAAGATGGCAATCTTAAAGCAAGAACAAAACTAAGTATATCATCGATTATGGAATTACTTGGTTTATGCGTAAATACCACATATTTTCAAATAAATGATCAATTTTACAAACAAAGCTTCGGAATGGCAATGGAAGTCCACTATCCCCAATCTTCAGTAATATATTCATGGAGGAATTCGAAAAGATGTGATATTCACACAAGAATTGAAACCATTGATCTGGTGGAGATACGTTGATGATGTTTATGCTATTTGGCCTCATAATATAGAATTAATTAAAAACTTTATACAGTCAATTAACGAAATAGAACCAACTATTAAATTCACATATGAATTAGAACAACATGGAAAACTTCCGTTTTTAGATATACTAGTTAGCAAAAACGATACCACAATTAATACATCGGTATATAGAAAACCAACGCACACAAACAGATACTTAAACTTCGATTCAAACCACCCACAATGTGTCAAACGAGGAATTATCAAAACCATGTATGATAGAGCAAAATTAATATCATCAAACGAAGAAATTTTAAAGAAAGAGAAAGACCTAATCAGATGTACACTAATAGAAAACAAATATCCTAAAAGAATAATAGAGAAAGAAATGAATAAAACCCTAAAAATAAAGAAAAAGAAAACAAAAACAACGATACACACCACAAAATGCTCTCAATACCATACATAAAAGGATTCTCCGAAAAAATTCAAAGAATAGGAAACAAATTTAGAATTAAAACAGTATTTAGAACCAACAATACACTAAGAGCACAATTAACAAAAACAAAACCCAAAAACGCAATACAAAATTCAAAAACTGTATCTACAAAATACCGTGCGAATGTAATAAGTTTTATATAGGAGAAACTTCCAGACCATTTGAAGTTCGATTAAGAGAACATAAATCATATATAAAAAATAGAAAATTTGAAAATCCATGATTTGCCAACATGCATGGGACTCCAGTCATAAAATAAAATGGGAAGATGCAAAAATTATCGACAAAGAAGAAAACCACCAAAAACGCAAAATCAAAGAAGCTGCCTATATAACCCTACATAAAAATAACTGCGTTGCAAACGAATCCGTGACTTTCAGTAAACAATGGATTCCATTACTAAAAGAAATAACAAAAGAAATAACAAATGAAGATCAAATGCCCACAATATCTAGGTAGCATTGCAAGTTTTTCCTGGGTTTTCCTTGCGATATTAACATGAAATACAGCCTACATACATGATTTCTATTTATACATACAATAACTAATTACATAACAATAAGCATATTAACTAGAAAACCATTATTTCGGCAAATTATAAATGTTGGGGGATCTTGGTAGCCACAGGTTGCTTAACCCCCTTCACTGAATCTCGGTAAAATAAGACATAAAATCAGAAATCTCTCAATTGTATAAATAGAAACATGTTAAAAAATGTTCCCAAATTATTGAATTTATATGAAATTCACCAATAAAAATTAATCAGCTGATTTCACGTTAAGCGTATTGGCTACCATAGGAAAGTCGATCCCAGGTCGCAACACAAATTGAAGGCAATCATTCTTTTAAACTTTAAAAATTTTTGCTTAGTGTACTCAAACCAAATATTTCAAACATCAATAAATCAAAGTAACCTTCAATTTATGTCATAAACGTCAAACTTGAAGTTTTTATTATTTTGACAACGATCCTAGGTCATGGATCGAAACGTAAATAAAATAGATTTTAAAAACTATGAGTGGTTTCATTCCCAAAGAAGATTAAGAAGAATGCTGAACAAACCACAACAAACATACAGGGAGTATTTATTCGCATCATATTTTATTTACTTATATATAAAATTCGATACACAAGTCTATTAATTAAAAATCATTGTTTGATTATAGATATTACGATTTAGCAATAATTTATGTAGAGAGCATTATTAATCATTTTACAGATATAGTTAAATAGTTCGTATAAAAAACCTGTTGCAAATGCTGGCTTCAAAGTTGTTCTATTGTAAAATTTTGTATACTTGTCTAGTAGGTCACTCCCTTTGGCTTATGTACAGCTGGAAACAACATTCCAGTTTTATCGTATACGTACCTGCTTTCCTAAGAGTTTATAACCACTAAATATTTTAACTATATTTCTTGTCTGAATGAGTAAACCATTGGGGCATTCTATAAACCTTTTTGTTAAGGATTGTCATTTTGTTTAAAATACAATAGGAAGCTTTAACTACTCATTTCGCATTTTACATTACAAATTGGGTAATGACTTTATTGGATCATTTTCGGTGATTGAATTTGCAATAAGATTATTGTCGGTCGTTGTTAATTGATATAATTGTCGTTTGTTATTTTCATACAAAATGCCTGACACAAATGCGTCTGTAACCTTATTAAAGCTCTACGCTGCTAGGATTCATGAAATTTTAGAACTTTCTGAAAAGGCACAATACAATGATTCAGTACATAAATTATTTAAGTTGAAATGTCGAATGGTTGAATCTATCTACAAGGATTTTACTGAAAAATGTGTCACTGTATTCGTAAACACAGAATCAGAATTGCAACCAGCTTTAGAGAATTTGTGTTGAAACGTAGATGACGAATATTATTCTATCCTTTTGATAGAGCAAGAGATAGTTTCTGCTGAAGTGAAAACTCCGTCTGCGAGTCACACAATTCGACAAGACAACAATTTTACACCTAGAGTAAAATTACCAAAAATTACTCTACTACGTTTTGATAATGACCCTAAAAACTTTAAGACTTTTAAGGATATGTTTGATGTTTTGATAGATAAACAACCGCATTTAACGGACATCGAAAAGCATTCCTACCTTCTTTCAAGCTTGTCGGGTGAATCATTGACATTGTTGCGGTCTATTCCTTTTTGTCATGAAAATTACAAATTAGCATATGACACTTTATGTTCTAGATATAATAATAAACGTCTTTTAGCTAATCACCATTGGGGTTTAATAAAAAACTACCCGCCTATGCCTGCGGAAAACGTAAAATAACTTCGAAATTTAATTGACTGTTTCACAGAAAACTTATCGATTTTGGGATCATTACAATTTGATGTTGAAAGTTGGGATTTCGTTCTTGTAGATCTTTTATTATGTAAACTCGATGAGGAAACTCGTAAACGATTCGAATTGCATTTCAATTCTACTGATGTGCCTACATTCATTTGCTTCAAAGACTTTTTGTCAAAACAATGTGTAGCCTTAGAGAATCTTGTCTCAAGCAAACAACCGAAAGTGCTTAAAGGTACTATTAATAAACAAGGTCTCACTCGTTCGAATTCTGACTTGAAGCCTAGGACATTCTTAGCTGAGACTAGCACTTCTCCTAAGAACAATTCGTTCTCCTGCATTTTTTGCAAGGGAAATCATGTATTGTATTCGTGCGAGCAATTTCTTAAATTGTCTCCAAACAAGCGTCACGAGCAAGCCAGACATCTTCGGTTATGTTTGAACTGTCTTCGACCAAATCATAACATGTCGTCTTGTCCGGCAAAAGTTTCGTGCAAAACTTGCAATAAAAATCATCATACATTGTTACATTTTGTGCCGTCGATTGCTACGTCACCACCTTCTTCAACTTCAACTCGTGAAGAAAATTTGCAAATCAGTTCGTCTAATAATGCTACTTGTACTACAACAGTTGGGTCTGAGGCGACAACTTGTCTAGCTCTGCTACCCACGGTTGGTTTGGAAATACTCGACAAGAGAAATCAACCTCAAATTATTCGTGCTCTAGTAGACACTGGGAGTCAAATTTCATTTATTACGGAGTCTTGTCGTAAGTCTATTGGTATATCGTCTCGTCCTTCTTCGATTCCTATTTCTGGTTTGGGCCAGACTTCACATCAAACGTTAGGTGTGATATCTGGAACAATTCGTCCCATTCAGGAATATGATTCAGTCCCGACGGACAACAATTTGAAAATAAACTTAATGGTTTTGTCGTCTATTTGCGGTAATATTCCAAACAAGCATATTCAATCGTATTGGTCTCATTTGGAAAACATAAAACTCGCTGATGAAAACTGCAGACATCCCTCTCCAGTACAAATGTTATTGAGCTCTGATGTTGCCAGTCGTATTTTGCTTGATGGGAAAATTGATGGCAAAGAAATTTCGCCTGTTGCTGTCAGCACCATATTTGGTTACACGATATTTGGTATTGTCGATCCCGTCTCAACCAATGTTATTCATTCGTTCTTTGTATCTATCGATCCTTGTATGGATATTGATCTTAAACATTTTTGAGAGCTTGACGACATTCCATCGAAGAGTTTGTCGTCCCCGGAAGAAGACCTTGCTCAACAATCTTTTGATAACTCGTTGCATCGGTTACCCAATGGTAGGTTCGGCTTAAGCCTCCCATTTAGAGAAAATGTTCGTGAGTTTCCGGACTCGAAGTCTATTGCCATTAAACGTCTATTGTCACTAGAGCGTCGTCTCGAAACTAATCCAGACTTGCAAAATTTGTTTGTAGATTTCATGCGTGACTACGAAGCATCTGGTCACATGTCACTTTTATCAACGCCTCCAGCTGACAATAATGCGTATTTTATTCCACACCATGCCGTGTTCAAACTAGAAAATAATACACCTAAATTGAGAATTGTTTTTGATGCTTCGGCTCGAGCTTCGAATGGTATTTCATTGAATGATACCTTACTCACTGGACCTAAGCTCCAGAATGATATTGTAAAAATACTTTTGGCATTTCGTATTCCCAAGTTCGTTTTTGTGTGTGACATAGAACAAATGTACAGGCAAATATAAATATCAGAAACGGATCGTTCTTATCAATTGATACAATGGCGATGGAATCCTTCAGAACCAATTTCAATCTATCAGTTGAACACAATTACATATGGAGTTTCATCCGTTTCTTTTCTCGCCATTCGCACTATCTTAAAACTAGCTGAACTAGGAGAAAATACATACCCATTGGCTGCTCATGCTTTGAGAAACAATTTGTATGTTAATGATGTATTGACTGGGTCGTCCACTCTCTAGGCAACTCATGAACTAAAACGTCAACTCATCGAACTACTACGTGCTGGCTGCTTCGAACTACGCAAATAAGCTAGCAACAGTCCACTACTGTTAGAAGATATTCCTACTGAGTATCAACAAGTAAAACCAAGTTTAGTCGCAAATGATCTTAAGTTTACCATAAAAGAGCTTGGTCTTCAGTGGCACTCGATACCTGATAATTTTTCATTTGAAATGAAGTCTTTAGAAAATCGTCTTTTCAAGCGGATTTTACTTTCGACAGTTGCTAGGATTTACGATCCTCTAGGACTTATTACACCAGTTACCTTTTCACTCAAACAACTCATTCAACAATTTTGGGTGCTGGGGTTGGATTGGGACGATCCTCCTCCTGAATCTATTGTCATATTTTGGA
Organism: Platerodrilus igneus; assembly: GCA_036346225.1. Taxonomy (NCBI): domain Eukaryota; kingdom Metazoa; phylum Arthropoda; class Insecta; order Coleoptera; family Lycidae; genus Platerodrilus; species Platerodrilus igneus. Next base: position 115,292 of record JARFIW010001485.1, on the reverse strand, counting down.
AAAAATTTGTTGCTGAATTTTCACATATTGATTCAATTCAAATTCCTCGTTATATCCCTATTGATGAAGCCTGTAGTATACAACTACATGGTTTTTGTGACGCGTCCAAGAAAGGATACTCGGCTATTGCATATTTTCGTTTAGTATTTCCGTCAGGAAAAATATCTGTTCACTTTGTTATGGCTAGATCAAAGGTCGCACCTTTGAAATGTCTTTCTATACCCAAGCTAGAACTATGTGCTACCGTACTTTTGTCTAAATTACTTCATTTTGTTAAAACTACTTATTCAAATGTAACCTTTGAAAAAATCTGTTGTTACACTGATTCTTCTGTCGCGTTGACTTGGATTAAGTCACCTACCTATCGTTTAAAAATGTTTGTAGCTAACCGTGTCAGTTACATCCAAGAACGTATTTCTCCCAAACAGTGGAGTTACATTAGTTCTACAAACAACCCATCTGATTGTGCTACCAGAGGTTTATTTCCTTCGGTATTGCCCGCGCATCCGCTATGGTGGGCAGGTCCTGAATTTTTGTCGTTGTCTGAAGAAAATTGGCCTTTGCCAAAATTGTTCGTTCCTTCTTTGGAAGCATCTTCTGAGGAGAAACGCATTACCTTGATTGTTACCGTAGAATCAACTTGGCTGGAAGACTTATCAAACAAATTTTCGTCGTTACACAAAATTCAACGTATAGTCGCACATTGTCTGAGAATCTTTAATGTTAGAAAAGGTACCATCAATTCGCTATTTTTATCGTCGGTGGAGCTTTACACTGCTCTTATGGTTATTGTCAAGGTGGTCCAATTTAGTTCACTTAAAGTTGAAATCGAAGCCGTTCGTCAAGGTGAGCCTTTGCCTAAACATCTGCAACGTCTAGGCTAATTTATTGATTCGAATGACATTTTAAGAGAAGGCGGGAGAATGATTCATTCCAATCTTCCAGATTCCGCAAAACATCCAACGGTATTACCCAATAAACACCGTATAACAGATTTGTTGATTAAACAAGTGCACACACAAAATTTACATTCGGGAGTAAACACAACGATGTACTTGCTTCAAGAACGATTTTGGATCATCTCATCTCTTCGCGCAGTTCGTAGAATACTGTCTAAATGTTATCATTGTTATCGTCTTCGCCCTATTCCTGTCAGTCCAGTTATGGGTGAATTGCCTTCATTTCGTGTTTCTCAAGCCAAGGCCTTTAGTTCCGTCGGTATCGATTTTGCCGGCCCTTTTACGATTAACATGCATCGTGCAAGAGGCACCAAGACTTGCAAGGCATATCTTTGTGTGATTGTTTGTTTCGCCACTAAGGCTCTTCATTTGGAAGTCGTATCAGACTTGTCGACTGATGCCTTTATCGCTTGCCTTTGTCGTTTTATTGCTCGTCGTGGTCGGTGTCGACACATTTTCAGCGACTGCGGCACAAATTTCGACGGCGCTAGCCTTCAACTTTTAAAGGATTTCCGACACTGTGCAGAATCGTTAGCCATTTCGTGGCATTATAACCCCCCGTCTACCCCTCACTTCGGAGGTATTTGGGAAAGCGCCGTTAAATCGGTGAAAACTCATTTATTTCGTGTTGTTGGAAACCAAGTGCTCACGTACGAGGAGTTTCATACTTTAATCACTCAGATTGAAGCATTGTTGAATTCAAGACCCTTGTGCAGCATAAATTCGGATCCCAATGATCTTTCGTCACTGACACCAGGTCACTTTTTAACTTTAGAACCCTTGACAGCACCTCCGGACCCAGACTTGTCTCATTTGAAAATCTCTAGACTCTCTCGTTGGCAGTTGATTCAAGCTATGCATCAAAGTTTTTGGGTTCGATGGCACAATGAGTATTTACACCAATTGTATCAACGTGGTCGGTGGTACAGGTCCAAGAGACTCGACGGCGTTGACATCGGTACTTTGGTGCTCATCAAAGAAGAGGGTGTTCCTCCTTTAAATTGGAAACTCGCCAGAATTATAGAGCTTCATCCTGGAAGCGATGGAGTACCTCGTGTAGCCACCGTAAAAACTTCACGAGGGAATTTGAAAAGACCAATGGTCAAATTATGCCCATTGCCGTCTCAATAATAAATATTAATTATTTTAGTGTTCTTTATTATAGTTTCGTAAGCATTATTATATTCATTTAGTTCTACATACATACAAGACTCGGTCAAAGTTTTCGTGTTAAGTTTAAAAAAAAAAATAGCTCAAAGCTATTTTGGTGGGCAGAATGTTTCGTATTGATTAAGACTCAAACTATAGTGAATTTAAATTGTGCAGTGCGCTTGCGCCTCTTAAAATAAAACGCGTGCGAAAGTGGTTTTGTGACGAAAATCGAGGACTCTTCTTTCGACCTAGTAGCGGGACGGTTGTGCGTGACAAGCTATACACAATAAAGTATAGTGCTTGCAACAGTGCATTCAACTGACTCCCACGGGGGCATTGTAGCAACATTGAAGAGGACCACACACCAAGGACAATATTGGTGAGTGAATTTATGCCCTCTGTTTGTTTTTACATGCATACAATTTACACATTTAAAGCTCGCGTTTTGTTACCTTCGCCATACAGTCCACAAAACCTAATAAGACGCGCCAGCACACTTATCTAAGTTAATTAATTACACACGAGGTATGTATATGTATATTTTCTAACACACCTTATACATCCAAACAGGAGCTGTACCCAGGTACAGAAGGTGTTGTTTGTATCGCATTGGTACGCACCGCTAATAACCTCATCAAGCGGCCTTTACTTAAGCTTTGCCTTCTCGCTTCGGAAGAGTGTTCGTAATTCATTACCTGCATTTTTTTTCTCGTTTGTTGTATATAAATTTCTTAGTTTCCCTGTATATTTAAACATTTCATTTGTTTTGTTCATTTATAGAAAATAAGTGTTTCATTCTTATTTTGGTAGGCGGTATGTTAATGTGCTTTACATTAAGTTTAATTTGTAACAAATCAAAATCACATATTGCATAAATTGCTAAGTGCCATCCTGGTTTTTATACATTTTGGTTTTCCAAAACGATCCAATCTGAACCAAGTCGAATACACCCTTGTTTTCTTATTTTAATCTTATAAATCATCATTATCATTGGGTCTTCAGTCCTGAAACTGGTTAGCCGCGTACCATCATTGTTTCCTCTTCTGAATTAACCTACAGATTTCGCCGAAATTTGCACAGTCTGCATCTATCACTATCTGATCTGGGTCTACATCCACCTCTTTTTTCCTATCTCTGTTTGTCATATATCCCATACTAATCCCCAAAAATGCCTTAGAACGTATTCTGCCTTTCTATTTCTCATATTTTTTCCCAAAGATATCCTTGTTCCCTTACTGTTTCTATAACCTATTTGTTATTACCTTGTCTGGCCATCCTCATACATCTGAAGCACGGCATTTCAAAGGCTGCTACTGTTCTTCTGTCTGCTTTTCAGACTGCTCGTATTTCGTAGGCATACTGTCTGTGCTGTGCTCCACACATACGCTTTCAACAACTTTTTGTTCTATGTTTGTTGCCTTTCATCAAAGGCGCCGTTCTTTCTTGTTAGATGCAGTTCGGTCACCTTCTATTGTTTTACAACTTTATACCCTATTTCTCCGACATTCAGTGGTTGCAAAGGGGGGTAAGCAGCCTGTAGCTGCCAAGTTCTCTCAGCACTTGAACATTTACTGATTTAATATTTTTTCCAATATATCTTTTCGCACAGTCAACATTAGTTGCAGATGTTGCACAACAAACAACTAGTTGTTTATACAAATCATCAGATTTATCTGAGCTTACTTTTCGTCATTGGGTTTCCCGTCTCAAAACTGATTGGACATGTACCTGCACTTATTTATTTTCTAAACTAACCTACATAGTTCCCTGAAATTCTCACACAGCAATACAGCTCGGTTCCCCTTATATTGTTATCTAATATTATGCTCTATTTCAGTGAGATTTATAGAAGGGGGTTAAGCAATCTGTGGCTGCCAAGATCCCCCAACACTTAGACATTTGCCAAAGTAATGGTTTTCCAGTAAATGCTTTCACGCAATTACCATTATTCGAGAATATTGCCAACCAATGCTTGTAGTTGCTTATAATAAATATCATATCTTATAAATAAAATACGTTAATTTGTGTTACTTTTATGAAATACAGTCCTAAACAACAGAAGATTTGTTATACAATTTGGCAGTGCTATCGTGGTTGATCGTATTGTAAGTAGAAAGCTATTATCATTTAATCTACTGCACGCAACAAACAAAAAATGCAAAATTAAAATAAAATGCGAACATGAATATTAAACCAAGTGGACGAAATAGTGGAAGATAGAAAATTATTTATACATTTTGAATACGCGGGCAATTTAAGTAACTATTGTGCTTCATGTATGACGTCTAACCTCCCAAGTTAGTGCGTGTTGTGCCTTTGTGCTATTACAAAATAACTTTCAATAACATTACACGAAAATATACTACAGACCATATGAAGTTATTCTTCAAACTATAAGAACTCATTGATATGTCGTCACTTACAAACCAACGCTCATTTGCGTGCTTTTTATGTGCATATTCTGCATCTTTTAAAAGTAAGTTAATGATCCATATGCGGTCCCATTCCAACGAACGTCCATTCGCATGCAATTTATGTAATTATACTGCATCTCGTAAGAGTTCCTTGGAAATTCATGTGCGCTCCCATACAAACGAACGTCCATTCGCATGCGATTTATGTAATTATGCTGCATCTCGTAAAGGTCACTTGAAGGTTCACATGCGCTCCCATACAAACGAACGTCCATACGCATGTAATTTATGTAATTATGTTGCATCTCAAAATAGTCACTTGAAGGATCATATGCGCACCCATACAAACGAACATCCATTCGCATGCAATTTATGTACTTTTACAGCATCTTCTAAGAGTTCCTTGAAAATTCATGTGCGGTCCCATACAAACGAACGTCCATTCGCTTGCAATTTATGTAATTATGCTGCATCTCGAAATAGTCACTTGAAGACTCACATGCGCTCCCATACAAACGAACGTCCATTCGCATGCAACTTATGTACTTATACTGCATCTTTTAAGAGTTCCTTGAAAATTCATGTGCGGTCCCATACAAACGAACGTCCATTCGCTTGCAATTTATGTAATTATGCTACATTTCAAAATAGTAAGTTGAAGGCTCACATGCGCTCACATACAAACGAACGTCCATTCTTATGCAATTTATGTACTTTTACAGCATCTTCTAAGAGTTCCTTGAAAATTCATGTGCGGTCCCATACAAACGAACGTCCATTCGCTTGCAATTTATGTAATTATGCTGCATTTCAAAATAGTAAGTTAAAGACTCACATGCGCTCCCATACAAACGAACGTCCATACGTATGCAATTTATGTAATTATGCTGTATCTCAAAATAGTAACTTGAAAGCTCACATGCGCTCCCATACAAACGAACGTCCATTCGCATGCAATTTATGTACTTATACTGCATCTTGTAAGAGTTCCTTGAAAATTCATGTGCGGTCCCATACAAACGAACGTCCATTCGCTTGCAATTTATGTAATTATGCTGCATTTCAAAATAGTAAGTTGAAGACTCACATGCGCTCCCATACTAACGAACGTCCCTTCGCATGCAAATTATGTAATTATGCTGCATCTCAAAATAGTAACTTGAAAGCTCACATGCGCTCCCATACAAACCAACGTCCATTCTTATGCAATTTATGTACTTTCACAGCATCTTCTAAGAGTTCCTTGAAAATTCATGTGCGGTCCCATACAAACGAACGTCCATTCGCATGCAATTTATGTACTTATACTGCATCTTGTAAGAGCTCCTTGAAAATTCATGTGCGGTCCCATAGAAACGAACGACCATTCGCTTGCAAATTATGTAATTATGCTGCATCTCAAAATAGCAACTTGAAAGCTCACATGCGCTTCCATACAAACGAACGTCCATTCTTATGCAATTTATGTACTTTTACAGCATCTTCTAAGAGTTCCCTGAAAATTCATGTGCAGTCCCATATAAACGACCTTCCATTCGCATGCAATTTACGTAATTATGCTGCATCTCATAATGGTAACTTGAAGGCTCACATGCGCTCCCATACAAACGAACGTCAATAACTATGCAATTTATGTAATTATGCTGCATCTCGTAATAGTCGCTTATTGAAGGCTCACCTGGTCCTATTTAAACGAACGTCTACACGTATGCAATATCTACTTATATTGCATCTTGTAGAAAGTAGCTTCAAAAGACATATGCGGTCCAATACTAACTAACGTCTTTTCAAATGCTATTCCTGTAATTATTCACAACCTTATAAATCATTTGATGGTTTTGGCGATTTCATGCTATGTCAATTTGTACACATCCTAACGAATGTCCGTTTGCATGCTTTTTATATTGATATTGTGCACATAAAAATAGTAGTGAGGCTTCATTTTGTGCAATTAATGTGATTATATATAAAAAAAGTGCGCATAAAAACATTTGTGGTTGCGTACTGACAAGTTTCAATTTTGTGTATAATTTGTGAATTGGTTTTTGAGTATTCTGTATAAATCCCAAAATGCTTTAATCCTTTATATCTCCTTACATACTAACAAACACCAATTGTAAATTTTTTATGTATCTGTGGTTAATCACAAATAGATCATGTAAAAATGGGAATGCGATTTGTGTGATTTTTCCGTATCACAAACGCACTTTAGAAAGCTGATACATACTAACGAACGTCCTTTGGAATGAATTGTGTGTGGTTATAATGCATTATAAAAAGTTTATTTGCAAAGACTTGTACAATCACATACTAACGAATACCAATTTGTTAGCAATATTTCGTAAGGAAAAATATAACCTAAGAACACATGTACGTTTCCATACTTACAAACGTCCATTTACGTATAATTTCTGTAATTATTCTATATCAAATATGATATTCTATGTGTGTTAGGGTTTTTACTAGTGTTGGGACTTTGCCGTTTGCTGTATCTAGATAAATAGATAAGAACTGTAAATTAAATTTTTGTAGATTTAAAGAAAAATCACAGTTTGTGAATTAGTAGTAAGCAGTTTAGTTATAATTCATCATCATTTTGTTTTCGACCTTACTTAAGGTCGGTTTGACGCAGCTCTAACTTCTTTTCTATTCTGTGCTAATCTAAAAAGCTCTGCATACCCTTCACAACCTAATTTTCTAATAATTTGACTAATATAGTTTGGTCTAGGTCTTCCTACATCCTTCTATTTTTTTCCTATCCACCTGGCTCTACATAGATATTAGCAACCTGATGGTTGTTAAAGAACTCTTACATGTTTACATGATTACCATTTATAAGGAAATGAAATATAACCTGGTTATCCGCTTCAAAAAGGAAAAGTGTTAAATTATATGTTATGGTAAGGCTTAAGCAACGAAACGCTACCAACATGCCAGACCGCTAACTAATTGTGAGTTATGTCCTGGTGTCATTTAGTTAACTGTTTTTTATTTTTTTTTGTTTTGTTTTCGAACTTACTTAAAGTCCGTTTGACGTAGCTCTAAATTCTTTTCTATTCTGAGCTTGTAACATACTGTTTTAATATCGCTCTAATTAGTTCTATGATTTCTAAAAATAGTTATTTTCTAGTTTAATTTTAGCATTCTAATTATTAGAATGAAGGTCTTGGAGCGAACGGCTTCTAGACTACCCAAGTAGCGTCCTAGCGAAGTTTCCAGGAAGATCTAATCCAAGAGTCAATCAGTTTTCTAAAAGCACTTACTTTAAGGGCACTAAACATGTCAGATTAGTTGCTATCTGTGATTAGATGTCAATCATGCTTTAGGATCCTATTTATCTCAGGGTGGTCTGAAACAATTTTTCAATTAGCGGAGCACTCAACTAAAATTAGTTCCGAGATCTACTTCTGTGGCTATCTTAGGCAATGGGCAGTTTAATTAATCTTAAAGATTTACGAAAGGCGTATTCTAAGCCGAGTATGGGAGCCAAGAAAGGGGTTATTTTTCAATTAACTTAAATGTATATAAGGATGCCAGCCGGTGGGAATCGGGGTTTGTTTATTTCCAGACGCGTTAGAGTCTGAAGCTCGTGGTCTTGCAAGATTGAGTAAGTGTTTTATTTCTCTGAATTCAAGTGCGTGCCGTTATGTTCAAAGTTAGTTTATTTTTCTGAGTAAGTAATTATTATATATGGTATTACTATGAACTCAAAGCTGTGTTATGCATCATAAGTCATTTATTTGTTTAAATACAATATCTGTCGACTTTCATAACATACAACTTCGGGTTAAATCTCCGTTCCAGTAATTTTATACAGTTAGGTTATTGTTAAAGACCGCATCTTTTGAAGGGTTTCTTATTTTATTGTGTTTCGACGATGTCCGAGGCTTGTAATAACTAAGCCACGAATTCCGTTATTGTACTATTTGACCCGTGTGAAGGTCGTGTTTTTCCTGTTATTGATGACCCCGGGATTAAAGGAAGGTCGTTTCAGTATGCAAGTTAGTTAGACTACGGTAGCGTTAATTAATTATATGTATTGGGGTGTTTGCACCCAGAACTGTTGTTAATATTCATAAAATAAGGACTTTAGAATTGTTTAGTTAAGTTGTGTTTGTGCTAGCCGGAGACTTAATAACATTTGTCCCTGTGAAGTGACGTATTTTCTGTCCTGCAATCTTAGTTCATCGCCACGAACAAAGTGCGACGAGAGCTATTACCGCGATCGGTCCATGGGCCGTTTAATTCCCATGGTAGCGCCCTATTGTAAATATTGTTAATCACTGTATAATTTTGTATGCATATGTAATTAGGTTAAGTTAGTTAGTAGGCCGTTTAATAAAACAATTGGAATTTTGTCTTAGTGTGTTGTTGTTTAATGAACCTCCCCTTCTCACCGACTGCAGCAGCTGCGAGGCAATGTCCCGAAACGTGAGGGTACTATAGTGTTAGAGGTCCTTCCCATTTATTATTTATTATTAATTGGATACCCTCACGCGGTAGGTAAATATTACAATTACAACCCAGTCTAAAATGGTATACGTACCCTTCACAACCTAAATCTCTAATAATTTGACTAATGTAGCTTTGTCTAGGCCTTCCTACTCTATTTTTATTTGGTAGTCTATAATCTAAGACTTTACTAAATAGTCCCTCGTGTCTTAACTGGTGCCCTATCATTCTATCTCTCCTGACCTTCAATTGTTTCCACATACAGGGATCCTCACCTATCCTTCTATAAACTTCCTCGTTTGTTACTCTATATATCCAACTAATCTTTAACATTCTCCTATAACACCAAGTTTCAAAAGCTTCCATCTTTTTCTTATCTACTTCTTTAATTGTCCAAGTCTCACTACCGTATAGTAGAACGTTCCATACGTACGACTTTAAGAAATTTTTTCTATTCTCTAAACTAATACTATTAGCTATTAGTAAGTTTTTCCTTTTTAAAAATTATAATTATAGTTATAATAATATATTATAATATATAATATAATAATATAATAATATATAATATTATAATATATTATAATATAGTTATAATTATACCTTGCTTTATAGACATAACATAAATATTTAAAAGATTTTGAAAGTAATACAATGTATATCTCACTTATAAAATTTATCAACGGCTTACCTTGTATTGTGCAAAGAAATTAAATAATTCAACGTAAGGATTTTATGTGGTAAATAAACACTTTCTACCACAAACATGAACGTTAACTCTATTTACACCAATATTCACAATACATTAAAATTTCAAAATTAAATTTCAGCATAAATTTAAGCATCATAAAATTTCAAGTTCAAATTTGTCATCATTTTAATTTGCATCCAGAATCAGATTCCTTGTAGGATGCATACTGAATAAAAGGGAGCATCTCCCACCCCTTTACGTTAATTAAACAGGTTAGTCTAATTGAGCTCAAAGACAGACCAAATTTTCATCATAATCAAAAGCATAAACCTGATAAATACTCCTTTTTACTTATACAAGAAAATTTTACCTTAAAATTCAAAATTTTGTTGTTTATACAAATTTACTACTGTCCATCTTTATCAAACAAATTATAAAGATATCCAACACACACCAAAGCATCTAAGATCGAACAACAATGCATAAGTTACCTGAAGGTTAATGCACTCGTGGCTCCAATTTACATCGTCCTTGCTAACCCCACCATTCCAGCTGGGTTGTTTACGTCCTAGGATTCCTGGTCGCCTTTAAAATTTTTCTACACCACCATTCGTTTAAATTGTTTCAGGACTTCTCAGGAACTCATCTATGTATAACTAAATCTTGTTTTGTAAATCCAATCACGTTTACGAATAACATTTGATTACTAACACTCCCGATAAATAGAACTGAAATTCATAATTCTTTCACGCTATACCAAAAACTGCCTACTACAGTAATACCCGCAAATATAACTAGACTTTGTTACCTTCATTTATCTTCTCTAAGTGTACTAATAACTTTTATTGTAGCACGTAATCACCACGTATTCTACTTAAAATATTAAATAATCAAAAAAATACAGAGCAAAACTGTTTAAAGTATCGAATAAAATCAAAAATCTAAGAGAGCGAAACACCTATAAGCACGGGTTTATATAATGGCCCGCTTGCAAGTCGAATTTGTCCCGCAACGGACAATTTTTAAAAATGCGCATTCTCTGTTCCCTTCCGACGGCTCGGCACAGCGATTCTACTAAAAATTTGCACACGTCCAAGTTGAAAATCTAAGAAATTTCCACACGGATCGCAACACGTCCGAGAACAACTAATTAATTTTACAAACCAACTCATATGCTTTCCTCTCTCATGTTTGCATCTAATTTCAACCAACCGTAGATCTAGTGAAGCTTCACAAATCACGCCTTTTATTATCAGTGTCTCTGCTTTACGCGTTTTATCCGTCCCTTTCTACCCTGGTCTGAGTGGTACAAATCAATATTCCAGTCTATATGCTATTTAAATCCACGTGGATTCTTACGTGAGTAAAATAACCCCTCATCTAGCATTTCCTGCTAAAACATCTGACCGTTTTCAATATACGTAGAAGCTGCATGTTTATCTATTCAAATTTATTTAGAACTTGACATTTAAAAGTTTGCAGGTGTGTGCTCCTAATGAACGTTTTAATATAATTCTCCGAGCTTTGTTTCATGGTATTTTAACCTTCCTTTTAGCTGTTTGTTACCAACCTTGAATTTTCACAGGCTTTTATGCTTATTATATATTACTAATGGTTCAATTAACTCCAATTAAAATAATAATGAATGGCATTGACTTATACCCTTTAATTTGTAGCGAATACCAATTAAATATTAATTATTATTTGTACACTTTGTTTAATACCCTTTACTTAAAAATTCAATTAATTAATATAAATTTCGCACGTAATTTCTATTTGTTTCTTTATACAGGGTGATTAAAATTATTTGATGTCGTTAATTAATTTTCTACCCTGGTCTAAATTTGAGTAATATATATAACTCAAATTTAGACCAGGCTAGAAAAATTAATAAACGACATCAAATAATTTTAATCACCGTGTATAAGAAAGCTTTGGGTGATAATACGCTTCATTTAAAGGCATATTGAATAAATTCGTCATTTACTTCTAAACATAGGGTTTATATTGTTTAGATAATGTTAAACACCATATATATCAAAGCAGTGGAAAATAGTACGCTTAATTAAAGGCCTACTGTGTAGATTTAAATCATTCAATTAGAATGTAGGGTTTTGTATATAATCACAATCATCGTTTAGAAGGAAGTTATTAAAACCGTGGAGCATAAAAATTTATTCGATTAGTTAAAAATAAGGGATTTAAATTATTCACTAGACGCTTTCTATAAAAAGAAACAGTTAAAAGGTTCAATTTGTATTTAATTTAATCGTTCCAAACACTAAAGCTATCGAGAAATTATAAAAGACATGAGAAAGTCACGTAAGACTTCGGCGTATTAGAACTCGGGAACACCTGCAAAGAATAACGATGTATATAATAGGCGATAAACTTGAAGCTATATGAGTGCAAGTAAGAAAGCGAGTTTGTGGTATAAAGACAAGCGAGATGGAATGCATTAGCAGTTAAATGAGGGGGAAAATGTGAAACAAGCGCACAGGTTTTAGATAGAACGAACAGACTAGATTGACGATTAAGGTTGAAATAAGATGCAACATGAGAGGGGAAAGCATATCAGTTGGTGTGAGAAATTAATTAGTTGTTCTCGGACGTGTTGCGAGGCGTGTGGAAAATTCTAAGATTTTCAACTCGGACGAGTGCAAATTTCAGTAGAATCATTGTGCCGAGTCATCGAAAGGGAAAATAGAATGCGAATTTCTGAAAATCGGCTGTCGCGGGACAAATTCGACTTGCAAGCGAGCCATTATATAAACCCGGGCTAATAGGAGTTTTGCTCTCTTATATTTTTGATTTTATTCGATACTTTAAGTAGAATACGTGGTGATTATGTGCTACAATAAAAGTTATTAGTACACTTAGAGAAGATAAATGAAGGTAACAAAGTCTAGTTATATTTGCGGGTATTACTGTACCAATTATCCAAATTAATAACGATAAATAAATAAATAGAAGTAGGCAGTTTTTGGTATAGCGTGAAAGAATTATGAATTTCATGGCTATTTATCGGGAGTGTTAGTAATCAAATGTTATTCGTAAACGTGATTGGATCCACAAAACAAGATTTCGATATACTTGATGAGTTCCTGAGAAACCCTGAAACCTTTTAGACGAATGGTGGTGTATAAAATTTTAAAGGCGGCCAGAAATCCGAAGAAGCAAAAATAAACCAGCTGGAATGGTGGGATTAGCAAGTCCGATGTACATTAAAGCCACGAGTGCATTAACCTTCAGGTAAATTATGCATTTTTGTTCAATCTTAGATGTTTTGGTGTGTGTTGAATATCTTTATAATTTGTTTGATAAAAATGGACAGTAGTAAATTTGTATAAACAACAAATTTTTAATTTTAAGGTAAAATTTTCTTGTATAAGTAGAAAGGAGTATTTATCGGGTTTATGTTTTTGATTATGATGAAAATTTGAGTCTGTCTTTGAGCTCAATTAGACTAACCTGTTAAATTAACGTAAAGGGGTGGGAGATGCTCCCTTTTATTCAGACTCAGGTCTGCAAATATTGTTTATTTAATTAGTATGCATCCTACAAGGACTCTAATTCTGGATGCAAATTAAAATAATGACAAATTTGAACTTGAAATTTTATGATGCTGCAATTAATGCTGAAATTTAATTATGAAATTTTAATGTATTGTGAATATTGGTGTATATAGAGTTAACGTTGATGTTTGTGGTAGGAATGTGTTTTTTTTTATGAATGAGGATGAAAGTTTTATCTAGGTGAGCAGCCGAGGCGGAAGGATTCAAGAGACGATATTCAGGTAAGAAATCGAATATCAGAGGAGATTTCACCGTAGTAGCGAGGATCACAGCATAATCTTGGCGACCCAAACGTGAGGGCTCGAATTTCAGATAGTGTGTAACTGTTTCAGGAAACTGACGACCCTGAAATTAGGAGCTGAGTGTGAATATTTTTTGTAGGTGCGTGAAAGAAGTGTGTAGGCGTGTGTGGGGGTGAAAAGTGTGACGGATGCAGAGAAAAGAGTGGTTTCGAAGTCAAGGGGTGGAAATGGGAAGCAGTGATAGTGCTTTATTTAAGACGACAGAAGCAGAAATGGAGGAAGAAGCAGGAGGTAGTAGGAATCAGTCTAAGACGAAGTCAGGAGAAACAAGAAATGAGTTAATGATGAGAATGTTAGAGGAAATGCGATTAGCTAGGGAAGAATCGAATAGAGCTAGCGAAGAATCGAATAGAGCTAAGGAAAATCGAAGAGAGCGAAGGAGAAGTCCAACCGAAAATTAGAGCAGATAAGCGGGAAAATTGAGCAATCTACTAAAGATTTTACAGAATTTAAAAATAGTCTTACCGTGAAAATGGGGGAAGTAGAAAGTAGGGTAGATAGAAATGAGAAAAACATTACAGGTCTTCGACAGGAAATGGGACATTTAAGGTCCGAAGTACGCCTTTTTTGTGAAGAAGAGCTAAATAAAAAAAGACTGAAGTAGGGGACTCATGTAGAGATCAGTTAGGCAGGGTAGAACGCGAAGTTGGTAGTATCAAATACAACATGTCAAGTTTAACGGGGGATGGTCCCAGATTTTATACAGGTGGCGTATCATTGGACCAACATATGAAATTTTATGGAGATAACAGGGTAAATCCACAAATTTTTATTAATAGTGTAAGAAATCTAGTGGGAAATTTATTCGACGAACAGACTAAATTAAATACGATAAAGGCTTTATTGAAAGACAATGCGGAAGCATGGTATAATTTAGTAGGACAGGACATAGACACATATCAGGACTTTGAAAACAAATTTTTACAACATTACTGGAGTGATCACAAACAGGATCAGATTAGGGACGACTTGATTACAGGAAAATTTAAAGGAGAGTTTGCAGGTTCTAGGGAACAATATGCCATTTGCAAATACAGTGTGGCCAAACAACTTAATCCACCATTGACGGACAGACAAATAATCAAGTACTTATCACGACATTTTGAACTGGAAATCAGACAGCACGTGGCCTTACAAAACATCACAGAACGCGAGACATTTTTAGAATACTTACAGAGATATGACGATGTATGTGTAGGACGGACAAGAGAGATACGAGAACAAAACATTAACACGGTTAGGTTTGACAACAGGACACAGAATTTTGCGAGACGGCCTGACTACAATAGGAATTTTCGACCGAATTAGGAACGACGAGGACAGGAATACAGAAGCAATAGTGCGACTAGGGGACCGACGCCAAGACCTAGTTACACGAGACAGAAGTTTACCGGAAGTAAACAGAACAGTGACGAGCACGACGAATAGAGACAGGGACACGGATAATAATACGAGGAGGACGTACGCACAGGTTGTAGAAGGACAACCAGGACCAAGCACGGAAAACAGGACCAGACAGGATTTTTAGAACGCGACAGACCACTAGATTTCTGTGTAAATGTGTATGAACATCCACGTGAATTTTTCAAAATTGAGGAGGAAATAGAGTCAGAAACTGTAGAAAAATTATGTTTGCCAATTGTTAATATAGGAATTTTTGAGAATAATGTAGAAGTATTACTTGATACCGGGGCAGAGGCGAGTTTAATATCGGAGGAATTCGTCAGCAAAATTAGGGATAAGGTTTGTGATAGAATTATGCCTATAAAGCGTAGCCATTTAGTAGCTCCAAATAAAAAGAAGTTTGCTGTAGTAAATAGTGTTGTGGTGCTTAGGATAGATATAGGAGGTTTAAGCTGTGAAGAGGAGTTTGTAATTGTACCTGGACTGAAGTTTCAGAGTATTTTAGGTGTTGACTGTATGATGCAATTAGGGGTTTTGATAGTTATGGAAAGGAAGGTAGTAAGGATTAAGCATAGAGTAGTGCCATGGAAGGGCAGTTATGAAGTCACAGAGGATGACACTGGGTTGAGTATTAATGTAGTAGAGGTAGAGGATGATGGAGTTAAACAGATCGATACAATAAGATGTCCAGACGATAGGATGGTAGAGGTTCAAGCTTTATTACAAAAACATGCAGAATTAGTGGGGGTAGAAGCAAGCACAGCGTTAGGCTATGAGCACGTGTTAGAAGTGGATAATTCAGAACCGTTCAACGCCAAAGTGTATCCTATTCCAGCAGCATATCGGGAGCAGGTGAAGGCAGAATTAAATAAAATGTTGGAAGATGGCATAATAGAGGTCTCAAACACTCATTTGATAAATCCGTTAGTGGTAGTTAAGAAAAAGGATGACAGTATTCGTTTATGTTTAGATGCACCAAAAATTAATCAACGGACCAAACCGCAATTCCATTGTCCACCATCCATGGACACACTTTTGACGAGGTTAAGTGGCAAGTTTGTTTTAGTAAATTAGATTTAAGGAATTCATTCTGGCTGATTCCATTACACAAGGATTCTAGAAGGTACACAGGATTTTCCGTAGAGGCAAAAATTTATAATTTTAAGGTAGTATCGTTTGGTTTGTCCGCAGAAAAGGAAATAATAATAAATGAGAAACAGACAAGTGTAGGGACTAAAGAAGAAGCAATATTTAAGAGTCAGGATAATAGGGATGATAAGTTTATTGTATGTGAGATAACAGGGATGATAAGTATAGATATAAAAGGAGGAGAAATAGGGATAAAAAATATTAGGATGGTGAGAAGAAAGACTTGGAGGATCAAGAAAAGAGTCAGATTTAAATAAGAAATGAAGATGAAATGAACAATAGAAATAGGTGTATATAGAAGAGTAGAAGTAAGTGTTTATAGAAAATAAAGCTAGGCATAGGATAAATATGGGAGATAGTTAGAAATAGGTATATAGGATAAGAAGGAAAATTAAATGTACGAAGAAAATAAGATAGGTTAAGTGTAGATATTTCTTATAAGATTAGTGGAGAATTAGGAATAGAATAAGAATAGGATAGGTATATAGGATTAGGTAGGGAGCAGTGAGGATAGTGAAGATTAGTTAAAAGTTAGGAATAGGATAGGTATATAGGATGTATATAGGATGAGATGGATAAGTAGGATGAAGTTATGGATAATTTCAGTTTATAAAATTAGGTGAGAGTTAAGAATAGGATAGGGATATAGGATAGGTGTAAATATTTTTAGGATTGGATATAAGTTAGGTAAGTTAGAAAGATAAGTGTAGAGTGAGATAGGCAATTGTTTTTGTAAATTTTTTTTTGTAGTCTAGATGTTTCGTATTTGAATTCAAATAATGGAATTATTTGTATTCAAATAGGGGGAAAATACTCAAATGTAGACCAAGGTAGAAAATTAAGTAACGACACCAAATAATTTTAATCACCCTGTATAAAGAAACAAATAGAAATTACGTGCGAAATTTATATTAATTAGTTCAATTTTAAGTAACGGGTATTAAACAAAGTGTACAGATAATATTTAAGATTGAATTAGTATTCGCTAAAAATTAAAGGGTAGAAGTCAATGCCATTCATTATTATTTTAATTGGAGTTAATTGAACCATTAGTAATATATAATAAGCACAAAAGCCTGTGAAAATCCAAGGCTGGTTAAAATACCATGAAATAAAGCTCGGAGAATTATATTAAAACGTTCATTAGGAGCACACACCTACAAACTTTTAAATGTCAAATTCTAATAAATTTGAATAGATAAACATGCAGCTTCTACGTATATTGGAAACGGTCGGATGTTTTAGCAGGAAATGCTAGATGAGGCGTTATTTTACTCAAGTAGGAACCCACGTGGATTTAAATAGCAGATAGTAAAGAATATCGATTTGTACCACTCAGACCAGGGTAGCAAGGGACGGATAAAATGCATAAAGCAGAGACACTGATAATAAAGGCGTGATTTGTAAAGCTTCACTAGGGCTACGATTGGTTGAAATAAGATGCAAACATGAGAGGGGAAAGCATATCAGTTGGTGTATAAAATTAATTAGTTGTTCTCAGACGTGTTGCGAGCCGTGTGGAAATTTCTTAGATTTGCAACTTGGACGTGTGCAAATTTAGTAGAATCGCTGGGCCGAGCCGTCGAAAGGGAAAATAGAACGCGAAATTCTAAAAATTGTCCGTTGCGGGACAAATTCGACTTGCAAGCGGGCCATTATATAAACCCGTGTGAATAGGAGTTTCGCTCTCTTAGATTTTTAATTTTATTCGATACTTTAAACAGTTTTGCTCTTTATTTTTGATTATTCAATACTTTAAGTAGAATACGTGGTGATTACGTGCTACAATAAAAGTTATTAGTACACTTAGAGAAGATAGATAAGGTAATAAAGTCTAATAATATTTGCGGGTATTACTGTACCAATTATCCAAATTAGTAGCGATAAATAAATACATTGAAGTATGCAGTTTTTAGTATAGCGTGAACGAATTATGAATTTCTTTGCTATTTTGTTCGGGAGTGAGTAATAGTAGGTAAATAAGGCCGGTCCTAATTCAAAACGCGACAGACGTATTTTCCATGTGTAAACTACGTCTGTCACGTTTTGAATTAGGATCGGCCCTATATAATTTCAATGTAAAATAGTTGTGAAAACATGAATTCTTCTATACTTTCAATGTAAAATACTTGTGGGCACGTTTTGAATTAGGATCGGCTTTATATTACTTTCAATGAAACACACACGTATGTTGAAAAAAAAATGTAAGTGCAGAGAAGAATGTGTGTAGCTGTTTTGAATTCGGTTTTCTAGCGAGAAGTTACACGTGCACCGTTTTGAATTAGGATCGGCTTTATATTACTTTCAATGGAACATACATACTTCAAAACACACGTATGTTGAAAGATGTAAGTGCAGAGAAAATGTGTGTAGATGTTTTGAATTTGGTTTTCTAGCGAGAAGTTATAACGTATGACAGATGCAAAATATCGCATTCAAGTCAATTGTGTTTAATTAAAGTGGATTCTGATTTATGTTTAGAGGCTGCAAATACACATGGGCCGGTTTCAATTCAAAATGAGTTCACTCTTGTGATAGGTTGAAAAGTGGGTTGGCAAAGTACGCAGATGGTGGTAATCTGCTATATAAGGAGATTGCTCCTAATATTAATTTAATTAGTCAAAGAAAAAAAAATATGGATTTTAATACTCTTAATAAAACCACATATCGCAAACCTTATGTAAATTTAAAAGATCTTGTAGTGAATAAGAGGTTTGAAGTTTTAAAAGTGGAAACAATCAAGACAAAATATGGAGAAAGAGTATTAGTGGAAACAGAAGAGTTCAAGAGTATATTGCCATTGAGATATTTTGAATACCTTCAAGCACATGGAGTGAAACAATTAAATGAAAGTATTGGCTCGAACAAACACGTATACATAACTAGTAAGGGATCGATCGGTCTAACTGTCAACATAGAATTTTCAGAATAATATGTCACTAATTTAAGAAATTAGTTTATTATTATAACACATCTAAGTCGATTGTATAAAGAATGATGTATCAAATTAAAGTGGGTTCTGATTTATGTGCGTTTTACTTTGAGTTTACTACCTTGTTTAGAGAAAGTCTTGTTTCAAAAGAGAAACTTTTATAAAATACTTTTTTATTTTACAAATTGTTGAATATTTTGATCTAACTATTTATAAATGAAAAAAGTATTTATTAACTCCCGTTCTTGAAGTATCTGCTGCTCCCTCGCTGTTAGTTCCTCTCTTTTTTGCTTTATTATTTCTAGTTCCAAATCTATACGACGCAGTAGCTTCTCTCCACGCTTTTTAAATGCGTTAAGCAACTCTACTGTGTCATCTTCGTAAGATTTATCATCTTCACAGCAAACAGCCATATTAGATTCTGTACATAACTTTTTCATAGTCGACATGTTTTTGCCTGATCTGTAAGCATAACATAAAAGATTATTGTAGGTTCACCTTTTCTTTTGTATACTACCTGATGTTTCTGAGAGGATCAAAGTGTGTCAACGATCCTACGATAGCCTCAGAATTTCCAGAATGGTTTTTTGATCTAATGTAACTTATAAATTAGTACTGTTTTAAAAACACATGTATAAATGTGAAAAAAAGCACTTACCGTGATATATCTATTACGTCACTATCAAAAATAGCAGCAGTGTTGAATTCACGTCTTCGTCAGAATGTAATATAAATTGCTCTAGAACTTTTACGTTGGTACTATTACAATTTTTGATTGATGACAAGTTACTCATTTTTTAAAAGTTGCTAGTAATAGTAACTAATAATTATACAAGAGATCTGATTTGAATACTGTTGGTAAAATCTACGTGAAGTATTTATATTAAATAATAAACTGATCTGTTAGAAAAAATTAAAAATTTGCATCGTTTTCTGAAAAAATTCAGCTCTGTAATCTATTCTAATTAACAAAACTGTATGTAAGCGAATATAATTATACCTCAGCAGAAATAATGAATTAGTTTCATTGTCTGAAAAAGAAATTGAAATGAATGCACATAATAAAACCCTAAATTAGATTAATTTCGTTTTAGATTACCGCTGACATAATTTAAGCTGTATAAGAAATTTTTTTAAAGGTACTGCTCAGCAGAAAATAATGAATTAGATTCATTGTCTGAAAAAGAAATTGCAATGAATGCACATAATAAAAACCTAAATTAGATTAATTTCGTTTAGATTACCGCTGACATAATTTATATGCAAATATATAGGTAATTGCGTGTTTATGCGATTTTATGCTGTATAAGAAATTTTTTTAAAGGTACTGCACAGCAGAAATAATGAATTACATTCATTGACTGAAACAGAAATTGCAAGAAGGCGCATAATAAAACCTAAATTAGATTAATTTCGTTTTATATTACTGCTAGCATAATTTATATCCATATATAGGGATATAGTGATTTGTGCTGAATAAGAAAAAATTCTTTAGTACTATCAACGTACTGGAAAATGTTTTTTCGTAATAACGGGTTTTTAAAAAAAAACCATGAGTGCGTGTAAATTATGATATTTTTCTTCAGATAATAATGCAATGCAAATAAATCCCTTTAAGTAGTAATATTTATAGAATAAGTTTTTTAGATTATCGCTGACACAATTACATGCATATATATATATAGGTAGTTTGTGTGAAAATTCTTTAAAGGTACTGTTATATAATAAAACTGCAGAATGTTTTTTTAATACTGGGTTTTTTAAAAACCATGAGTGCGTGTAAATTATTAAACAAGACGGTTTAATCTGAGACATTTTTTTTTCAAATTTGCTTTGTTTTTATTTAAAAATATTTCAATGTAATCATAAAAAAATAGCGCTGTAATGATAATGTATTTTCTGTACACATAATAAATCAAAGGTCGTATAAAACATTTTTGTAGTAAACGCATACGGAATGAAAATGATATTGAATGCATTCCTTTGCAGATGTTTTGCTGAGAGTTGCATTCAGTATGTAAATATTGAAAATGCTTGCCTAGCGAATTATTTGTCATAGACACGTACATAGGTAATTGTGTGTTTAGGCGATTTTTTGCTGTATAAGAAATTTTTTTTAAAGGTACCGCTCAGCAGAAATAATGAATTACATTCATTGACTGAAAAACAGAAATTGCAAGAAGGCGCATAATAAAACCTAAATTAGATTAATTTCGCGCGTTTTCCGTAAACTCAGATGAATGAACCTTTTTTGCAGTTGTTTTGCTTACGTCAGATGGTATTTTATATAAATAGTAAATAGAGAAAATACTTGTATTATTAAGTAATGTATTTTGATTTTCTATAGAATCATGAATGCTGAAACCGTATCCGAGATTAGTAGCTCAATTTTGAGATTAACTGTAAAATGCGTGAATCTAATTAAATCAGTGAGTGAAATAACGAAACACATTTTAATTATCAAAGCAAATATTAGTATATTGAAGCTTGCTATTAGAAATAAGGTATACGAAGACAATAAACAAGAAAATCCTAGTAGGCTGGAATCTAATTTAGCACATCTTAAAAGCTACCTTGTACGATTGAGGCACTTGAAACGCTCTTTGGAATATCGTGGCAAAGGTGTTGATGCAACGCTTTCTAAAGGTCATACTCGAAAAAATTTGATTTGGCATGATGTACAATCATGTTTTGGAAGTCGAATAATTACGGGACTTATTACCAATTTAAATTATAGAGATCCTCTAGTGTTCTTAGACAAGGCGTTCGCTAGTTTTAAACGCAAGATTGTTGCTTGCTTAAAAAACTCAATGTTGAAAGTTAATGTAATATTTGCAGCTAACTTTGTTAAGCCTACAACTGGTGAAATAGATTTGAAAACGTTTCCTACTGCAAATCGTCACATCGATATAAATACCAATCTCAAGCTGTGGTATAAGGAGAACGTATTGAAGTGCAGTAACCTTCAGGTAAATTATGCATTTTGTTCGATCTTTAATGTTTTGGTGTGTGTTGAATATCTTTATAATTTATTTGATAAAAATGGACAGTAGTAAATTTGTATAAACAACAAATTTTTAATTTTAAGGTAAAATTTTCTTGTATAAGTAGAAAGGAGTATTTATCAAGTTTATGTTTTTGATTATGATGAAAATTTGGGTCTGTCTTTAAGCTCAATTAGACTAACCTGTTAAATTAACGTAAAGGGGTGGGAGATGCTCCCTTTTATTCAGACTCAGGTCTGCAAATATTGTTTACTTAATTAGTATGCATCCTACAAGGTCTCTAATTCTGGATGCAAATTAAAATGATGACAAATTTGAACTTGAAATTTTATGATACTGATATTTATGCTGAAATTTAATTTTGAAATTTTAATGTATTATGAATATTGATGTAAATAGAGTTAACGTTGATGTTTGTGGTACGAATATGTTTTTTTTTTTATGAATGAGGATGAAAATTTTAACTAGGTGAGCAGCCGAGGCGGAAAGAGAAAAGAGGCAATTCAACGGACAAGAAAATCAAAGCAAATCTAGGCGCCCAATTCGAGAGGCTCAAATGTTTTTTTTTACTCTGGTGAAGCTTTTTGTAGGTTCCACAGCATTTTATGACGGCCCAACGCTGGGGCTCGATTCGAAAACCGTAGTTCCCGAATTTTAGTGAGGATCACAGCAATATATATATATATATATATATATATATATACATATATATATATATATATAATATATATATATATATATATATAAAATACTCATATTTAGACCAGGGTAGAAAATTAAATAATCACATCAAATAATTTTAATCACCGTGTAGAAGCTTTGGGAAAAGATACATAACTCGCGTTATTAAATAAAAGCGTGAAGCATAAAAATTCATTCGTTTCATTAAAAATAAGAGATTTAAATTATGTACAAGACGCTTTATATAAAAAAGGAAGCAGTATTAGAAAACTTTACGTGTAATTTAAGTATTCCTAGTAAAGAAACAAAGACAAATTACGTGCAAAATTTACATTAATTGATTTAAGTTCTGGGTAACAAGTAGTAGACAAAGTGTACACATAATAATTAATATTTAATTTGTATTTGCTAAAATGAAAGGGTAGAAGTCAATTTTAGTTGGAGTTAATTGAACCATTATTAATAATAAGCATAAAACTTGTAAAAACCCAATAAAATGCAAATCGTAGAAGGGTATTTAAAATGTTACGTTTGAACACACCTGCGTATTTTTAAAAGGCAATTTCAGTTTAATTTGTTTAGATAAACATGTCGATTCTACAGATAATTAATGGTTACAAAGAATCTTGGAGAAACCGTGGCTTAATATTCACAAGAAGGTGCGATACGGGGTTATTTAACCCAGATAGTCCACATGGACTAAAATAATCGATAATAAGGAATATCAATTTGCACTAATAAGAACAGGGTAGATAGAGACAGATAATATGCGCAATACGAAAGAATTTACAGAATTTAAAAATAGTCTTACCGTAAAAATGGGGGAGGTTGAAAATAGGGTTGAAAAAAATGAGCATGATATTACAGGTCTTCGACAGGAAATGGGACATTTAAGGTCCGAAGTACGCATTTTTTGTGAAGAAGAGATTAATGTAAAAATGACAGAAGTGACAGACTCATGTAGGGATCAGTTAGGCAGGGTAGAACGCGAAGTTAGTAGTATCAAATACAACATGTCGAATTTAACGGGGGATGGTCCCAGATTTTCTACAGGTGGAGTATCATTGGACCAACACATGAAGTTTTATGGCGATAACAGGGTAAATCCACAAATTTTTATTAATAGTGTAAGAAATCTAGTGGGAAATTTATTTGACGAACAGACTAAACTAAATACGATAAAGGCTTTATTAAAGGACAATGCGGAAGCGTGGTACAATTTAGTAGGACAGGACATAGACACGTATCAGGACTTTGAAAACAAATTTTAAAGCACTACTGGAGTGACCACAGACAAGACCAGGTACGAGACGACTTAATCACAGGAAATTTAAGGGAGAATTTTCAGGAAGTAGGGAGCAATATGCTATACGCAAGTATAGCATAGCAAAGCAACTGAACCCACCACTGACGGACCGACAAATTATTAAGTATTTATCACGACACTTCGAGGTAGACATAAGACAGCACGTAGCACTACAGAACATAGTGGACAGAGAAATGTTTCTAGAATACTTGCAGAGGTACGACGACGTAAGTAGTGGACGACCTCGGATAATAGGGAAAGACAGATCAACACAGTTAGGTTTGACAATAGACGGGACAACTACGCTAGACGGGGAATAGTTACGGATACCAGCGACAGAATTGGGAACAGAGACGACCATATGTTAGAGTAATAGTTTAGGAAGGGGACCTGCACCGAGACCGGGACCTACCAGAATGAATAGTTCACCAGACATGAGCGGGACTGCTAATACAGACACGGAACGAGTGGAAACGCCTAGGACATACGCTGAGGTGACGGCTAGACCAGGACCGAGTAGGGAAAACAGACCTGGACAGGATTTTTAGAACGCGACAGACCACTAGATTTCAGTGTAAATGTATATGAACATCCACGTGAATTTTTCAAAATTGAGGAGGAAGTAGAGCCAGAAACTAAGGAAAATTATGTTTGCCAATTATTAATTTAGAAATTTTTGAGAATAATGTAGAAGTATTACTTGATACAGGGGCAGAGGCGAGTTTAATATCGGAGGAATTCGTCAGCAAAATTAGGGATAAGGTTTTTGATAGAATTATGCCTATAAAGCGTAGCCATTTAGTAGCTCCAAATAAAAAGAAGTTTGCTGTAGTAAATAGTGTTGTGGTGCTTAGGATAGATATAGGAGGTTTAAGCTGTGAACAGGAGTTTGTAATTGTACCTGGACTGAAGTTTCAGAGCATTTTAGGTGTTGACTGTATGATGAAGTTAGGGTTTTGATAGATATGGAAAGGAAGGTAGTAAGGATTAATGATAGGGTAGTGCCATGGAAGGGCAGTTATGAAGTCACAGAGGATGACACGGGATTTAGTATTAATGTAGTTGAGGTAGAGGATGATGAAGGTAAACAGATCAACACAATAAGATGTCCAGAGGATAGGAGAGTAGAGGTTCAAGCTTTAATACAAAAACATGCAGAAGTAGTGGGGGTAGAAGCAGCATATCAGGAGCAGGTGAAGGCGAAATTATTTTTGATGAGGTTAAGTGGCAAAGTTGTTTTTAATAAAGTAGATTTAAGGGATTCATTCTGGCGGATTCCATTACATAAGAATTCTAGAAGGTACATAGGATTTTCCATAGAGGGAAAAATCGATAATTTTAAAGTAGTATCGTTTGGTTTGTCGGCAGAAAGGGAAACAATAATAAATGAGAAACAGACAAGTGTAGGGACTGAAGAAGAAGTAATATTTAAGAGTCAGGATAATAGGGATGATAAGTTTATTGTATGTGAGATAATATGGATGTTAAGTATAGATATAGAAGGGGGAGAAATAGTGTTGAAGAGTATTAGGATGGTGAGAAGAAAGACTTGGAGGGTCAAGAAGAGAGTTAGATTTAAATATAGGGATAGAATAGGTGTAGATAGAAGAGTAGAAGTAAATGTAGGAAGAAAATAAGATAGGTTAAGTGTAGATATTTCATATAAGATTAGTGGAGAGTTAGGAATAAAGTTAGGAATAGGATAGGTATATAGGATTAGGTAGGATGAAGTAAAGTATAGTGAAGGTTAATTAAAAGTTAGGAATAGGATAGGTATATAGGATGTATATAGGATTAGATGGATAAGTAGGATGAATTTAGGGATAATTTCAGTTTATAAAATTAAGTGAGAGTTAGGAATAGGATAGGGATATACGATAGGTGTAAATATTTTTTTAATTGGAGATAAAGTAGGTAAGTTAGATAGATAAGGATAGAGAGAGATAGGCATTTTTTTTTGTAATTTTTTTGTCTAAATGCTTTATATTTGCATTCAAATAAGCGGGATTATTTGTATTCAAATAGGGGGAAAATACTCATATTTAGACCAGGGTAGAAAATTAAATAATCACATCAAATAATTTTAATCACCGTGTAGAAGCTTTGGGAAAAGATACATAACTCGCGTTATTAAATAAAAGCGTGAAGCATAAAAATTCATTCGTTTCATTAAAAATAAGAGATTTAAATTATGTACAAGACGCTTTATATAAAAAAGGAAGCAGTATTAGAAAACTTTACGTGTAATTTAAGTATTCCTAGTAAAGAAACAAAGACAAATTACGTGCAAAATTTACATTAATTGATTTAAGTTCTGGGTAACAAGTAGTAGACAAAGTGTACACATAATAATTAATATTTAATTTGTATTTGCTAAAAATGAAAGGGTAGAAGTCAATTTTAGTTGGAGTTAATTGAACCATTATTAATAATAAGCATAAAACTTGTAAAAACCCAATAAAATGCAAATCGTAGAAGGGTATTTAAAATGTTACGTTTGAACACACCTGCGTATTTTTAAAAGGCAATTTCAGTTTAATTTGTTTAGATAAACATGTCGATTCTACAGATAATTAATGGTTACAAAGAATCTTGGAGAAACCGTGGCTTAATATTCACAAGAAGGTGCGATACGGGGTTATTTAACCCAGATAGTCCACATGGACTAAAATAATCGATAATAAGGAATATCAATTTGCACTAATAAGAACAGGGTAGATAGAGACAGATAATATGCGCAAGACCGAGACACATATAGTAAAAAGGCGTGATTTAAGCAACGTCACGAGGGTCACAATTGGTTGAAAATAGGATGCAAATATCAGAGGTAGAAACAACAATTTCTGTACAAAATTAATTAGTTTTTCTCGGACATGTTTGCGTACCGTGTGAGAATTTCTGAGATTTAAATGGGGCGAGTGAAAATTGTAAAACCGACGCGCGAGCGACGGACGGGGAACATGGCATGAGAAATTCTTTAGAATTACCCGTTTTGGGGAACAGACCGACAGACAGGCTTTTTGCTATATATACCGAGGTGAATATAAACAAGCTCTCTTAGACTTTTGACTATTCGATGCGTTAAAAGCTCTTACATCCGCGACTTGATTCAAGATGTTAAACAGTGCATTTTAGTTTGATAAAATAATTTAAAATTTTGCTCGTATATTTTAGTGATTCAAAATAGTTTGTTATTTACGTGCTAACATGAATGTACTTCAGTGCACTTAGATACAAGGTAATAAAATTTAGTATCACTGTACCAATTAGCAAAATTTACAACGACAAATGTATACACAAAAGTAGGCAGTTTTGGCGTATATTGGTGAAAGACGCATGAATTTCTCTGCTATTTTTCGGGGTGTTAATAATTAAATGGTTCAAATACGTGTCTGGATCCACGAAACAAGGGTCAGATATACACAGATGAGTTCCGGACAAGCCCAGAAACAACTTTAAATAAATGGTGATGGAGAAAATTTGAAAAGCGTTGAGAATCAGAAGCTGTAAATATAATCCAGTTGGAATGGGGTGATTAACTAAAGGGACGATGTACTTTGAAGCTACGAGGACAGTAACCTTCAGGTAAATTATACTATTTTGTTTGACATTTTGTGTGTGTTGAATTACTTTATAATTGATTTACTTTAAATGGACATTAGTGAAATTGTACTAACCATAAAATTTTAATTTTAAGATGAAATTTGCTTGTTTAAGTAGAAAGGGTATTTAGTATTGATGTTCTGAATTATGATGAAAATTTGGGTATGTCTTTGAGCTCAATTAGACGAACCTGTTTAATTAACGTAAAGGGTGGTAGATGCTCCTTTATACTCAGACTCCGGTCTGCTTATATTGTTATAATAATTAGTAGGCATCCAACAAGGACTTTAATTTTGGATGCACATTAAAATGATAATAAAATTAATCTTGAAATTCTTTTTAAAACTGAATTTTATGCTGAAATTTAATTTGAAAATTTAATGTATTCTGAATATTGATGTAAATAGAGTTAACGTTGATGTTTGTGGTAGGAATGTGTTGTTTAATTTTATGAATGAGGAGGTTTATAAAATTAGGTGAGCAGCCGAGGCGAAAAGAGGATCACAGCAGTTTATGACGCCCAATCTGTGTGACTAGAATTTTTTTGTTGAAAGGACCCAGTTCCCGCATTCAAAGGAGAATATCACAGCAATATATATATATATATATATATATATATATATATATATATTACTCATATTTAGACCAGGGTAGAAAATTAAATAATCACATCAAATAATTTAATCACCGTGTAGAAGCTTTGGGAAAAGGTACCCGTTATTAAAAAACCGTGAAGCATAAAAATTCATTCGTTTCATTAAAAATAAGGGAGTTAAATTATGTACAAGACGCTTGCTATAAAAAAAAGGGAAGCAGTATTAAAAAGCTCTACGTGTAATTTAATTATTCCTAGTAAAGAAACAAATAGAAATTACGTGCAAAATTTATATTAATTAACTCAATTTTAAGTAACCGGTATTAAACAAAATGTACAGATAATAATTGATATTTGATTAGGGGTCACTAAAAATTAAAGGGTATTATTTTTATTGGAGTTAATTGAACCATTAGTAACATATAATATCTATAAAAACTTGTAAAAACCTAATAAAATGCAAATCGTAGAAGTGTTATTTAGAAGTATTATGTTTGAACACCTGCGTATTTTTAAAAGGCTCATTCTGCGTAAATTTGGCAGATAACAAATGGTTACAGAGAATCTTGGAGAAACCGTAGCTTAATAGTGACGGAAATGCTAAAGGTGGTTATTTCACAGTCCACATGGACTGAAATAATCGATAATAAAGAATATCAATTTGCACCAATAAGAACAGGGTAGATAGAGACAGATAATATGCGCAAGACAGAGACACATATAGTAAAAGGCGTGAGTGGAGAAACGTCACTGGGTTGCGATTGGTTGAAAATAAAAGGCAAAATTGAGAGGTAAAAATAACATTTCTGTATAAAATTTAATTAGTTATTTCCAGACGTTGCGAGCCGTGTCGAAATTTCTGAGATTTAACTGGGGCGAGTGCAAATTTCGTAAAAAATCGCATGCCAGGCTGCGGAATGGGAACCTAGCATGCGAAATTCTGAAGAATTGTCCGTTTTGGGGACAAGACCGACAGACAGGCTAACCTCTATATATACCCAGGTTAATATGAACAGGCTCTCTTAGATTTTCGAGTTGATTCAATGCGTTAAACAGTGCTTTTTAGTTTCCGATTTTGATTAAATAATTTAAACAGTTTGCTCGTATATTTTGGTGATTTAAAACAGTTTGTTCTTTACGTGCTACAATGAAAGTAATTTAGTGCACTTAGAAAACAAGATACAAGGTAATAAAGTCTAGTATCACTGTACCAATTAGTCAAATTTGCAACGACAAATGAATACACAAAAGTAGGCAGTTTTGGCGTATATTGGTGAAAGAAGTATGAATTTCTTTGTTATTTTCGGGGTATTAATAATTAAATGGTGCATAAACGTGTCTGGATCCACAAGACTAGGGTCAGATATACACAGATTAGTTCCGGAAAACCCTGAAACAACTTTAAATAAATGGTGATGGAGAAAATTTTTAAAGCGTTGAGAATCAGAAGCCGTAAATATAACCCAGTTGGAATGGTGTGATTAACAAAAGGGACGATGTACATTGAAGCTACGAGTGCAAGTAACCTTCAGGTAAATTATACTATTTTGTTTGAACTTTGATATTGTTGTGTGTGTTGAATAACTTTATAATTGATTTACTCAAAATGGACAGTAGTGAAATGGTACTAACAATAATATTTTAATTTTAAGGCGAAATTTGCTTGTTTAAGTAGAAAGGGTATTTAGTATTGATGTTCTGGATTATGATGAAAATTTAGGGTATGTCTTTGAGCTCAATTAGACGAACCTGGTTAATTAACGTAAAGGGTGGTAGATGCTCCTTTGTACTCTGCATATATTGTTATAGTAATTAGTAGGCATCCTACAAGGACTTTAATTCTGGATGCACATTAAAATGATAATAAATTTGATTTTGAAATTTTCCGATATTAAAATTTATGCTGAATATTAATTTTGAAATTTTAATGTAGTGTGAATATTGATGTAAATAGAGTTGACGTTAATGTTTGTGGTAGGAATGTGTTTGTTTTTTTATGTATGAGGATGAAAGCTATCTAGAGGAGCAGCCGAGGCGATTAACAGAAGAAAGTCAATGGACCAACACAGTTAAGGTAATGAATAGCTTTTTGTAGGATTCACAGCATTCTTGACATCCAATTCGTAGGGGCTCGATTCGAAAAGCGGAGTACCCGGATTTTGGTGGTATCACAGCATTCTTTGACGCCCAATTCGTGAGGCTCGAATCTGATACAGGGAAACACAGCAATCTATATATATTACTCATATTTAGACCAGGGTAGAAAATTAAATAATCACATCAAATAATTTTAATCACAGTGTATAAGGAATTTTATTAGATAATACGCTTTATTAAAAAAACCGTGGAGCATAAAAATTCATTCGTTTCATTAAAAATAAGGGAGTTAAATTATGTACAAGACGCTTGCTATAAAAAAAAAGGAAGCAGTATTAAAAAGCTCTACGTGTAATTTAATTATTCCTAGTAAAGAAACAAATAGAAATTACGTGCAAAATTTATATTAATTAACTCAATTTTAAGTAACCAGTATTAAACAAAATGTACAGATAATAATTAATATTTGATTAGGAGTCACTAAAAATTAAAGGGTATTATTTTTATTGGAGTTAATTGATCCATTAGTAACATATAATATGTATAAAAAAGCTTGTAAAAACCCAATAATATACAAATTGTAGAAGTGTTAGTTAGAAGTAGGATGTTTGAACACCTGCGTATTTTTAAAAGTATCCAATTTTAATTTTGAAATTTTAATGTATTGTGAATATTGATGTAAATAGAGTTAACGTTGATGTTTGTGGTAGGAATGTGTTTGTTTTTTTTTATGAATGAGGATGAAGGTTTAACTAGGTGAGCAGCCGAGGCGGAAAAGAGTAAAGAGGCGACTAACATGAGAAAGTCAACGGACCAGTTAAATTAATAGCTTTTTGTAGGTTTCACAGCATAGAATGACGCCCAATCTGTGGGGCTCGATTCGAAAAGCGTAGTTCCCAAATTTTTGAAGTTACACAGCATTCTTTGGCGCCCAATTCGTGAGGCTCGATTCTAACACAGGGAAACATAGCAATATATATATACGAATAAGATATATCGACTGTTTGAAATATATTTTGGTATATATTTTCTCAGACTTGTCAAATTAATTAAACACTCTTTATTTTCGAGCTGATAACTTTTATCTTCTTCAGGAATGTCTATGAGTTTATAAAGCATACAACTACGGAATTTGGACATTACTTCATATAAGACTCAAAGTGACAGACTATTACATAACCCTATAAAGATTATGTAATTGTCTGTCACTTTTGAGATGTTTGTTTTTAATCTTAAATGAAGTAATGTCCAACTTCCATAGTTGTATTGTTTTATAAACTCACATAAACGTTCCTGAAGAAGATAATAAATATATCGAAAGCTCGAATGATTAAAAGAGTGTTTAATGAATTTGACAAGTCTGACTGCTTCCTCGAAATCTATACCAAAATTATATATATTGTTAAGTACACTTTGAATGATTGTTAAATATATTTTGGGATTTGGCGTAGCAATGGTAATGTGATGGTAGAGTCTTTAGTTGCGAGAGGTGGTACTTAACTCAGGTCCTAGGGACCTAGGGATCTTTTGAGAAGTGTTAGTGAAAGTAACAATTACCTGAATAGAAGTAATGAAACGATGAAATCAAACAACAGTATTTAATAATGAATTAACTTAAAACTAAACAACATGTTAATAAAATACGAAGCAGTGAAAGAGTTAAACAGTTATAATAATGAAGAGTTAACTTACGGTTGAGATTCTAAGTGACCATCTTGGTTAGGGTTTCTCAGCATCTATAAAGGGTTAAGTCACCATTTCGATAAGAGCCAACTTGCTCTACATTATAATTTGAATAAGGGCCGCTATACTTGCGGCCACGTCCCCAATGCTCCACCCGTAGGTACTACATTGCAACTTGCTCTACAGCAGATGACCAATGACTTGGCAAGCTACTTAGCTGCCCACAAACTACCGATGAGTGAATGTGTGTCTTGGCCTTTTATACATGCTGACCCAAGGATGCTGGTTTCTACGGAAGGTTTTGGCATATGATAATGAGTACAGAGGTTAGCCAAAACTTCCTAGTTTGTAACAATTTTACAGGAAAACTGATTAGGAAAAATACAAAGTAACTAACTAATGTGGTACAGATTAAGAGGAAATAACATGAAACATTAAGGTTTGGTTTGAAGAAGATAATGACAAAGTTTCCTAAAATACAGGATGCGAAATGTATTGATTGTTACAATGTTGCAATTCTAAAAGTAATCTAAAATAATGGCTTCTCTATATAAAACAATATATATATATATATATATATATATATATATATATACATATATATATATATATATATATATATATATAAAACAAGATGTATCTGTAAACAAACTCTATGAAAATAATAGAGTCTATTGACGAATACAAATCGGGCTGGTAGTTTGTTTACAGATACAGTAGATAGGTAGGGCCGGTCCTAATTCAAAACGTAACAGACGTATTTTCCATATGTAAAATACACGTGCACCGTTTTGAATTAGGATCGGCCTTATATAATTTCAATGTAAAATAGTTGTGAAAACATGAATTCTTTCAATACTTTCAATGTAAAATACTTGTGGGCACGTTTTGAATTAGGATCGGCTTTATATTACTTTCAATGAAACATATTTCAAAACACACGTATGTTGAAAAATGTAATTGCAGAGAAAATGTGTGTAGATGTTTTGAATTTGGTTTTCTAGCGAGACAGTATGACAGATGCAAAATATCGCATTCAAGTCAATTGTGTTTTAATTAAAGTGGATTCTGATTTATGTTTAGAGGCTGCAAATACACATGGGCCGGTTTCAATTCAAAATGTGTTCACTCTTGTGATAGGTTGAAAAGTGGGTTGGCAAAGTACGCAGATGGTGGTAATCTGCTATATAAGGAGATTGCTCCTAATATTACTTTAATTAGTCGAAGTTTACTGCATATATTTACATACAAACATGTATATAATTGATATTCAGGTATTTAAAAACAAGAGAAACGAGTTTGTGTGCAAAAAAATTGCGGTTTTGGACTTGTTGAAAGGTGTTGTTTGGCATCAAACTTTTAAACTACCAATACAGTCCAGTTGTTTGAGCCAAGATCATATAAAACATAACGACTAGGTGAAAAAGAATATTCATGGTTTTTCTTGGGATGAATCTTCAACGGCCGGAATGGTGTTATCATATATAGCGCTTTATTTGAAGCAAATTATCCTACCCGGTGAAGAAGTATTTGTGAAGGGTCTAGAAAAGAAGAAATTGATCGAAACCTATCTAATGCAAAACGTTGTAACTGATATGCTTCCACTAGGTTGTTCTAAGCTATCGGAGTTAAAAATCAACAACCGTTTAAAATATAACATCCATTGTTGTAGACACAGCAATAATAATCTGCAATGTGCAAAACAAAATACCTTGTTATTAAAAGAATGGCTTGATAATAATAAAAAACAATAGAAAGATTGTGTCTGTATTATTATTGTAGTCAGTAAGAAATCTTTAATGCTGATGTCTGCAGAGAAAAACAATTAAACTCAGACAGCACGAATGGGACTCTCTACCCTGAAAGCAATTATAATTGATCAACGCAATAGCTCTTTACTGGTTTTACAACATTTAACAAATTGTACAGATATCTCGAAAAATTTGCCAAAGACAGACAAACAGATAGACAGACTGACTGCACCAATTTTCTCATTCTCGCTTTTAAAGAATAACAAGTCGTAGTTATTAAATCGCGAACTCAGTTTATCTGCAAGAAATATATAAACGAGGAAATTTATGAAATGCTCCAACTTCAAAAAAACTAGAAAATAAATCTATTGAAATATATGCTAACGTTGCAATTGGTGGATCTGCTCACGGAGTAAACAAGCACTTCATTTGGATTGACTATAAACTACTCAATAATTTTAACCTAACCACTATCATTATTCTTTCCTGACAAGGGTAATTTTAACAAAAGTTTTCATTTTTGATTTGTTCTATAGAACAACTTGACAATAAAGATTATCACACACACACACACACACACACACATATGAGGCGCCGTTTGTGTCTATAATAAAAACTAAAATATATATATTTTTTTCTAATATATATGTAAAATATTTTGTAATATATTTTTTTCAAATATATATATTTTAATATATATATATATATATATATATATATATATATATATATATTTAAAATATATATATATTTAAAATATATATATATATATATATATATTTACAAAATAGATATATATTTAAAAATAAATATATTTAAAAATATATATATATTTAAAATATATGTATATTTTAAATATATATATATTTAAAAATATATATATATTTAAAAATATATATATATTTAAAATATATATATATATATATATATATATAATTAAAATATATATATATTTAAAAATATATATATAATATATATTGAATTAAGTAACAATGAAATATATATATATATATATATATATATATATATATATATATATAATTTTGCATTGGACTACCGCCCGATAGAGGCGCTGTTCTTATTCTGAACGCGTGCGGCTATTAGAGATCGCACGTTTTCAGAGTTAAGTACCTTCGCTCTGGTCAGTACTTGGGTGGGTGGACACTGTTTTTTTTAGGAGCGTTCATATACATATAGCAGTTGCAGGACCGTGTAGCACATCTCGACATGCGCATAAATAATTATTTAACAATCCTGTACACGAGTTCAATGCAAATTTCGGTGCTGCATGTGATTTTCGCTTGACATACATTTTATTTATTATACCTGTTGATGGTTGCAAGACGCCGACACAAAGGAGGCTTACTTATAATCGCAGAAGAGAGTGCTTGCTATTATGTAATGATTATACGACTAATTGCTCGTCATTCAGTGTACTTTTCGGCTGTCGTTTATTAAATTTTTGAGTAATTTTAAGAAAACGCAGAGTTTGAATATTAGCTAGATGCATTCTCATGAGCACTTTACAACCCGGAATGCGACATTTCCATATAAAGTTGGGGTTGTGTAATTTAATAAAAATTACAAAGTCAGGAAAAACTACGATATTCCAGCGTAAAAAGAAAAAAAGGACAACCACACGCGGTGTGTTCCCAAGCGGTCACCCACCCAAGTACTGACCGCGCTCAACGTTGCTTAACTGCGGTAATCGGACGAGAAGCTGTACTTTTCAACCTGCTATCGTCGTCGTCTATACTTAATGTCGCGTTCCGGGTATGTAAAGTGCTTATGAGAATGCATCTAGCAAATATTCAAACTCCGCGTTTTCTTAAAATTACTCAAAAATTTAATAAACGACAGCCGAAAAGTACACTGAAAGACGAGCAATTAGTCGTATAATCAATACATAATAGCAAACACTCTCTTCTGCGATTATAAGTAAGCCTCCTTTGTGTCGGCGTCTTGCAACCATCAACAGGTATAATAAATAAAATGTATGTCAAGCGAAAATCACATTCAGCACCGAAATTTGCATTGAACTCGTGTACAGGATTGTTAAATAATTATTTATGCGCATGTCGAGATGTGCTACACGGTCCTGCAACTGCTATATGTATATGAACGCTCCTAATATATATATATATATATATATATATATATATATATATATATTTTAAAAATATATATATTTGAAAAAAATATATATTACAAAATATTTTACATATATATTTTATTATAGACACAAACGGCGCCTCATACACATGCCTTGTTTTCCTATTTTAATCTACAAAATAAAAGACATTAATTTGTGTTACTATTATGAAATACAGTCCTAAACAACAGAAGACTCGCTATACAATTTGGCATTACCAGCGTAGTGGAACGTATTGTACGTAGAAAGTTACTACCATTTAATCTACTGCATGCAACAAACAAAAAATGCAAAATTAAAATAAAATGCGAACATGAATATTAAACCAAGTGGACGAAATAGTACATGATGTAAAATCATTTATACATTTTGAATACGCAGACAATTTAAGTAACTATCGTGCTTCACCTATAAGGTCTAACCCCCCCAAATTTGTCCGTGATGTGATTTTTGTGCCATCACAAAATAAGTTACAATTACATTACACGACAATATTCTAAAGAATATCTGCAGCATATAATTTATAAACTTATTCTTCAAACTATAAGAACTCATTGATATGTCGTCACTTACAAACCAACGCCCATTTGCGTGCTTTTTATGTGCATATTCTGCATCTTTTAAAAGTAAGTTCATAAAGCATATGCGATCCCATACCAACGAACGTCCATTCGCATGCAATTTATGTAATTATGCTGCATCTCAAAATGGTAACTTGAAGGTTCACGTGCGCTCCCATACAAACGAACGTCCATTCGCATGCAATTTATGTACTTATGCTGCATCTTCTAAGAGTTGCATGAAAATTCATATGCGGTCCCATAGAAACGAACGTCCATACGCATGCAATTTATGTAATTATGCTGCATCTCGTAAAGGTAACTTGAAGGCTCACGTGCCTCCCATAGAAGCGAACGTCCATACGCATGCAATTTATGTAATTATGCTGCATCTCGTAAAGGTAACTTGAAGGCTCACGTGCCCTCCCATAGAAGCGAACGTCCTTACTCATGCACTTTATGTAATTTTGCTGCATCTTGTAAAGGTAACTTGAAGGCTCACATGCGCTGCCATACAAGCGAACGTCCATACGCATGCAATTTATGTAATTATGCTGCATCTCAAAATAGTCACTTGAAGGATCACATGCGCTCCCATACAAACGAACGTCCATTCGCATGCAATTTATGTAATTATGCTGCATCTCAAAATAGTAACTTGAAGGCTCACATGCGCTCCCATACAAACGAACGTCCATTTGCATGCAATTTATGTACTTATGCTGCATCTTCTAAGAGTTCCATGAAAAATCATATGCGGTCCCATATAAACGAACGTCCATTTGCATGTAATTTATGTATTTTTACAGCATCTTTTAAGAGTTCCTTGAAGATTCATGTGCGGTCCCATACAAACGAACGTCCATTCACTTGCAATTTATGTAATTTTGCTGCATCTCGTAAAGATAACTTGAAGGCTCACATGCGGTCCCATACAAACGAACGTCCATTCGCATGCAATTTGTGTAATTTTGCTTCATCTCGTAAAGATAACTTGAAAGCTCACATGCGCTCGCATACAAACGAACGTCCATTGGCATGCAACTTATGTACTTATGCTGCATCTTCTAAGAGTTCCATGAAAAATCATATGCGGTCCCATAGAAACGAACATCCATTCGCATGCAATTTATGTATTTTTACAGCATCTTTTAAGAGTTCCTTGAAGATTCATGTGCGGTCCCATACAAACGAACGTCCATTCGCTTGCAATTTATATATTTTTACAGCATC
Organism: Platerodrilus igneus; assembly: GCA_036346225.1. Taxonomy (NCBI): domain Eukaryota; kingdom Metazoa; phylum Arthropoda; class Insecta; order Coleoptera; family Lycidae; genus Platerodrilus; species Platerodrilus igneus. Next base: position 77,599 of record JARFIW010001485.1, on the reverse strand, counting down.
TTTTAAGAGTTCATAGAAGATTCATGTGCTGTCCCATACAAACGAACGTCCATAACTATGCAATTTATGTAATCATGCTGCATCTCGCAATAGTCGCTTGAAGGCTCATGTGGTCCTATAAAACGAACGTCCACACGCATGCAATTTATGTACTTATATTGCATCTTGTAAAAGTAGCTTCAAAAGACATACGTGGTTCAATACTAACTAACGACTTTTCATGCTATTCCTGTAATTATTTACAACCTCATTAATCATTTGAAGGTTTTGGCGATTTCATGCTAAGATAGGTCAATTTGTACACATCCTAACGAATGTCCGTTTGCATGCTTTTTCTGTTGGTATTGTGCACATAAAAATAGTAGTGAGCGTTTATTTTGTGCAATTAATGTGATTATACATAAAAAGTGTCTATAAAAACATTTGTGGTTGCGTACTGACAAGTTTCAATTTGGTGTATAATTTGTGAATTAGTTTTTGAGTATTCTGTATAAATCCCAAAATGCTTTAATCCTTTATATCTCCTTACATACTAACAAACGTCCAATTGTAGATTTTTTATGTAACTGCGGTGCATCACAAACAGATAATTTAGAAATAGGAATGCGATTAGTGTGATTTTTCCTTATCACAAACGCACTTTAGAAAGCTGATACATACTAACGAGCGTCCTTTGGAATGAATTGTGTGTGGCTATATTCCATTACAAAAAGTTTATTTGCAAAGACTTACACAATCACATAGTAACGAATGCCAATTTGTCACCAATATTTCGTAAGGAAAAATATAACCCAAGAACACACGTGTGTTTCCATACTTACAAACGCCCATTTACGTGCAATTTGTGTAATTATTCTATATCACTATATGATATTCTATGTGTGCTATACGTTTTGCTACTGCTAGAACTTTGCCGCTTGCTCTAACTAAGGAAGTAGATAAGAACTGTAAATTAAATTTTTCTAGATGTTAAAGAAAGATCTGAGTTTGTAAATTAGTAGTAAGCAGTTTAGTGATAATTATACCTTGCTTTATAGACATAATATAAATATTTAAAAGATTTAGAAATAATACAATGTATAAAGAAATTAAATATTTCCAACGTAAGTTTTTTATGTGTTATTATCAAAACTGTTGAAGTAGCGCCTGGTATCAATAAAATTATTAGTCTAAGGTGAAACTAGTTTAGTTATTTTTATTTTTTTTGGTGTAATAGGCACTACTGGAGGATGTCCGTTGTTGTTTATCTATAATTATTGCATGATAAACGACCATTACTAAGATTGTGTGGTATGTTTATTTGATATAAATAAAGTGGTTGTTTAACAGTGTTCGATATAATTATGGTAAATAGTCACAACAAACTCCATTAAATCCAACGGGCTATAGGCCCAGGCAACTGTGTTCGGATGTATAAGGTGTGTTAGAAAATAAACATATACATACCTCGTGTGTGTGCATAGTTGAAAAACAATAAATTGCTAAAGTAGTAAAACCGTGTGGTTACGGGAAAGTATATATATATATATATATATATATATATATATATATATTACTCAAATTTAGACCAGGGTAGAAAATTAAATAATCACATCAAATAATTTTAATCACCGTGTAGAAGGAAGCTTTGGGAAAAGGTACGCGTTATTAAAACCGTGAAGCATAAAAATTCATTCGTTTCATTAAAAATAAGGGAGTTAAATTATTTACTGGACGCTTTATATAAAAAGAAGCAGAATTAAAATGCTCAATTTTAATGTAGTTTAATTATTCCAAGTAAAGAATCAAATAGAAATTACGTGTAAAGTTTATATTAATTAACTCAATTTTAAGTAACCGGTATTAAACAAAATGTACAAATAATAATTAATATTTAATTAGTATTCACTAAAAATTAAAGGGTAAAAGTCAACGCCATTCATTATTGTTTTAATTGGAGTTAATTGAACCGTTAGTAACATATAATATGCATAAAAGCGTGTAAAAACCCAATATTATTCAAATCGTAGAAGTGTTCTTTAGAAGTATTAAGTTTGAACCCCTGCGTATTTTTAAAAGTCACGTTCTGCTGAAATTTTGTAGATAACAAATGGTTACAGAAAATGTTGGAGAAACCGTCGCTTAATATTTACGGGAAATGCTAATAAAGTGGGTTATTTAACAGTCCACGTGGACTGAAATAACTGATAGTAAAGAGTATCGATTTGTACCACTCAGAACAGGGTCGATAGAGACGGATAATATGCGCGGGACAGAGACACAGATGGTAAAAGGCGTGATTTGAGCAACGTCACGAGAGCGGCGATTGTTTGAAAATCAGATGCAGATATGAGAGATGTAAACGTAACGATTTCGATACAAAATTAATTAATTATTCTCGGACGTGGTTGCGTGCCGTGTGGAAAATTTCTGAGATTTTAACTAGCGCGAGTGCAAATTTAATAAGAATCGCGTGCCCGACAGTCGAGAAAGGAACCGAGAATGCGAAATTCTAAAAATTGTCCGTTTTGGGGACAAAAGCGACGAACAGGCTAGCCGATATATAAACCCGGACGTTAAATAGTTTCGCACTCTTAGATTTTTGATGATTCGATGCTTTAAAAAGTGCTTTTAGATTTACGATTTTGATTTAATACTTTAAACAGTTTGCTCTTATATTTTGGTGATTATTGAACACTTTAAAACAGTTTGCTCTTTACGTGCTACGATGAAAGTTAGTTAGTGCATTTAGAAAAGAAGATACAAGGTAATAAAGTCTAGTTATATTGGCGAGTATTACTGTACCAACTATCAAAATTGTAACGATAAATGAATATACAAAAGTAGGCAGTTTTGGCGTATAGCGTGAAAGTAGTATGAATTTCTTTGAGTAGATAGAATATGTATGTTCTGGGCCACTCGTGCGAACCAAAACAGCAACATAGGTATATATATATATATATATATATATATATATATATATATTGCTGTGATTCCACCAAAATCCGGGAACTACGCTTTTCGAATCGAGCCCCACAGATTGTGCGTCAAAGAATGCTGTGTTTCCCTGTATTAGAATCGAGCCTCACGAATTGGGCGTCAAGAATGCTGTGAATCCTACAAAAGCTATTCATTAACTTAACTGTTCCGTTGACTTTCTTCTCTTACTCGCCTCTTTACTCTTTTCCGCCTCGGCTGCTCCAATGTTAAACCTTCATCCTCATTCATAAAAAAAAACACATTCCTACCACAAACATCAACGTTAACTCTATTTACATCAATATTCACAATACATTAAAATTTCAAAATTAAAATTCAGCATAAATTTCAGTATCAGAAAATTTCAAGATTAAATTTGTTATCATTTTAATGTGCATCCAGAATTAAAGTCCTTGTAGGATGCCTACTAATTAATATAACAATATATGCAGACCTGAGTCTGAGTACAAAGGGAGCATCTTCCACCCCTTTACGTTAATTAACCAGGTTCGTCTAATTGAGCTCAAAGACATACCCAAATTTCCATCATAATCCAGAACATAAATAAAAATACCCCTTTCTACTTAAACAAGCAAATTTCACCTTAAAATTAAAATTCTGTTAGTACAATTTCACTACTGTCCATTTTAAGTAAATCAATTATAAAGTTATTCAACACACACCAAAATATTAAAAACCCAACAACAAAGCATAAGTTACCTGAAGGTTACTGCACTCGTGGCGTCAATGTACATCGTCCTCTGTTAATTTCTCCATTCCAACTGGGTTATGTTTACGTCCTCGGATTACTGGTCGCCTTTAAAATTTTCTACACCACCATTCATTTAAAGTTGTTTCAGTGCTTTTCCGGAACTCATTTGTGTATATCTGAAGCTTGTTTTGTGGATACAGACACGTTTACGAATCATTTAATTATTAACACCCCCGAAAAATAGCAAAGAAATTCATGCTTCTTTCACCAATATATGCCAAAACTGCCTACTTTTGTGTATTCATTTGTCGTTGCAAATTAGACTAATTGGTACAGTGATACTAGACTTTATTACCTTGTATCTTCTTTTCTAAGTGCACTAAAGTACATTCATGGTAGCACGTAAAGAACAAACTGTTTTAAATCACCAAAATATACGAGCAAACTGTTTAAATTATTTAATCAAAATCGGAAAACTAAAAAGCACTGTTTAACGCATTCAATCAAGTCGAAAACCTAAGAGAGCTTGTTCATATTAACCTGGGTATATATAGAGGTTAGCCTGTCTGTCGGTCTTGTCCCCAAAACGGACAATTCTTCAGAATTTCGCATGCTAGGTTCCCATTCCGCAGCCCGGCATGCGATTTTTACGAAATTTGCACTCGCCCCAGTTAAATCTCAGAAATTTCGACACGGCTCGCAACGTCTGGAAATAACTAATTAAATTTTATACAGAAATGTTATGTTTACCTCTCAATTTTGCCTTTTATTTTCAACCAAACGCAACCCAGTGACGTTGCTCCACTCACGCCTTTTACTATATGTGTCTCTGTCTTGCGCATATTATCTGTCTCTATCTACCCTGTTCTTATTGGTGCAAATTGATATTGTTTATTATCGATTATTTCAGTCCATGTGGACTGTGAAATAACCCACCTTTAGCATTTCCCGTAACTATTAAGCTACGGTTTCTCCAAGATTCTCTGTAACCATTTGTTATCTGCCAAATTTACGCAGAATGAGCCTTTTAAAAATACGCAGGTGTTCAAACATAATACTTCTAAATAACACTTCTACGATTTGCATTTTATTGGGTTTTTACAAGTTTTTATAGATATTATATGTTACTAACGGTTCAATTAACTCCAATTAAAATAATACCCTTTAATTTTTAGTGATAATTAAGTATTAATTATTATCTGTACATTTTGTTTAATACCGGTTACTTAAAATAGAGTTAATTAATATAAATTTTGCACGTAATTTCTATTTGTTTCTTTACTAGGAATAATTAAATTACACGTAGAGCTTTTTAATACTGCTCCCTTTTTTTTTTATAGCAAGCGTCTTGTACATAATTTAACTCCCTTATTTGAAACGAATGAATTTTTATGCTTTAAGGGTTTTTTTTAATAACGCGTACCTTTTCCCAAAGCTTCTACACGGTGATTAAAATTATTTGATGTGATTATTTAATTTTCTACCCTGGTCTAAATATGAGTAATATATCTTATATATATATATATATATATATATATTTTTGATGTGAGAGGGATTTTCTCCCTGATTCCTCCTTGTGGGCCGCCTTGGGGCCTCCTACCATTTAATTTACATGTAAATTCCCGTAAGGAGGAAATGAGGAGAGGGATTTTCTCCAGGTTCCCAGGGTTTAGCACACTTCGTACCTGATCGAACCCCCCACCCTACCTACTCGAACCCCCCACTCTACCTACTTGAACCTCCCACCCTACTTACTCAATCCCCACTCTACCTACTTGAACCCCAACCCTACCTACTGAACCCCCACCCTACCTACTGAACCTCCCACTCTACCTACTTGAACCCCACCCTACCTACTTGAACCCCCAACCCTACCTACTTGAACCCCACCCTACCTACTGAACCTCCCACTCTACTTACTTGAACCCCCACCCTACCTACTGAACCCCACCCTACCTACTCAGAACCTCCCACTCTACCTACTTGAACCCCCACCCTACCTACTTGAACCCCCACCCTACCTACTTGAACCCTCCACCCTACTTACTCGAACCCCCACTCTACCTACTCGAACTCCCCACCCTACCTATTCGAACCCCCACCCTCCTCGATCGAACCCCCACCCTACCTACTATTTGGCGGTTGTTGAAGGGGGCGGCCTGACACGTGCAGACTTCCATCTATAATATCGTGACGTCATAACGTTATAGTAGATAGAGGAAGTCGGTCCTGTATCCTCCACCACCACCACCACCAAATAGTTTTATTCGACCAAGGATTGCATTTTTCGAGATAAACCTATCTTGGTATCAATTAATTTTAGATTTTTCTCAGCTACCCGAATTTTTAGGAATTTTTTAGATAACATTATCCCCCAGGAAGCTACCCTCATTTTAAGATTTTTTACCGATAGCGATTTCTGACCGTTCTTATAAATTTTTTAGCCCTGCGATACATCAAATTAGTCTAGAATTTTATGCAAAATTCGAATCTGCAAACAGATTTAAAATCCGACCATCCCTTACCGTTTTACATACATACCCTCTGCGGGATAAATCTTTCTCCACATTTCCACCCACGAGATAAATGTACCTTGTTTGAGCACAGAAACAGAAATAAGCCTCAATATATATAAAGTAAAATGTATTATACAATCTATACATAATAAATTTGTATATATCTATATTTACAATAATATTATCATTTCACTGGTGTGATGATCAACAGTGTACACCAAATAAATCTACGCTTTAAACATTAATAGAGCGATGCAGTAACGTAATGGTGCCTCCGCTATAGGTATAACAATAAAGGGTGTGCAAACATAGACCCAAAATAAATAGAGCGTCTACTAAAAGCTACTATATAATATATATATAATATAATACTATATAATATACAAATTAAGTATTATTCGGTAAAGATTAAAACATATTTATTAGTATTGTGCACGCTTATAGGATAAACATATATTTACACTTGTGAGCCCTAAAACGAGCAATATATATATATATCATATATATATATATATATATATATACATCAATTTAAATCTAACAATATATACAACTTATAAACTAGGTGAAATAAAACTCTATCTATTACTAGCCACCAATCATCGTTAAGTCGTGTTAGCGATGACGAAACGCTTGTCATCTGCGCCTGTAAACTAACCTGCAAGTAGGGATCTTATATTTATTGTCTGGGTAGTAGTACCAGATCGAATAGGTCACAGGGCTCGGGAATCGTAATGTGCACTGTACAAATTTAACTGTTTACTACACTATACACGAGCGAACTCGGTAATCTTGTATACACAAAGCGAAAGCTTAGACCCATACAGAGGCATCAATTATCACTCATAGTAAATTCAGTTCTGTTAAGGATCTATTATTGGGTGTATTGATAGAAGTGGGCAATAATATAGTCGAAATACCAGATTGAAACAACAGTTTGCAAATAAACATATAGGCTTGTTATATGTAACTCTAACGCGGTCCATCTGTATGAGTGCTAAATTTTCGCCTAGTACCAGATTACAATTATAGTTCGGGCGGGCAATCAGGGTACTCGCGCACAAGGTCTTTCGGTCACACTCCCACCGAGTCACGAGCTTGACATCGACGCGCTTGTCTACGTTCTCCATGGTTTTACCAAAGATGGCGTTGTTCATGAGTTTGAAAAAAGTTCTTCTCAAAAGCGTTGGTAGCACGAGTGCGAAGTTCCGTGTTCAACTCGATATAAGGCTTCAACCATGGAGACTGGTCGAACTCGAGAACCCGATGGATGGAGGTCAACACTAATCCATTCCGCACACACTGCTGTAGATTCCTGTAGTGGATAATGTAGCGGCGTTTGTCTTCTAAGGTGGCGAGGAGCTTCGAAGCCTTAGATGTAATATAAGGCGGCGTCTTCATTTCCGGGCAGAATGGAAGGTCATTATGGAGATCGTGTAAATGTGGAGGGTACTCCAAGTCGACCTCCAGAATGAATCCTTTCGCAGAGTCCTTGGGAACATTTAATATGGTGGCTTGGAGACCGGCTGCATCGGTAGGGGACAGCCATCGGAATCCTCCAATAGGGAGAGCCTGGCTCATGGCCCAGCCATATAAGTTATTGGCATCGTAGTAGGCCAAATACTTGGGCGGAGCCGTAAGATCGTATTCTTCCATGTACTTATTATTGGCAGCAGCGTAACGTCCACTACACTGGGTCAGATCCCCTCTGATTCCAGGCTTTATAAAATGATACATATCAATATCCGTGAGGAGCTCCAGGTTCACGCCGGTGTATTTTAACATAGCGTCCCAGGTTAATGAGGGCGCTGTCACATACTGGCACGGATCAAGGTCATAAGTCGACATGCACACCCGGCGAAAGTTCTCGAAGACGTCTGCCAACAACAGTACATCTGTCTTCAAATAGAGGTCGCTATATTCTCCGAGCGTGTTGAGACCAAAGTCGCGCCACACCTTCTGAGCCCTCTCGTATTCATCGGTGGTAATGGATGTAGAGGCGAGATCATTGTAGAAGACAGCCTGTGGTGGGAGAGCTGTTTCCTCCAATACTTCCATACTTTGTATGTAACTGTATGGAAACACTCCTTTCTTGGTAACCAGTTGGAACTTGGAGTCCTCGGGGAAGTGACGTCTGACCTCTACAAACTGGTCCTGGGTTAAATTCTTCGCCAGTGTATCCAACCCGGACGCCATAAATCGGAGAGAGTCGATAAACCGAAGTTGGACATAAGACCTGCCGGCAGTCTTTTCTCTATCGTCCAAGTTCACTTCTGTATCGTATAGCCGTACAGTTTTCGAAAACGAGATGAATCGTTCTTCATTGTTCGGTATAACATTAATCTTCTCGTTATCATACCCCAGTTCTTTTATGATGAAATGAGCGTCGTATCCATTAAGGTTGTGGAACACTACTGGAATAAACTGCGGAATTCGATAGAGGATGTTACACTTGGAGTGTGCAGGGAAGCGGTACACCCCATTCATGTGGTTATGATCCCGCACACGGTCTGTTCCAAGCGGTTTCTTGCATATCCCACAGTCTTCGGTAGTGTGGAACAAAAGCTCATTCTGGGCATCCAAAGGAATCATGGGCACATTCGTCGTCAATATCTTACCCAGACGTCTAGCTCCCTTTCTAAGTTTGGTGATAAATTCACGTGCAGCGTCTGGACCCCGGTAGATCCCAAATTTATTGAGGGAGTCGTCATAGCAGCATTTGATGTAATATGCCCAGCTATAAGGGGTATGCAGTTGAAGCGGTGTTGTAGATGATGTGGAGGGGTCGGGCGTTGCAAAACTGTACGGCTGTAGGAGCGACTAAAAGTCGGCATAAATAACGAATGGGACCTGCATTTGTTTTTGGAGGCTCGAAAATTACAAAACGTTGTTGAAGACGGCGGGCATTTGAGTTACGACATGGTTATAGTCCTGCTCAGTATGCCTGGTAATCTGCACAATAAAACGATGTTTATTACTCAGTTTAAAACACGTATACCACAATGTTTTGTAGTCGTAGAAGAAACACAACTAAGGAAAATGGGCTGAGACTACTTTTAAATAGCCAAATAAATGATCTGAAAATAGACAAATTAGAGCGCATGCGCACAGTCAGCCGATATATAACGTCGCCCCAGGATTCTAATGTAATTTGCACAATAAACGACGCTTAATACTCAGTTTAAAACACGTAAACCACAATGTTTTGTTGTCGTAGAAGAAACACAACTAGGAAAAATGGGCTGAGACCCCTTTCAAATAGCAAAATGATCAGAAAATAGACAAATTAGAGCGCATGCGCACAGGTCGCTGATAAAACGTCGCCCCAGGATTCTAATGTAATTTGCACAATAAACGACGCTTAATACACAGTTTAAAACATGTAAACCACAATGTTTTGTGGTCGTAGAAGAAACACAACTAAGGAAAATGGGCTGAGACCCCCTTTAAATAGCAAAATGATCAGAAAATAGACAAATTAGAGCGCATGCGCACAGGTCGCTGATAAAACGTCGCCCCAGTGGGGATACTCCTAGAGGAATGGGGGCGCAATAACGTCTGGGAAACTTGCAATACAATAAATAGGCATTCTACGCTTTCGGGTCTTATACAATATTAGGTCCATGGCGCCAATCGCACCAAATGCTGCTCTAACCTTTGATCAACCTGTCCCATAAATGTCTCAAATTGTCATATTTACTAAGTAACTTACTACAGTTAATCACAATAGCATATTGCAATATAAAGCCTAGGGGTGGGGAACGACAGTTATTTATAGCCACCAGGCAACGCTTTCTTTATACTGTATATACCTGGAATTTTAAGAGATAACAACTCGCTTTGTACGCAGGGATAAGAATCATCCAATGCCGATACACTCCCACATTGTGGTACCTATCGTATAAAGATAGCCAACCACCAGTTTAAACCCCAAACTAGGTACAAATATGAAAATAATCCCTGTCGATGCGTCATACTCTATTATGAAAATAATTGTTCTTGTAAAATTTAGCTATCTCTAACCGTTTTCATGCTATTAACAAAAAATCAAAACGGCACTAGGTACAAATATGAAAATTATATATATAATTGTCTTTGCAAAAATTAGTTGTCTATAACTGTTTCAACTTATCATGTGACCTTGACTCATAAAAACTTTTATAGCAATATCTTTATAGACAAAAGTTTTACAAATGTTTTTAAGCATGCATTCGGAGTAAAGTTTCTACTTACACAAAAACACTCTGAAGACACTTTTATGATAGATATATTAACCACTCTATACACTATTATTATACAATTAAATTTACAAGTATTAATATAAACGTGAACTGAATAGAATGGCATAAAGTCGAGCCTTTTCTAAATACTGATAATCATATATGTATCGTGATTGAACACATTTGTCCATCTGATGGTGCAAACAGAAAACATTAACATAATGTTTTATACGAAGTAGGAATCTAATTATAATGGTTACATTAACCACCACTAGATGGAGATAGGTTGTTAGATAGGTTGTGTCGCCGGCGTATTGCTATGAAAGTTTTTATATGAGTCAAGGTCACATGATAATTTGAAACGGTTAGCGACAACTAATTTTTGCTAAGACAATTATATATAATTTTTAATATTTGTACCTAGTGCCGGTTTAGGTTTTTTACTAATAACATGAAAACGGTTAAAGATAGCTGAATTGTTCCACGGTTACGTTAAAACTCGTCTATCTGGAAACGCATAGTCCAGCAAGTTACCGCTTTGTTGACCTATTTTTGCACATACTTGCAACAGAAATACTGTTCTTTCCTCATTATGTTTTGAGTTGGGTAAAGATGTGCCAAACGTAAATGATGAACCAACAAAATTTTTAAAAATCCAATTTATGGAAATCTGAGAGAACAAAACCGTATCTGTCAAAATAAAATTTTGTTTCAAAATCGTTACAACATTACCAATTTTACCAAAAAGTGGTTTGTATACCTACCAAAATCGGTTTATCAGGACTGATATTATTAAAAACCTATTTTACAAAACCGATTTCACTAAAAACGATTTTAACCGGTTTTTACCGAAGCGGGTTTTACCAGAACCGGCTTTCGGTTAATAAAACCGCTTTGTCAGAATCGATTTACCAATGCCGATTTTACCAAAACAGGTTTTAGTGAAAACCTATTTTACCAAAATCCGGTGTTACCAAAAGCGGTTCTATCGATACCGGTTTACCAACACCGGCTTGCAGTTTCGATGATAACTGAGCGGTAAACCTGTTTTAAACACATACACTTGCAGATCGGTACTCGTATATTTTATTATTTAATCTAACAGAAATTACATATGTATAGTCATTATTGTAAAATTTAAAAATAAAAGTACACTTTGCAGAAAATAATGTTGTTCCAGTAGTTATACGATACAGATAACTGTACGTACATTTATTAATACAATCTTTAGGAAATACACAGTCAGTAAACTATCATGTGGAGAACGTGGGGCATAAAGTAGCTACATGTGAATTCATTTTCTATAAGTGGAAATTGTTAAACTGGAAGATTTAAATACATGCGAAACAAAAATAATACTTGTACACGATTATACCTATTAATATTAATTTCTAATTACAATTATACGTAATTGCATAAAATGTTTATAAAAATGCAAATTTACAGAAATATTCACAAATTATGAAGAGTTTTTAACTTTTTTATATCCAAATGACTGTGAACTGTGGTTATCAAACAATTTACGTTTTGTAGAATTTGGTTTGCACATTTTGCTCTCAGTTCTTGTCACTACTTCGTACTCCTCTGTTCTTCTGATACTTCTTAAAACTATAAATAAAGACCGCGATGGGATTAAAACCATTACAATTTCTAAGCAGTACATAGAACTGCGTATGAAGTTGTTATGTCGTACACTTTTACTCTAACGGAAAACACTTCAGTTTTAACAAGCAACTTTAATCTGCTTATAAACTTGGATAATGATTCGGAGTACGTATTAGGATTAACAAATTTTGAGTCTTATAACACAATTCCAAACATAGAAAAAGGAATAAATAATAAATTTTATTATGGATCTAACGGAGAATTCATAGAAATACCTGAAGGTGCTTATGAGATTAGAGAAATTAATAAATATCTTCAAAAAGCTTTAGGTGATAAAAGATGGCGTGGTCGTATGGAACAATCACGAAGCGCTAGAAAGACTCCAGTGTATATAGAAATTACAGCTGACAATAATACACTTAAATGTAGTATTAAATGTAGTCTAGATGTGGATTTTACCAAAAAGGATTCAATTGGTTCTCTACTTGGTTTCAATCCACAAAAATTGCTAGCATTTGTCACGCATCAAGCAGACTACGCAATCAACATTTGTAAAGTGAATGCAGTTTTAATCGATTGTAATATTGCAAGCGGATCCTATTTAAATAGTAAACCAGCCCATGTAATACATGAATTTTTCCTCAAGTACCTGCAGGTTTTAAAATTGTCGAGTGCCCACCTACGATTATATATCTACCAATCAGGTCACGTATAATAAATGAAATAATAGTTAAAGTGTTAGATCAAGATGGAAATTTAGTTTATTTCAGAGGAGGACTGCTAACTGTAAGGTTGCATTTAAAAAAAAACTGCAATAGCCATGGGTATTAAGTATAATGCACGCAACATGTCAAGAATTGCTATAAATGTTGGAAATTTCAAAGCAATCGACACTCGATTGATTGTTTCAAGACCGCTAACAACACAAAACCGGTAGTTTCTATAATCGTTACGACTGCATTTATTTAATTAAAAGTTGAATGAATAGTGAAATAATGAACGTGCGTGAAAAAGTTTACTTCGACAATGCAATTATTAATATTGAAAAACATACTCATCAGCCTTATGCTAACACATCTTTAAACAATAATGATGAAATTGGAATCCCTATACAACTACAAGATGTATACACCTTACCATCGAAGAGTATACTGTACATAGAAGTTCAACTCGGACAAATTGAAAGGTATCCTATTTTTAGACACATCCAAAAAAGAAAAACGGTGTACTTGTGCACATAACACTGAGGTTTTTATAACTAAAAAAATATTATATGTTAATCGGGATAAAATAAATTGCATTCTTTATTTGAGCCAGTGGTTGAAGCTTTACAAGTCATTTCTGAGTGTATAGTTATACCCCCAAGATTTAGTATCAGTGGTTGAGGTACTAAGAATTCTTTTATCATCACTTGGAATAAGAACAATTTTGTTTTGTTTAATAGTAAACACATCATGTTTGACTGATCTAATTAAACATCTCGTGGGTGGAAATGTGGAGAAAGATTTATCCCGCAGAGGGTATGTATGTAAAATGGTAAGAGATGGTTGGATTTTAAATTTGTTTGGAGATTCGAATTTTGCATAAAATTCTAGACTAATTTGATGTATCGCATGGCTAAAAAATTTATAAGAACGGTCAGAAATCTCTATCGATAAAAAATCTTAAAATGAGGGTAGCTCCCTGAGGGATAATGTTATCTAAAAAATTCCTAAAAATTCGGGTAGCTGAGAAAAATCTAATATTAATTGATACCAAACAAGATAAGTTTATCTCGAAAAATGCAATGGTTAGTCGAATAAAACTATTTGGTGGTGGTGGTGGTGGAGGATACAGGACCGACTTCCTCTATCTACTATAACGTTATGACGTCACGATATTATTGATGGAAGTCTGCACGGGTTAGGCCGCCCCCCTCAACAACCGCCAAATAGTAGGTAGGGTGGGGGGTTTGATCGAGGTAGAGTGGGGTGTGATCAGAAATAGTAGGTAGGGTGGGAGGTTCAAGTAGGTAGAGTGGGAGGTTCGAGTAGGTAGGGTGGGAGGTTCAAGTAGGTAGGGTGAGGGGTTCTAGTAGGTAGAGTGGGAGGTTCGAGTAGGTAGGGTGGGGGGTTCGATCAGGTACGAGGTTTATCTCGAAAGATGCAATGCCTGGTTGAATAAAACTATTTGGTGGTGGAGGTGGTGGAGGATACAGGACCGACTTCCTCTATCTACTATAACGCTATGACGTCACGATATTATAGATGGAAGTCTGCACGTGTCAGGCCGCCCCCTTCAACAACCGCCAAATAGTAGGTAGGGTGGGGGTTCGATCGAGGTAGGGTGGGGGTTCGATCAGAAATAGTAGGTAGGGTGGGAGGTTCGAGTAGGTAGAGTGGGGGTTCAAGTAGGTAGGGTGGGGTCCAAGTAGGTAGGGTGGGGGTTCGATTAGAAATAGTAGGGTGGAGGGTTCAAGTAGGTAGAGTGGGAGGTTCGAGTAGGTAGGGTGGGGGATTCAAGTAGGTAGGGTGGGGTTTCAAGCAGAAAAGTAGGTAGAGTGGGGTTCGAGTAAGTAGGGGGTTCAAGTAGGTAGGGTGGGGTTCAAGTAGGTAGAGTGGGAGGTTCAGTAGGTAGGGTGGGGGTTCTGAGTAGGTAGGGTGGGGGTTCAAGTAGGTAGAGTGGGAGGTTCGAGTAGGTAGGGTGGGGGTTCAAAGAGAAAAGTAGGTATAGTGGGGGTTCGAGTAAGTAGGGTGGGAGTTCAAGTAGGTAGGGTGGGAGGTTCAAGTAGGTAGAATGGGAGGTTCGAGTAAGTAGGGTGGGGTTCGAGTAGGTAGGGTGGGGGTTCAAGTAGCTAGAGTGGGGGTTTGAGTAGGTAGGGTGGGAGGTTCAAGTAGGTATAGTGGGGGTTTGAGTAGGTAGAGTGGGGGTTCAGTAGGTAGGGTGGGGTTCAAGTAGCTAGAGTGGGGGGTTCGAGTAGGTAGGGTGGGAGGTTCAAGTAGGTATAGTGGGGGTTCGAGTAGGTAGGGTGGGGGTTCATTCAAGTACGAAGTATGCCAAACTCAGGGAACCTGGAGAAAATCCCTCTCCTCATTTCCTCTTTACGGGAATTTACATGTAAATTAAATAGTAGGTAGGGTGGGGCAGGCCGATCGAGGAAGGGTGGGGGTTACATCGGGATAAAAATCCTACAAGGAGGCCCCAAGGCGGCCCAAAAGGAGGGGTCAGGGAGAAAATCCTTCTCCTCCCATGGGAATTTACATAAAAAAAAAAAATATATTACTCATATTTAGACCAGGGTAGAAAATTAAATAATCACATCAAATAATTTTAATCACCGTGTAGAAGCTTTGGGAAACGATACGCGTTATTAAAAAAACCGTGAAGCATAAAAATTCATTCGTTTCATTAAAAATAAGCAGTATTGAAAAGCTCTACGTGTAATTTAATTATTCCTAGTAAAGAAACAAAGAGAAATTACGTGCAAAATTTATATTAATTAACTCTATTTTAAGTAACAGGTATTAAACAAAATGTGCTGATAATAATTGAATATTTCATTAGGATTCACTAAAAATTAAAGGGTATTATTTTAATTGGAGTTAATTGAACCGTTAGTAACATATAATATCTATAAAAACTTGTAAAAACCCAATAAAATGCAAATCGTAGAAGTGTTAGTTAGAAGTAGGATGTTTGAACACCTGCGTATTTTTAAAAGGCGCTTTCAGTTTAATTTGTTTAGATAAACATGTCGATTCTACGGATATTGGAAACGGTCGGATGCTTTAGCACGAAATACAAAACAGGGTTTATTTAAAAAGCTCGTTCTGCGTAAAATTTGCAGATAACAAATGGTTACAGAGAATCTTGGAGAAACCGTAGCTTAATAGTTACGGGAAATGCTAAAGGTGGGTTATTTCACAGTCCACATGGACTGAAATAATCGATAATAAAGAATATCAATTTGCACCAATAAAAACAAGTTAGATAGAGACAGATAATATGCGCAAGACCGAGACACATATAGTAAAAGGCGTGAGTGGAGCAACGTCATTGGGTTGCGATTGGTTGAAAATAAAAGGCAAAATTGAGAGGTAAAAATAACATTTCTGTATAAAATTTAATTAGTTATTTCCAGACGTTGCAAGCCGTGTCGAAATTTCTGAGATTTAACTGCTGCGAGTGCAAATTTCGTAAAAATCGCATGCCGGGCTGCGGAATGGGAACCTAGCATGCAAAATTCTTTAGAATTGTCCGTTTTGGGGACTAGACCGACAGACAGGCTAACCTCTATATATACCCAGGTGAATATGAACAAGCTCTCTTACCTCTGCGACTTGATTCAATGCGTTAAACAGTGCTTTTTAGTTTTCCGAGTTTGATAGAATAATTTAAAGTTTGCTCGTATATTTTGGTGATTTAAAACAGTTTGTTCTTTACGTGCTACAATGAATGTACTTTAGTGCACTTAGAAAAGAAGATACAAGGTAATAAAGTTTAGTATCACTGTACCAATTAGTAAAATTTACAACGACAAATGAATACACAAAAGTAGGCAGTTTTGGCGTATATTGGTGAAAGAAATATGAATTTCTTTGCTATTTTTCGGGGGTGTTAATAATTAAATGGTTCATAAACGTGTCTGGATCCACAAAACAAGGGTCAGATATACACAGATGAGTTCCGGAAAAGCCCTGAAACAACTTTAGATGAATGGCGGTGGAGAAAATTTTAAAAGCGTTGAGAATCAGAAGCCGTAAATATAACCCAGTTGGATTGGTGTGATTAACAAATGGGACGATGTACATTGAAGCTACGAGTGCAGTAACCTTCAGGTAAATTATACTATTTTGTTCGAACTTTGATATTTTGGTGTGTGTTGAATAACTTTATAATTGATTTACTTAAAATGGACAGTAGTGAAATTGTACTAACAACAGAATTTTAATTTTAAGGTGAAATTTGGTTGTTTAAGTAGAAAGGGGTATTTAGTATTTATGTTCGGGATTATGATGAAAATTTGGGTATGTCTTTGAGCTCAATTAGACGAACCTGGTTAATTAACGTAAAGGGGTGGTAGATGCTCCCCTTTGTACTCAGACTCAGGTCTGCATATATTGTTATATTAATTAGTAGGCATCCTACAAGGACTTTAATTTTGGATGCACATTAAAACGATAACAAACTTAAATCTTGAAATTTTCTGATACTGAAAATTATGCTGAATTTTAATTTTGAAATTTTAATGTATTGTGAATATTGATGTAAATAGAGTTAACGTTGATGTTTGTAGTAGGAATGTGTTTGTTTTTTTTTATGAATGAGGATGAAGGTTTATCTAGGGGAGCAGCCGAGGCGATGAACAGAAGAAAGTCAACGGACCAGTTAAGTTAATAGCTTTTTGTAGGATTCACAGCATTCTTGAGACCCAATTCGTGAGGCTCGATTCTAATTTACGAAGTTTCACAGCAATATATATATATATATATATATATATATATATATATATATATATACAGGGTGCCCACAATCTATCTCCGTATATGGGTAACTTTTTATTATAGAAGATACAATGTTGGTTAAATTAGCAAAGTTGAAGAGAAATTTACGAGTAGTATGATGCTTTTTTGAAAACTCACCTAGATGCTCAACTTTTTTAGATATTTGAAAAAAACTGAAATTTGCCATTTTCTTCAAACGCTAATAACTTTTTAACGGTTTAACCTATAGAGAAAATAAAACTGCTTGTAAGGTAACTTTTACGTAGAATTCAATAGCGTATATGATAATTTTAATTGGAAATGGGTTTTCAAGCTACAAACATAACACTTTTTTTAAATGGAAACCATAGTTCAATATAACCCAAATGGAAAGGTTTTTCTTTTCTGATTACCCTGATGTAAGGGTTGATGTACTTATTTTCAGTAGTTTCTTCATAATAAAGAAAAACGATTTATTTATTTGCGGGCATCAAGGAGTCCATGGATACATATTTTAAATAAACAAAAACAACTGGCATTTGTCAGATATTATTAGTTAAAGTGTTTATTTGCTCTGGGTTGCAAATTTTGTGTAGAAGACTTTTAAATTTATTTGATTATAATAGAGAATGTATACAAACGACGAAAAAATGACATGCTCTTTTGTTACTATGCCTGTAACAGAAATTGTGATGCTGCTGGTGATATGTATTATGAAAGATATTTGGAAAGAAGGCAGCCAGATAAACGATTGTTTTCTAAATTAGAAAACAATTTAAAAAGGTTTGGTGCTTTTACAAAACCCAGTACTGATAAAAGAAAATTCAAAACTGATGATGAAGAAGTGTGTTAGCCTACATAAATTTTAAGCCAACAGCGTCCACCGAGAAACTGCAATTGAGTGCGCTACTTCTACAGAAAAAGTTCGCCTAATTTTAAAACAAAACCGCTACAAACCATACAAAACCCATGTTAGCAATACACTGTATCATGGGGATTGTGAGAGAAGACAACAGTTTTGTAGGTGGTTTCTTAATGAAACAAATAATAATCCTGGTTTTAGTCACACTATTATATTTACCGACGAAGCAAAATTTACTAACAAAGGCATGTTTAACAGAAAAATACAGTCTACTGGAGTCAGGAAAATCCCCATTTAACAGAAGAAAGGCGGGATCAACATCAATTTTCGATAAATGTGTGTGTGCCATTTTGGTAATAAAATACTTGGGCCTTTCTTCTATAATTATAATTTAAATGGTGTACGTTATTTAAATTTTCTACAAAACGAATTGCAAGAAATGCTCGATAATTTGCCACTTCATTTACTGCAAAACTTATATTATTTTCAGCATGACGGTGCACCTGCTCACAATGCTCAAGCCGTTTCTGAATATCTTGATAATAGTTTTCCAAATTGGATTGGCAATGCAGGTCCTGTTCCATGGCCGGCAAGATCACCAGAACTATCGCCACTGGATTTTTTCTTTGGGGTACTGTAAAGGATGTAGTGTATGCTAAAAATCCAATATCATTGAGCAACTCAAAGATAGTATTACAGCAGCTATTACAAGTATAAAACCACAAACGTTAAATAAGGTGCACCAAAACCTAATTAAAAGGTGCGAAATGTGTTTGCAAGCTAATGGAGGTCATTTTGAGCATATGTTAATGTAGGAGTGGGCATATTCGCATTAATTAATTTTGTTTCCTTT
The DNA here is from genome assembly GCA_036346225.1 of Platerodrilus igneus. Classification (NCBI taxonomy): domain Eukaryota; kingdom Metazoa; phylum Arthropoda; class Insecta; order Coleoptera; family Lycidae; genus Platerodrilus; species Platerodrilus igneus. The sequence continues at coordinate 58,411 of JARFIW010001485.1, read as the reverse complement.
GATTAAGTTATTTGTATTGTATGAATAGTTTATTTTTAAGTATTTTATTTTTCTTAGTTTATAATAAATTTAGTTACAATAAACTTGTGTTTCCATTATTGATTTTACACATTTTGTTTGTTTGTAATATGTATCCATGGACTCCTTGATGTCCGCAAATAAATAAATCGTTTTTCTTTATTATGAAGAAACTACTGAAAATAAGTACATTAACCCTTACATCAGGGTAATCAGAAAAGAAAAACCTTTCCATTTGGGTTATATTGAACTATGATTTCTATTTAAAAAAAGTGAGGTTATGTTTGTAGCTTGAAAACCCATTTCCAATTAAAATTGTCATATACGCTATTGAATTCTACGTAAAAAGTTACCTTACAAGCAGTTTTTATTTTCTCTATAGGTTAAACCGTTAAAAAGTTATTAGCGTTTGAAGAAAATGGCAAATTTCAGTTTTTTTCAAATATCTAAAAAAGTTGAGCATCTAGGTGAGTTTTCAAAAAAGCATCATACTACTCGTAAATTTCTCTTCAACTTTGCCAATTTAACCAACATTGTATCTTCTATAATAAAAAAGTTACCCATATACGGAGATAGATTGTGGGCACCCTGTATATTGCTGTGTTGGTTCGCACGAGTGGCCCAGAACATACCTATTCTATCTACTAACATGGAAAAGCGATTATATTTTTCAAAACACCGCATGTTCGATAACGAGGCAGCTGCGAGCAAATAACAATTATTTGAGAGGACGAGAATGTTACATCAGAAACTACTTTAAATGCAAAGACTTGATTGGTTAAAATTAGCGACGGGCTTGTAGGCCGTGCCTACTGACGGAGTAGGAGATCAAGCATATATTAACAGCGACCATGATAACAAACTCAGTTTTCAACTCAACAAAGGCCAAGGTGCGTCACTTTGAACATTAGTGCAACACGTAAGAATAATTTAAAAGGTGAAAATTGTTTAAGTGCGACGAGGATGAAAATTACGATTGCCCATTAAACGTACGTAGATTTTGGAGAATTTATTTAAACTAGAACATAATAATAATAGGGCTTCGAGTCCGGGGAGTATGAATGACACTTCAAGTCTGGGGAGATTGATGAAAATAAATTCTGAGTCTGGTGAGAAGAAGTAATAAGTCTAAATGAGACGACAATAATTTGGGGTGCATAAGTCTGAGTTTAATAATGGTAGTCCAGATGGTGATGACAATAATTTAAAAGCAATGGTTCAGGCGTGTGAATAGTCAATATTTCGAATGGGTATATAATAATTCTGAATTAGTGGAGAATAATTTTGATCCAAATGGATGGTATAATGCATGGAAAATATTAGTTGATAATGGATGCGTCGATTGCGAGAAGGAAATAGCGAAGAAAATAGACCAGGTTAGATTTTTAGTTTTAAAACATTTTTTTTCTATTTGAATATTGAATTTGCTTATTTGACATAAATTAATGTGACGAAGTCAACAAAACAAAGAACTTGCATACGTATAAAGTGCATTATTTAATAAAGGGGTTTTGAACGTTCCATGTTTCTTCTTTTTTTATAAAAACAATAGGTTTTTTGATGACATTAGATTGATTAAATAGCATATGATTTTTGAGATAAATGAGATTTACAACATTAATTAATTAAAAAGTGTATTTTAATAATTTTCAAAAACCTGTACATAATATTTGTTTTCATTATATGGAATTGAATTAACTTCATTTTATAATTCAAAATAAACGCTAGTCGAGGTCAAAAGATAAAATTAGTGGGAGTGCAATTTAATAATTTAAAAAGAGAGGAAGTGTCAAGTACAATACGCCATTGATATCAAAGAAGACGTTATCATATCAAGTTTTGTTATTGGTCGACACAAGGTCGATACACGATAATATCCTGTTAGTTCCTGGAGGGAGTTCATAGCATAAATATTTGACAGCCCAACGTCGGAGCTCGATAATTCCAGTTCCTGTTTATGCATAACAATATTTATATATATATATATATTGCTGTGGTAAGGGGTTGTTTAAGGGTGTACTTTATAGGAAAGGTCATTTAGAAATGAGAAATTACCATAGGCAGCAGAAAACGGCATTTATTTAGGAAAGAATTGAGATATGGAGATAGTTTGTAGATAGTAAGCAGTAAACACCCTGTATATAAAGTATAAATAGTTTTAGGCGACGCAAATAAACATAGAAAACGCATAGTTAGCGTAAAAACCAGGAAGACATTCATTAGGTAAATAGTAAATATTTAATACCTTGTAGATAAAGTTTAGTTAATTTAGGTATAGCAAGTAATGACATTTTTTAGTGGAAGCACGCGTATATTTATAAGTAAACGATAAAGTGTAATTAGACACGCATTCAAAAGAGTTCCAAACAATTAGATTAATACGGAGATAGAAATAGAGCTTCAGGTAGCATAGGTAAATGCGTGCAGATAGCTAACCATTTTTGATAAGAAAGCAGATTAAAAATTGCGTGTAAATATGAAAATTAAAAGTCGAATTGCATCAGTTGTTTATGGAAAAGCACTTAGATCTATCAAAACACAGCATGTTGATAACAAAAGACAGCTGCAAGCAGGTTACAATTATTGGGAATCGTGGAGAATTACATCAGAAACTACTTGGAATGTAATTATTTGATTGGTCTTAAATAAGCGACGAGCTCTAGACCATACCCACTGACGGAGTGGGAACGGAATAATATATTAGCAGGCACAGTGATAACGAGGACAGTTTGCAACTCAACAAAGGCCGAAGTGCGTCGATATGAAATAAAGTAATACGTAATAATTTTAAAAGTGAAAGATAAAATAAGTGCCAAGATGAAAACTATAATTGCCGATTAAACGGCTTTGAAGTCTGGGGGAAGAATAATACAATTTTAAGTTTGACAATTTTTATGTCCGAGGGAAACGAACGACGATTTTGAAGTCTGGGGGAACAGTAATACAATTTTGAAGTCTGGGGAAAATAAACTACAATTTTGAAGTACGAGGAAAAATAGAGTAATACAATTTCTAAGTCTGGGGGAAGAATAATACAATTCGAAGTTTGAAGAAATTGATTGATAAGAAGGAATAAGTCTGAAATAGAACGACAATAAATTGGGGTGCATAAATGAATAATGGTAGTCCATAGGGTAATGGCAATAATTTGAATGTAATCCTGAATTGGGGGAAGATAATTTTTATGCAAATGGAAGCGTCGATGTGAAGAAGATAGACCAGGTCAGATTTTTAGTTATAAGACATTTTATTTTTCTATACAAATTTTTATTTTGAATATTGAATTTGCTTAATATAATATGCTTGTGAAAAAGTCAACAAAAGAAGTTGCATAAGTATAAAGTGAGTAATATGATAACAGGTTTAGAACGTTCTACGCTTCGTTGATAAGGAATATAGGTTTTTTTTGGTGACTTTGGGTTTTGAGTAAAAGTAGATGATGTTTAATAAATAAAATTTACAACATTAACTAATTGAAAAGTGTATTTCAAATAATTTACAAAAGCTGTACATAATATATTGGTTTCATTATATAAAATCGAAATTAACTGAATTTTATAATTCCAAATAAATGCTAGCCGAGGTCATAAGATTTAAATAGTTCAAGGAGGAGCTACGAGTTAAATAGGAAATTGATAACACGCAAGGCGGTAACGTATCGAATTTTGCTATTGGCAGACAAGGTTGCTTCAAGATAAAATTCAGTTAAGTTTCTGGAGGGAATTGATAGCAATATTAATAAGACAGCCCAACGTCGGAGGAGATAATTACAATCTTGTTTATTCATAGTAAATATTAAAATGGTCGTCCAAATGATGGAGCGCGAATAATTTAGAGTACATAGCAAATAATATAAAGCACAACATAGGGTTTCGATAATTCCGGCAGTTCATAGCAAAATTAATAAGGCGCACAACGAAGGGGCATAATAATTTAGAGAGTATCATAGCAATATATATATATATATATATATCTATATGTTATAGTGGTTTTAAAAGATTAAAAATAAATATAAAAGAAACAATTTCAAAACACCTTGTATAAAGGAACAACCCGAAATTACGTGCGAAAGTTATATTAGTTAATTAATTTTTAAGTATCAGGTATTAACGAAATTTTACAAATAATGATAAATATTTAGTAGGTTTGCAAAGAAATTAAATGGTAGAAGCCAATGCCATTAATTTATTAATTAAATTGAACTTAATTGAACGATTATTGATGTATAATATGCATAAAAGCGTGTAAAAACCCAATAATACCAAGGTGAAAAGCGTTGATAACAAACAAATATATCGGTGGGGTAGAAATACGCCAAACTCCAAACTCGCGGAAGTGTTGTGGTAAAACGTCAGTTAATTAAACACCTGCAGAATTCTAAATGTCAAGTTTTACTTAATTTTTATAGATAGCAAACGGTTACAAAGAATATTGGGTAAACCGTCGCATGCGTTCTCTGGAAGTACTAATGAGCGGTTAGTTAAAGCACGTAGTAAGTCCACGTGGGTTTAAATAGCACATGGTCTAGAATATTGATTTTTTACCACTCAAACCAGGTTAGAAAGAGACGTAGAAAACGCATAAGCAAGAGACAACAATAGTATAGGAGGGACTTGTAAGACGTCAGTAAATATAAGATTGGTCAAGATAGTTAGTTGAACGCGAGACAAATACAAGCATAGTGTATATTAATTTTCAGAAAATAGTATAACGACGCATTGAAATTCGCGGACTTAAAAATCGGTTGAGTGCAAAATTCTAAAAATTATTATTTTAAATAAAGGATTTCGCGTTAGGTGGGTATGAAGAAGTTACATTCAAAGTGTATAAATGTTTTTGGACAACGTGGTAAAAGTCCTTAATATTTCGATCGTCCCAAACGACGTATGAAAGTTAACACGAGTTGTAAGTATTATAAAATCATTTAAATTATATTGCATAGTAGTAGCCTCTTAATTAGTACGCGGTTAGGGTGCCGAGATTACATTTTTTAATTGAGGTATCACCTATAATTTTTAACAAACTCATGTCGGGACATTAAGTAACGTAGATTATAGTAAATATTTGTGTAAGACGTATAATTGAAATTGAATTTGAAATTTGGTTACACCGTGAAGGCAGCGTTAGCAGTTCAACTTAGATGGAGTTCGTCTAGTAATAGCGAGAAACAACCTGAAGACCAGATAGAAAAATACATGGCATCGTCCACAGAGCGGAAATCATCTAGAAATTTCCAGGCAACGATTTGAAATTGTGATTCTTATAAATTGTGAATATTGGGTGACGTATGAGAGTGTTTTTCAAGGTAGTGTGGATTATTTACGTATTGAACAGAATACGTGTAAATAACTTTATTATGGTATTTAACTAGAAATTTGAAGGTGTTTCTAAAGCTTTTTAACGTTCCATCAGAACGTGAAATTTTTGTGAAGAGTACACGGCTTTGTTTTTTTAATGCAAAGTAGAAGGGCATATATTATGCATAATTAGCTGGGATATCATGAGCTCACCATACCCCAGAGTTTACTTAGATTAAAATAAATAAATAAATAAATTATAAAGAAGGAATTTTAGAGAAGGTATTATTCAAGGCCCATTTACTCTGGGTACATTTTATGTGTTTGATGATTTTAAAATAAAATACAGGACATTACAAAATGAGATTTACTGAAGTGTAACGTGAACAATGAAATATGGACCATATTGAATTTCATTTGTAAATAGTAATAAATAAAAGATTGTATGTTTGTTCTATTATGTGGTTTTATTGGGAGTGTGCGTGAGTAATAGAATATGAGAGTGAATATAGATATCCAAAAGGAGGTCCAACTGAGCTAGCGGGAAGCAGTTGAAGAAGGCCATTCAACCGAGGAAGAGAGGAAAACGGGTAAGAAATATTTTTTTGTATTATTTAATTTTGAATTTTCGAGTTTTGAAAATTTTATAAAATTTTCGAAAATATTTTTGTTGGAAGATTTTACCGGAGTTCCACGGCAATATATATATATATATATATATATATATATATATTACTCATATTTAGACCAGGGTAGAAAATTAATTAATGACATCAAATAATTTTAATCACCGTGTATAAGGAATTTTATTAGATAATACGCTTTATTAAAAAAAACCGTGGAGCATAAAAATTCATTCGTTTCATTAAAAATAAGAGATTTAAATTATTTACAAGACGCTTTATATAAAAAGAAGCAGTAGTAAAATGCTCAACGTGTAATTTAATTATTCTGAGTAAAGAAACAAATGGAAATTACGTGCAAAACTTATATTAATTGATTCAAGTTTGGGTAACAAGTATTAAACAAAATGTACAGATAATAATTAAATATTTAATTAGGATTCACTAAAAATTAAAGGGTATTATTTTAATTGGAGTTAATTGAAACGTTAGGAACATATAATACGCATAAAAGCTTGTAAAATCCCAATAATATTCAAATCGTAGAAGTGTTAGTTAGAAGTAGGACGATTGAACACCTGCGTACTTTTAAAAGGCTCGTTCTGCGTAAATTTTGCAGATAACAAATGGTTACAGAGAATCTTGGAGAAATCGTCGCTTAATATTCACGGGAAGGCTAGATACGGGGTTATTTAACCCAGATAAGAATACACGTGGACTGAAATAATCGATAATAAAGAATATCAATTTGCACCAATAAGAAAAGGAAAGAGAAAATGCGTCAAGCAAAGACACTAATAATTAAAGGCGGGATTTGAGCAACGTCACGAGGGTCACGATTGGTTGAAAATAAGATGCAAATATCAGAGGTAGAAACAACGATTTCTGTATAAAATTTAATTAGGTATTCTCAGACGTTGCGTGCCGTGTGGAAATTTTCTGAGATTTTCAACTGGCGCGTGTGCAAATTTTGTAGAACCGACGCACGGGCGGTCGAGATGGGAATATAGAATGCGAAATTCTAAGAATTGTCCGTTTTGGGGACAAAAGCGGCGCACGGGCGAGCTATTATATATACCAGTGTTAATATGAGTTTCACTCTCTTAGATTTTGAATATTCGATGCTTTAAAAAGTGCTCTTAGATTTTCGACTTGATTCAATGCGTTAAACAGTGCTTTTTAGTTTTCCGATTTTGATTAAATAATTTAAACAGTTTGCTCGTATATTTTGGTGATTTAAAACAGTTTGTTTTTTACGTGCTAAAATGAATGTAATTTAGTGCACTTAGAAAAGAAGATACAAGGTAATAAAGTCTAGTATCACTGTACCAATTAGTCAAATTTGCAACGACAAATGAATACACAAAAGTAGGCAGTTTTGGCGTATATTTGTGAAAGAAGTATGAATTTCTTTGCTATTTTTCGGGGGTGTTAATAATTAAATGATTCGTAAACGTGTCTGGATCCACAAAACAAGCTTCTGATATACACAGATGAGTTCCGGAAAAGCACTGAAACAACTTTAGATGAATGGCGGTGTAGAGAAAATGTTTAAAAGCGACCAGTAATCCGAGGACGTAAACATAACCCAGTTGGATTGGTGTGATTAACAGAAGACGATGTACATTGGAGCCCGAGTGCATTAACCTTCAGGTAACTTATGCTTTGTTGTTCTATTTTTGATGTTTGGTGTGTGTTGAATAACTTTATAATTGATTTACTTAAAATGGACAGTAGTGAAATTGTACTAACAGCAAATTTTTAATTTTAAGGTGAGATTTTCTTGTTTAAGTAGAAAGGGGTATTTAGTATTTATGTTCTGGATTATGATGAAAATTTGGGTATGTCTTTGAGCTCAATTAGACGAACCTGGTTAATTAACGTAAAGGGGTGGTAGATGCTCCCTTTGTACTCAGACTCAGGTCTGCATATATTGTTATATTAATTAGTAGGCATCCTACAAGGACTTTAATTCTGGATGCACATTAAAATGATAACAAATTTAATCTTGAAATTTTCTGATACTGAAATTTATGCTGAATTTTAATTTTGAAATTTTAATGTATTGTGAATATTGATGTAAATAGAGTTAACGTTGATGTTTGTGGTAGGAATGTGTTTGTTTATTTTATGATTGAGGATGAAAGTTTTAACTAGGTGAGCAGCCTAGGCGGAAAGGAGTAAAGAGGCGATTAAGAGAAGAAAATGACGGACTAGTTAAGTTAATAGCTTTTTGTAGGTTTCACAGCATTCTTGACGCCCAATTCGTGACGCTCGATTCTAATACAGGGAAACATAGCATTTTTGACGCCCAATCTGTGGGGCTCGATTCGAAAAGCGTAGTTCCCGGATTTTGGTGGTTTCACAGCATATATATATATATATATATATATATATATTGTAGTGGTTTTAAAGGGTTAAAAGTAAATATAAACAAAGCAATTTCAAAACCCCTGTATAAAGGAAACAACCAAAATTTACGGGCGAAATTTATTCCAGTTAGTTCATTTCTAAGTAACAGGTATTAACAAAATTTTACAAATAATGATTAAAATTTAGTAGGTTTGCAAAGGAAATAAATTGTAGAAGCTAATGCCATTAATTTATTAATTTAATTGAGTTTAATTGAACGGTTATTTACGTATAATATGCATAAAAGCATGAAAAATCAATAATACCAAGGTGAAACGCGTTGCTAACACATAAACAGCCGTTGGATATAAAATACGTTGAAAAGAAGCTCCTGGAAATGTTAGTTAAAACGTTCGTTAAAATTAAACACCTGCAGGTTTTGTAAATGTCAAGTTTCATTTATTTTGTGTAAATAAAGCTCAAGATTTTAGGTATATTGTACAAACGGTCGGATGTTTTCGCACTAATCGCTAATAAGGGGTTATTTAAAGCACGTAGGCAAGTCCACGTAAGGTTAGATAGCCGATGGACAGGAATATCGATTTCTACCACTCAAACAAGGTTAGAAAGAGACGTAGAACATGCATAAGCAAGGGACAGCGTTAGTATAGACGAGATTTGAAATGCATAGACTATTGGTCGATATCGTTAGTTGTACATCAGACAAACACGAGATAATTGAATATTAATTTTCAGAAAATATCCTAACGACTCGCTGAATTTCGAGGATTTAGAAAACGGTTGAACCCAAAATTTTAAGAAATATTATTGTAAATGAAGGACTTCGGGTTAAATGCGGCCGAGAGGTGGCATCGTAAATGGTATAAAAACTTTTTGAAAATGAATAAAAGTCCCTTTGTATTTTGATCGCTTCAGACTACGTACAAAAGTTACCACGAGCTTGTAAGTATTGAAAATTATTTTAATTAAATAGTACGGTGTTAGCCTCATAATTTGTATGCGGATTGTGCCGAGTTTAAATTTTATTGAGGTGCCACGTATATTTTTTTAACAAGCTCGTGTAGTGACGTTATGTAACGTGAATTAAATTAAACAATTATCAAAGAAGAGTAATAATTGGATTTGGAGTTGGAGGTAGCGTGTATGAACAGCCTTGCACCACAGCTTAGAGTGTGTGCAACTACAAATAGCTAGAGGCGGGCGCAGAGCAAAGCGAAACAACTATACGACATCATCAACGGAGCAGGGATCTTCAAGAAATTCCAGGTAACGCTTTAGAATTTGTTGTTGTTGATAAACTAGGAAGGTTATTGTGATGGGTGAGAGTGAACTATGATGGTATTTTACATTATTTGGAGTTTTAAAAGTAATACGTATAACTAACTTTTATTGTGGTATTTAACTATAAAGCTAAAGGTGTATATAAAGCTGATTTATGTTCCTCAGGAATTTAAATTTTTTTTGTTATGAGTACATGGGTTTTTGTTGTGTTTGTAATAAGAATATGCCAAGTAAAGAGCATACATTAATCATAATTAACTGGGTTATCATGAGCTCACCATACTCCAGAGTTGCTTAATTGAAATTAATTATAAATACAGAAAGAAAGATAAGGTATTATTCAGGGCCCATTTACTCAGGTTACATTCAATGTGTTTGATATTGCTAGTTAAAGTTCTGGACCTTACGAAATAAAATTTATTGAGGTGTAACTTGACCACTGAGATGTATGTAATTTTGAAGTTTTATTTGTAAATAGTGGAAAATAGATATTGTATGATTGTTGTATTATTGTGAGTGTGCGTGAACGATAGAGAATATGAAAGTGAATCTAGGTATCCAAGAGGAGGTTCAACTAAGCTAGCCGGAAGCAGTTGAAGAAAGCAATTCAACCGAGGAAGAGGGTAAGAAATTAATGTTTTTTTGAAAATTTTCTATTGTGTGCAAATTTTCGATTTGTTATAAAATTGATAATTAGAGGGGTTCGATTTTAATACCTGTAGCACAGCAATCTTATGACGGCCCAACGTTGGGGCTCGAATGATTTTTAGCGAGTTCCAGAGATTAATCCCCGACTTACACGGCAATATATATTAATAGTTTTTAGGATGAAATAAAAACCCAACTTTTGTATGTAAAGTTGAATTACCATTTCAAATCGAACTAGTAATTGAAAACCACTAAAAGAACGGCTACAGCAGGATTTGAACCTGCGACCTTTGATTTTCCGGATCAGCGCTCCAACCAATTGAGCTATCTAGCCTAATTGTTTAGATGTTATTATAATGAATACTACTGAAGCTTGGCTCTTGTTACCGATTTTCAATTACGTCTTGCATTTAAGGGAATTGAATATAGATATATACATAATTCATGTACTAATAACTTGATCATCTCCTTTTGCAACGTTAGGATAAAACAAACATGTAATTTATTATTATTAATAGAGAAGAATAATCCACATTTGGAATGCATTCCAAATGTGGATTATTCTTCTCTATTAATTATATATATAAAGTAGAAATGAATTATTGGCAAGTGACTCAAATTCAGTCACGAGGGCATCCTGTCGACGCGTTTCGCCCTAATTGGGGCTCATCAGGACAGGAGTAGCAAAGTTGTAATATTTAATACAGACACCTTATGGGCAGTACAGCATCACCTAGCTCACAATTTGTGTCTTCGTGTCGTTTTACCTGACATCGCAGGTTGTGCCAACAGTCGGCACGGAGGAGATCCGGCTCAACGGCCATTTCCATAGCCAAAAGTTATAATTTAAAATAATTTGAGTCACTTGCCAATAATTTATTTCTACTTTATATTATTTTAAGACTCATTAATCCTACTTTTCTATATATATATATATATATATATATATATATATATATATATAAACTCCACTTATAGTCAATGGACTAGTTTAGTAGTTTTTCGATAAAATGTTACTGTACAATTGGGATATTTTAGTCCAAAAAATTAAAACGAAATAATATTTTGCATATGTTTAATTATAAATCGACGTTTCGGCAAGGGTTGTTGCCTTTATCAAGATTCTAAAATAGGAAAACCAATCATTACAGTCATCAATAGATGTTATTTGTAAAAAAATTACTTACTTAATTGTTAATGCATAAATATTAAAATTATAAACACAACCCTACACATCAGGGTTGTTGTTAGTCACAACTGGTTAAAATACAAATATTGGAGTACCCAAAAGGGGATTATTTAAATTTAGTTAATATAATTACATGTTTATAGAGTAAACGACCAACTACGAGTAAATTAATATAAAACCAGTCTGATAAGAGTGAGAGCGTGTTCCACATTTTGTACAATTATTAGGTAAATAAGATGCGCTCTGGCCTTCACATCATTGTTAAAAATTAAAATTTGACTTTGCAATTCTGTACAAATTGGAATATATGGGATGCAAATTTTGGGTGTCCTGCCTAAAATTTAACGAATTGACTTCATTTTTTATATAATACGCCTTCAAAAAAAGCCTAAGCTTATGATTAGTTTCAGAATCTAAAATTCGAACTTCATCATAATTTGGGGTATGATGAGTCATATTTATATGTTGTGAGAGGGCACAGCTGTTCTTCCCCAATCTTACATCTGACTTATGTTGAATGAGTCTATTTTTCAACCACTGACTAGAATTACCCACATATGTTTTTTTGCAGGAACACGTTATTTTATAAATAGTGTTGCTACTTAACATTTTTTCAGTTTTATCTTTCAGCTTAGTGAAAAAGTTTCCTACAGATTTTTCATAATTAAACGCTATTTTAATGTCTGGCTGTCTCAAAATTCTTGCCAAAAAGGGCGTTAAAGTTTGAATATAAGTTAACTTCCTAAACGATAAGTTATTAGGTCGTTCAGGATTCTTCAGACAAAGAGTAGTGTAGAGCAACTTCCTTACTAATTGCTTAGGATAACCATTATTACACAAAGTAGTTTCAAGTAGCATTAGGTTATTTTTCTTAAATTGTGGTTCCGATATCAATTGTATCCGGTGTTTCAACGCCAAAGCTGTATTAATCTTGTGGCTAAACGAGTGATTAGAAAAATAATTGACATACCTGTCAGAGCTCGTAGGTTTTTTATAACAATCGAAGATCAGCCTATTACTAGAGTCTCTAATGATTAAAGTGTCCAAAAATGGAATTTTTCTTTCACTTTCCTTTTTATGGGTAAACTGTAGATGTTGGTTGAAAGCATTGCAGCACTCTAAAAGATGTTCAATTTTATTAATTGGAGCGGAACAAATGATATCGTCAACGTACTTTACCAAAAAAACCAAGTTAAAATCCAACTTAGGTATAACAACTTCAAGTAGATGGTCCATAACTATTTGGGCTATAACCGGTGATAAAGGAGAGCCCATTGGAGTTCCAAATTTTTGCAAATAGTATACACCTTGAAAAACAAAATAGGTGTTCTTGAAAATCAGTGTAATAGATCCCATGAACAATGATTTTGTAAGGGTGGTATGTGGTTTAATGTTATCCCATTTATCCTTAATTATATCAAGGGCCAAATCCAGAGGAATGTTAGTGAATACCGATGATACATCCAATGAAAGTAAAACATGGTCTTGCGGTAATTGAAAATTTCGGAATTGATTCACAAAGGTGAAAGTGTCTTTGGTGTTATAATTCTCTAAAGGAAAGGATAATTGCAAAATTTTTGCACAAAAAACTGCTAATTGATAAGTGGGTGCAATCAAAGTACTGATGATAGGACGTAGAGGAACATTTTGTTTGTGAATTTTAGGAAGACCATAGTATTTTCCAGGTACAGAACTAGTGTTAGATAATTGCTTTTTTTGGGAATCTGATATTAATTGTTTAGAATGCAAAACTTTGATGTGGTCGTTGCATTTTTTCTGCATCATGAAAGTAGGGTCGTTTTTAAGTTTTTGGTAAGTATTGTCACCACTAAGCAAATGCAAAGACTTCTCTATGTACTCATTCTTATTCAGAATAACGGTGACCGCTCCCTTATCGGCTTTAGTAACAACAATATCTGAGTTAATTTTAAGAAACTTTTTAACATTACAAAACATAGTAGCTTCTACACTGTTAGTTACTTTATTTTTAGGATTAGTGACAAAATTCGTAATGCAATTAGTAGCCCTAGCTTTAAGATTGTCTTTTTCTTCCTGTGAGAGTTCATTATTGTCCAGAATATTTTCAACGTTACCTAATAACTTTCCCATATTGATATCACTAGAGTTCACACTTAAACTAAATTTAGGTCCCAAAGATAAAAAGTTACAAATGTCATTAGGTATCACTTTTTTACTCAAATTCACAACCCATTTACTATTATCATGAAAGTTTTTTATTCTCATCATTTAAATTCTTCAGTGACTGAAATTTTTTGACCAGAATCTGTTTGTTCTTTCTGAATAATTTATTATAGGCAATTACTTGTCTATTTTGGAATTCGGTATATATAAGTGGGGCCAAGGATTCCTGAAGGGAAGCCTTAACAGCGGTTAATTTTTTCTGCCAAAATGTAATGTGTGAGTGCGTAATTTCAATCTCCAAATTCAAAATGGTAATACTAGACCTGGTTATAAATTTGGTGATCCTGCTGTTGACTTGTTGGCTAGTGTGCGTAAGTAGATCTCTCATCTTATCTGTTCTATTAGTAATATGACGTGGAAATCTTCGTTGATGTCTACATCTTAGTAAAAAACTTCCCCTCGTGTTCAGTTTTGCTAATATACGTGTTATGTTGCTCCATTTCTTGAGTGACTCCATTGTTGGTTTCCCATATTCAATATAAATTTATCGATAAAATCCCATATTAATGTCTAAAAATATATAAACTCCACTTATAGTCAATGGACTAGTTTAGTATAATAGTGTTTTTTCGATAAAATGTTACTGTACAATTGGGATATTTTAGTCCAAAAAATTAAAACGAAATAATATTTTGCATATGTTTAATTATAAATCGAAGTGCAAGGGTTGTTGACTCATTCAACATAAGTCAGATGTAAGATTGGGGAAGAACAGCTGTGCCCTCTCACAACATATAAATATGACTCATCATACCCCAAATTATGATGAAGTTCGAATTTTAGATTCTGAAACTAATCATAAGCTTAGGCTTTTTTTGGAGGCGTATTATATGAAAAATGAAGTCAATTCGTTGAATTTTAGGCAGGACATCCAAAATCTGCATCCCATATTTTCCAATTTGTACAGAATTGCAAAGTCAAATTTTCATTTTTAACAATGATGTGAAGGCCAGAGCGCATCTTATTTACCTAATAATTGTACAAAATGTGGAACACGCTCTCACTCTTATCAGACTGGTTTTATATTAATTTACTCGTAGTTGGTCGTTTACTCTATAAACATGTAATTATATTAACTAAATTTAAATAATCCCCTTTTGGGTACTCCAATATTTGTATTTTAACCAGTTGTGACTAACAACAACCCTGATGTGTAGGGTTGTGTTTATAATTTTAATATTTATGCATTAACAATTAAGTAAGTAATTTTTTTAAAAATAACATCTATTGATGACTGTAATGATTGGTTTTTCTATTTTAGAATCTTGATAAAGGCAACAACCCTTGCCGAAACGTCGATTTATAATTAAACATATGCAAAATATTATTTCGTTTTAATTTTTTGGACTAAAATATCCCAATTGTACAGTAACATTTTATCGAAAAAACATATACTAGGTTATCATAAAGTAAGGGATATATTTTAAATCATTACAACTTTTTAATAAATTAAGTTAGTAACATAAAATAAACGAAATCTAGTTGCTTAATGAATGGGATTTTACCGTATCTATGAGAAACAAAAGCGTTGTCATAACAATTGTTGACACTAGTGTCAAAACGAAATTATTCAATTTGAAGTTTTATTTTGAAATTAAAACTCAAGTAAACGTTGAGTTCAAACGACTCAACTGTAATAACATGGATTTACAAACAAGAATTGGTTTAGTTCAGTGCTATTATGAATCCGGCAGAAATTACACCGCTGGATTACGAAGATTTCGCACGAGAATGGGTTTGAGAGCGGGACCCTGTCAAATGAAAGCGTACCGCAATTTGATACAAAAATTTGAAAGAACAGGGTCTGTAACTGACTTACCAAGATCAGGAAGACCAATAATTAGTGATGTCCAAGTTGCAGAGGTTCTTCATGAAAATCAAGACATAGCCCGAAGCAATTTACTCGCAATCAGCAGTGCAAATGCGATATCCAAGCGATTGCAAATGCCGTATACCACGGTTTGGAAAATTTTACGCAAAATTCTAAACATGTATCCATATAAACTGAAAATGCTGTTTGAATTAAAGGACGCAGATTTGGCTACTAGGTACGATTTTTCTTTGCGAGTAATGGCTCAGATGGAAATTGAACCCGAATGGTTATCCCGTATTTTATGGACAGATGAGGCACATTTTACTCTGAATGGTGGAGTCAATACTCAAAACTGTAGAATCTGGTCTGCAGAAAATCCGCAACAAATCGTTCAAAAAGGTCTTCATGACAAGAAAGTCACCGTTTGGTGCGGTTTTACAGCTGATTTTATTATTGGTCCCTATTTCTACGAGGAAATGCAGAATGGACAAGCCGTATCTGTAACTGTAAATGGTGAACGATACTTGCAAATGTTACAAAATTATGTTATTCCACAGCTGCAAAACGAGCACTACGGAATTGAAAACATCATTTTTATGCAGGATGGAGCAACCCCGCACATTTTTCGACCAGTCAAAGAATTGTAAACCAACGTTTTTCAAGATCGCGTGTTAAGCAGACATTTCGTAAATTCATGGCCACCAAGATCACCTGATCTAAACCCAGCGGATTACTGGCTGTGGGGTTATTTAAAAGTTTAGTGTTTAGAAGACGACCAACTACGCTACAAGAATTAAAAGACAGTATTACGGAGCAAATTGGTACAATTCAACCAGAAATGTTACGAAATGCTGTGTACAATTTGGAGGTAAGGATGGTAATCTTACAACAACAAAATGGAGGTCATATTGAGCAATTGCCGTAACCTGTTTTGGGCATACTAAATCCCATTTCATAAGCAATTAGATTTCATTTATTTCTTGTTATTAACTTAATTTGTTAAAAAGTTATCATAATTTAAAATATATCCCTTACTTTATGATAACCTGATATATATATATATATATATATATATATATATATATATTGTAATAGTTTGTTATAGTGCAATTGTATATGTGCCGTTACTAAAAAGAAACCTGTTCCAAATTAAAGTAGCGTTGTGCGCCTTATCAAAGAAAAGTTTTCCTTCTTTAGATTCTAGAAATTTAGATTCTAGAAAATAAATTGTTCATTTCTTTATACCGGGTGTTTGAAATTGCACTGCTTACCCCAAATTTAACCCTTTAAATTCACTACAATATATACAGGGTGAGTTTTTAGTGTGGCAACGGTCGATAACTCCGTTATTATAAAAGCTACGTAAACCAAATTTGGAGGCATATTAGGCATGCCTAAAGTGCACATTTTAAAAATATTTGTAAGCATACAGGGTGTTTCATAATTCCAGGGCATATTAAACTTATATTTTTTTAAATGGAATACCCTATATATTATTACATTTTTGAAAAGCCCATAAAAAGAGCTTTAATTTGATATAAAATTGTATCTATCTATTCCTTTTAGTTTTTGAGATATTCAACTGTTTTTAGAAAAAATGACCCCAATTGGATACATTGCCACTGCACTAATACACAACTTATGTTAATTTTCAAGATGCAGAAAATTTTACCATATACCATAGTATATTTATAAATATCACTTTTTTGAAATTTTTTCCCAGTATACAGGGTGTGTCAGGTTTCGCAAAATGCAATTTTAAAATTTTTTAAATGGCACCTACCAATTTTATTGCTACAATGGATAGTTCATTAAGTGTCCTTTCATTTTGTTAAGCATTCCTATACCTAAATCCATTACTTTCTGAGATATTTTGATTTTCTTCAAATTTTAAGAATGTTTTTAATTTACATAACTAAAAATAACTTACTATTGGAGAATATTATAAAGCAATTGATACATTTTGATTAACAATCAACTACACTTATCCAATAACAATTTTCACTAAAGATATAACAACCTACAATAATACGCTATCAACAGAATTCTGCCAGATCAACAATATGCATTTTATAGAAAATGTTCAAACAGGAAATCAGGCAGCCTTTGAAAAAAATAACAACTACAATCAAAATGTCATTTAGGTTTATTAATTGTAGTGTGCTGTCATTTAACACATTATCAGTTCTGTTTTAAATGTAATTTTTGAAGGAGTTTTCAAAATGAATTTTACAGTGGAAGAACAAATAAATATGATTTGGGTATTGAGAGCAAGTTTAAAAAACTTCCTACTTGCATCAAGAATATACCAAGAGAGATATCCTGTTAAATGACAACACACTACAATTAATAAACCTAAATGACACTTTACATGTAATAGTTATTTTTTTCAAAGCCTGCCTGATTTCCTGTTTGAACATTTTCTATAAAATGCATATTGTTGATCTGGCAGAATTCTGTTGATAGCGTATTATTGTAGGTTGTTATATCTTTAGTGAAAATTGTTATTGATAACTGTAGTTGATTGTTAATCAAAATGTATTAATCGTTTTATAATATTCTCCAATAGTGTTATTTTAGTTATGTAAATTAAAACGTTCATAAAATTTGAAGAAAATCAAAATATCTCAGAAAGTAATGGATTTAGGTATAGGGAATGCTTAACAAAATGAAAGGACACTTAATGAACTATCTATTGCAGCAATAAAATTGGTAGGTGCCATTTAAAAAATTTTAAAATTGCATTTTGAAACCTGACACACCCTGTATACTGGAAAGAAATTTCAAAAGTGATATTTACAAATATACTATGGTATATGGTAAAATTTTCTGCATCTTGAAAATTAACATAAGTTGTGTATTAGTGCAGTGGCAATGTATTCAATTTAGGTCATTTTTTCTAAAAACAGTTGAATATCTCAAAACTAAAAGGAATAGACAGATACAATTTCATATCAAATTAAAGCTCTTTTTATGGGCTTTTCAAAAATGTAATAATATATAGGGTATTCCATTTAAAAAAATATAAGTTTAATATGCCCTAGAATTATGAAACACCCTGTATGCTTACAAATATTTTTAAATGTGCACTTTAGGCATGCCTAATATGCCTCAAATTTGGTTTACGTAGCTTTATAATAACGGAGTTATCGACCGTTGCCGCATTAAAAACTCACCCTGTATATATATATATATATATATATATATATATATTACTCATATTTAGACCAGGGTAGAAAATTAAATGATCACATCAAATAATTTTAATCACCGTGTATAAGGAATTTTATTAGATAATACGCTTTATTAAAAAAAACCGTGGAGAATAAAAATTCATTCGTTTCATTAAACATAAGAGATTTAAATCATCTACAAGACGCTTGCTATAAAAAAGGAAGCAGTATTAAAATGCTCTACGTGTAATATAATTATTCCGCATAAAGAAACAAATGGAAATTACGTGCAAAATTTATATTAATTAACTCAAGTTTAAGTAACCGGTATTAAACAAAATGTACAGAAAATAATTAATATTTGATTAGGAGTCACTAAAAATTAAAGGGTATTATTTTAATTGAAGTTAATTGAACCATTAGTAACATATAATATGTATAGAAAAGCTTGTAAAAACCCAATAATAGTCAAATCGTAGAAGGGTTATTTAAAATGTTACGTTTGAACACACCTGTGTATTTTTAAAAGGCAATTTCAGTTTAATTCGTTTAGATAAACATGTCGATTCTACGGATATTGGAAACGGTCGGATGCTTTAGCACGAAATACAAAACAGGGTTTATTTAAAAAGCTCGTTCTGCGTAAATTTTGCAGATAACGAATGGTTACAGAGAATCTTGGAAAAACCGTCGTTTAATATTCACGGGAAGGCTAGATACGGGATTATTTAACCCAGATAAGAACACACGTGGACTGAAAATAATCGATAATAAAGAATATCAATTTGCACCAATAAGAACAGGGTAGATAGAGACAGATAATATGCGCAAGACCGAGACACATATAGTAAAAGGCGTGAGTGGAGCAACGTCACTGGGTTGCGATTGGTTGAAAGTAAAAGGCAAACTTGAGAGGTAAAAATAACATTTCTGTATAAAAATTTAATTAGTATTCTCAGAGGTTGCGTGCCGTGTGGAAATTTCTGAGATTTAACTGGTGCGAGTGCAAATTTCGTAAAAATCACATGCCGGGCTGCGGAATGGGAACATAGTACACGATATTCTAAAAACTGGCCGTTTTGGGGACAAGACCGACAGACCGGCTAACCACTATATATACCCAGGTTGATATAAGTTTAGCTCTCTTAGATTTTCGACTTGATTCAATGCCTTAAACAGTGCTTTTTAGTTTTCCGATTTTGATTAAATAATTTAAACAGTTTGCTCGTATATTTTGGTGATTTAAAACAGTTTGTTCTTTACGTGCTACAATGAATGTAATTTAGTGCACTTAGAAAAGAAGATACAAGGTAATAAAGTCTAGTATCACTGTACCAATTAGTCAAATTTGCAACGACAAATGAATACACAAAAGTAGGCAGTTTTGGCGTATATTTGAGAAAGAAGTATGAATTTCTTTGCTATTTTTCGGGGGTGTTAATAATTAAATGATTCGTAAACGTGTCTGGATCCACAAAACAAGCTTCTGATATACACAGATGAGTTCCGGAAAAGCACTGAAACAACTTTAGATGAATGGTGGTGTAGAGAAAATGTTTAAAAGCGACCAGTAATCCGAGGACGTAAACATAACCCAGTTGGATTGGTGTGATTAACAGAGGACGATGTACATTGGAGCCCGAGTGCATTAACCTTCAGGTAACTTATGCTTTGTTGTTCTATTTTTGATGTTTGGTGTGTGTTGAATAACTTTATAATTGATTTACTTAAAATGGACAGTAGTGAAATTGTACTAACAGCAAGTTTTTAATTTTAAGGTGAGATTTTCTTGTTTAAGTAGAAAGGGGTATTTAGTATTTATGTTCTGGATTATGATGAAAATTTGGGTATGTCTTTGAGCTCAATTAGACGAACCTGGTTAATTAACGTAAAGGGTGGTAGATGCTCCTTTGTACTCAGACTCAGGTCTGCATATATTGTTATATTAATTAGTAGGCATCCTACAAGGACTTTAATTCTGGATGCACATTAAAATGATAACAAATTTAATCTTGAAATTTTCTGATATTAAAATTTATGCTGAATTTTAATTTTGAAATTTTAATGTATTGAGAATATTGATGTAAATAGAGTTAACGTTGATGTTTGTGGTAGGAATGTGTTTGTTTTTTTTATGAATGAGGATGAAGGTTTAACTAGGTGAGCAGCCAAGCTAAATACTTAAACAAGCAAATTTCCCCTTAAAATTAAAATTTTATTGTTAGTACAATTTCACTACTGTCCATTTTAAGTAAATCAATTATAAAGTTATTCAACACACACGAAAACATCAAAGTTCAAACAAAATAGTATAATTTACCTGAAGGTTACTGCACTCGTAGCTTCAATGTACATCGTCCCTTTTGTTAATCACACCAATCCAACTGGGTTATATTTACGGCTTCTGATTCTCAACGCTTTTAAAATTTTCTCCACCGCCATTCATCTAAAGTTGTTTCAGGGCTTTTCCGGAACTCATCTGTGTATATCTGACCCTTGTTTTGTGGATCCAGACACGTTTATGAATCATTTAATTATTAACACCCCCGAAAAATAGCAAAGAAATTCATACTTCTTTCACCAATATACGCCAAAACTGCCTACTTTTGTGTATTCATTTGTCGTTGTAAATTTTACTAATTGGTTCAGTGATACTAAACTTTATTACCTTGTATCTTCTTTTCTAAGTGCACTAAAGTACATTCATTGTAGCACGTAAAGAACAAACTGTTTTAAATCACCAAAATATACGAGCAAACTTTAAATTATTTTATCAAACTCGGAAAACTAAAAAGCACTGTTTAACGCATTGAAACAAGTCGCAGATCTAAGAGAGCTTGTTCATATTCACCTGGGTATATATAGAGGTTAGCCTGTCTGTCGGTCTAGTCCCCAAAACGGACAATTCTAAAGAATTTCGCATGCTAGGTTCCCATTCCGCAGCCCGGCATGCGATTTTTACGAAATCTGCACTCGCACCAGTAAAATCTCAGAAATTTCGACACGGCTCGCAACGTCTGGAAATAACTAACTAAATTTTATACAGAAATGTTATTTTTACCTCTCAATTTTGCCTTTTATTTTCACCCAATCGTGACCCTCG
Source organism: Platerodrilus igneus (assembly GCA_036346225.1). Lineage (NCBI taxonomy): Eukaryota > Metazoa > Arthropoda > Insecta > Coleoptera > Lycidae > Platerodrilus > Platerodrilus igneus. The sequence continues at coordinate 36,691 of JARFIW010001485.1, read as the reverse complement.
TGACGTTGCTCCACTCACGCCTTTTACTATATGTGTCTCGGTCTTGCGCATATTATCTGTCTCTATCTAACCTGTTCTTATTGGTGCAAATTGATATACTTTATTATCGATTATTTTCAGTCCACATGGACTGTTATCTGGGTTAAATAACCCCGTATCTAGTCTTCCCGTTAATATAAGCGACGGTTTCTCCAACATTCTCTGAAACCATTTGTTATCTGCAAATTTTCGCCGTACGTGACTTTTAAAACTACGCAAGTGTTCAATCGTACTATTAATTCTCAGAGCTTTATTTCATGGTATTTAATCTTGGATTTTTACAGGCTTTTATGCTTATTATTAATAATGGTTCAATTAACTCCAACTAAAATTGACTTCTACCCTTTCATTTTTAGCGAATACAAATTAAATATTAATTATTATGTGTACACTTTGTTTACTACTTGTTACCCAGAAATTAAATCAATTAATGTAAATTTTGCACGTAATTTTTATTTGTTTCTTGGAACAATTGACTTAAATACACGTTGAGCATTTCAATTCCGCTTCCTTTTATATAAAGCGTCTTGTACATAATTTAAATCTCTTATTTTTAATGAAACAAATGAATTTTATTCTCCACGGTTTTTAATAAAGCGTATTTTTAATAAAATTCTATACACGGTGATTAAAATTATTTGCTATAATTAATTAATTTTCTACCCTGGTCTAAATATGAGTAATATATATATATATATATATATATATATATATATATATATCTGCAAAAGACCTCACCAGAGTAAAAAAAAATATTCCAGCCTCTCGAACTGGGCACCAAGATTTGCTGTGATTCTCGCCATGTTGAATCTTTTCTGATAATCGCCTCTTTACTCTTTCCGCCTCGGCTGCTCACCTAGTTAAAGCTTTCATCCTCATTCATAAAAAAAAACAAACACATTCCTACCACAAACATCAACGTTAACTCTATTTACATCAATATTCATAATACATTAAAATTTCAAAATTAAATTTCCGCATAAATTTCAGTATCATAAAATTTCAAGTTTAAAATTTGTCATCATTTTAATTTGCATCCAGAATTAAAGTCCTTGTAGGATGCTTACTAATGTAGTTAACAATATGTGCAGACCTAAGTCTGAATGAAAGGGAGCATCTCCCACCCCTTTACGTTAATTAAACAGGTTAGTCTAATTGAGCTCAAAGACAGACCCAAATTTTCATCATAATCAAAACATAAACTGCTAAATACTTCTTTCTACTTATACAAGAAAATTTTACCTTAAAATTAAAAATTTGTTGTTTATACAAATTTACTACTGTCCACTTTTAATCAAACAAATTATAAAGATATTCAACACACACTAAAACATCTAAGATTGAACAAAATTGCATAATTTACCTGAAGGTTACTGCACTCGTAGCTTCAATGTACATCGGACTTGCTCGTTCCACCATTCCAGCTGGTTATGTTTACGTCCTCGGATTTCTGGTCGCCTTTAAAGACTTTTCTACACCACCATTCATCTAAAATTGTTTCAGGGCTTTTCAGGAACTCATCTATGTATATCTAAATCTTGTTTTGTGGATCCAATCATGTTTACTAATAACACTTGATTACTCACTCCCGAAAAATAGCAAAGCAATTTTTAATTCGTTCACGCTATACAAAACTGCATACTTCAATGTATTTATTTATCGCTACTATAGATAATTGGTACAGTAATACCCGCAAATATAACTAGACTTTATTACCTTATCTATCTTCTGTAAGTGCACTAAAGCATAAAAACTTGTATCGTAGCACGTATTCTGCTTGAAGTATGGTATAACATCAAAAAATAAAGAGAGCACTGTTTAAAGTATTGAATAAAGTCAAAAATCTAAGAGAGCGAAACACCTATTAGCACGGGTTTATATAATGGCTCGCTTGCAAGTCGAATTTGTCCCGCAACGGACAATTTTTAGAATTTCGCATTCTATGTTTCCTTTCGACGGTTCGGCACAGCGATTCTATTAAATTTGCACACGTCCAAGTTGAAAATCTAAGAAATTTCTACACGGCTCGCAAACATGTCCGAGAACAACTAATTTATTTTACACATCAACTGCTATGCTTTCTCCTCTCATGTTTGCATCTTATTTTAACCAATCGTAGCTCTAGTGAAGCTTCACAAATCACGCCTTTATTAGCAGTGTCTCTGCTTTACACTTTTATCCATCTCTTTCTACCTTGGTCTGAGTGGTACAAATCGATATTCTTTACTATCTGATATTTTAATCCACGTGGATTCGTACGTGAGTAAAATAACCAAACATCCGACCGTTTCCAATATACGTAGAATCTGCATGTTTATCTATTCAAATTTATTAGAACTTTGACATTTAAAAGTTTGCAGGTGTGTGCTCATAATGAACGTTTTAATATAATTCTCCAAGCTTTTATTTCATGGTAATTTAACCAAACTTGGATTTTCACAGGCTTTTGTGTTTATTATATATAACTAATGGTTCAATTAACTCGAATTAAAATAATAATGAATGGCATTGACATCTACCCTTTAATTTTTAGCGAATACTAATTAAATATTAATTATTATCTGTACACTTTGTTTAATACCTGTTACTTAAAAATTGAATTAATTAATATAAATTTCGCACGTAATTTCTATTTGTTTCTTTATACAGGGTGATTAAAATTATTTGATGTCGTTAATTAATTTTCTACCCTGGTCTAAATTTGAGTAATATATATATATATATATATATATATATATATATATATATATTGCAGTGGAAATTCGCTTGAACAATCGTGCCCCACAAATTGGGCTGTCCTAAAATCTATTTTAAAAAAAAAATAAAATATTCCAATATCCCTTGAAAGCTCCCCTTATTTTTTAGCATACCATGGCTAGCTTTGCTTCCGGCTTTTTCAGAGATACTTACTCATCCTATGTTTACTCTTTCTCACTTAGACTACCAAATAAATTACCACTCAAATAATTCAACAAAACATACAACCTTTTATTCATACACATCAAAAATTTACGTCACCAGCTCAATATTTACAAAATCGGATATACATCTTCATAAAATTTTACAATATCTACCATTAAATCCATTTAAATTTCATGACTTTAATTTATTTCAACAATTTTTTATATAAAGTTTAAGTAGATGGGCTTAAATTTTACGTCATTTATTTACACCTTCAAATAATAAATTCAAATTGTCCTTTTTATATAACCTTCAAATTAAATTTTATGTTCATAAAATCTACCCCCAATAAGTCAAATCACTCTAGCACACAATAACAGCACAAAATGTTCAAACAATAACAAAGGAAACTAATTTCCTTACCTGGAGTAAGCTTTTTGCACCGTCGCCTCTGAAGATACTGTCCACCCAAAATCTCGTCGTTGTATTCCATCCACCTTCTCTCTGCTATATGTACATCAAACTCATTTCCACTCGCTATCCAATTCTCTGCAAACGCCTTCAATATATGTACCCATATAATTGTCCAAAATAAATTAATCGCCTTCTGAATCTACCATACACCTAGCATCCAAAAAATATCTAGTCTCGCTTATCTCAGTAACATCTTTTGTTCGTTCTTTGTATGTAGTTACAGCACCGTTTGCAACTTAACACCTACTCGTGCTTTCGCATTTTTAATTTAAATTAAGACGGACTGCACTATCATCGATTTATAAAATTTTCACTTAGATGTTACCATATAAGTCTGAAGCGGACCGAAGATGTAAAAGAAGTAAGAGAGCCCCACTACGTCTTCTAGTGTATTTATAATCGTTGAAACACACCTTCTGAACACCGTTTCTATCAAAAAGTACTACCACCGTCACCGATTCTAAAAATTTAACATGCAACGATCTCTCTAAAACTCAGAATTCCTTATTTCACTCCGCTATTAGTCCGAAACACTAGCTAACAAATACAACGGTCGCAACCTTCTAGAAATTTCTCTGGCTCCATTAGCAATCAGCCAATCCAGTCCATTTTTCCCTGTCGCAGGTCTATCATCCAACTATGTTATCCTCGTCTAACTTATGTTTATCGTCTTCATTAAAATACCACTACAGCAACTTAAAATCGATATTGTGGTTAGTCTTTGCAACTTATCGCGCGCTTTACATTACTGTTTTATCCAACGTCTGTTATTTGTCATCCTCGTTTAACTTCTGCTATAGATATATAACCACCTGCTATTTCGCAGCTTTCGCTACGACTGTTAACTCAAATTTCCAAAGAATTATGTTCCAACATACATTCTGGTTTCTTGAATTTGTTTATTTGTCTGTCCGTCTATTCTACGAACCGTATGTCAGTTTGAAATTGTACTTTCCATGTTGTTTAACCTATAGATTTCTTAGGATTTGTTTTTAAAGAAGGCTTAGTTAGTTTAAATGAACATGTGCGTTTGCATTATCGATTTTATACACAAAAGCTCTCACTTAATATTTGATATGCTCAATTTACAATTTTAGAATTCAAGGAACTTTCAATGTGTAAAATAACATGTTGTGCTTCCCGCGTTTGCTATACTATTGCGCAATTGTTATAATATAACATATAATTGCGCGCCATTCTGTATCAAATACCAAACACGTTTAAAGATGATGCAATGGTCAAGTTTTCATGCACAATGTAAATAAAAACAATTTCACTTAAATCGCACCTTGCAGCCAAATCCCAGGGTCCATCACGTTTTGTGGGTCACATCACGCCATGCTAACTCCAAATTTTCAATCTGTCCATCCTAGAGTCTATGTTCTCGTAGGTTGAACGATAAGGATCCAGGTATAAGGAACGATAAGGCAAGGTAAGAAACCTACACCCCTAAAAAAGAAAAGACACACAACACAGATAGATGTTCTTGGCTTGAGGTCTCGTGGCTTAATGCCCGCTTTCGACACTACCCGCACCTGCGCATTCTTTTTCGCAAACGCAACTGTCCGGAATTATGAAAGTTGACAAGTTTTAATTTTTAAAAATCGCGGGAATTTTCTTATACATTATAACTAAACCTAAGACATGTGCATCGCATGTAACAGAATATCACCATATAAGAAAGCGCTTCGTACGTCCATTTGACGAATTGGTTTTCTCAACTTGATGCTAACCACCAACAAAGTACGAAACGTTGTTAATTTTGCCACTGGGGAATAGATGTCGTACAGCTCACTATCACACTCTTGTTGAAAACCACGTGCTACTAACCTAGATTTAAATTCACTTTCACTTTTTTGCTTAAACACCCACTTACTTTTGATAACATTTTTATTAACGGGCGCTTCAGTCCATGTATTATTTTCGCGTAGCACTTTTAATTCATTCTCCATGGCTTTTTTCCGTCTTCCTGCATTCTTACTTGTTATTGCTTCTTCAAAGGTCATTGGTTCTTCAGATTCGGTATAAAAACTCATTTCATAATCTTCCATCCACGCTGGTCTTCTAGTTTCTCTCCTTCTTATAGTCTCTTCTGTTGGTATTGACTGATCAATTTCTTTTGATTCCTCTTTTTCTATTATTACACTCGATTCTAACTTTTCTGAGTCATCAGGCTCATCTAAGTCTAACTTAACAATTTTTTCTGTATCCTCAATTTCAGTTTTCCAATTATCATCATAGTCCATGACAGAAACTACATCTCTATGTATCTCAACAGATGTTCTATTTGTTATGTAGATTCGGTATCCTTTTACTGTTTCACCATAACCAATAAAAATTTCCTCCTCACTCTTGGAGTCTAATTTTCTTCCTTTTTCCTTTGGAATGTGTACTGCTACTTTTGAGCCAAATTCCTTGAAACACTTAATGTCACAATCTTTATTAGTCATCTTTTATTGAATTACATCCAACTCAATTTAAAACAAATGCAGCTGTATTTATCGCTTTTGCCCATTTCTTTTCTAACTTCTTGCTGTGCAACATCGTCCTGGCTGCTTCTACCAGTGTACGCATTTCGCGTTCTGCTCGATCATTTTGTTCTGGTGAGTACACACAAGATCTTTCATGGATTATACCTTTTTTTTCAGATCACTTTTTCAATTCGTTATTGATAAATTGGAGTCCATTGTCTATCCTTAACTTTTGTATTTTCTTTCCCGTTTGTGTTTCCGCTAGTGTTAAAAACTTGTCAATGTTTTCCACAGCCTCGGATTTGTTTTTCAGAAAATATACACATCTATATCCCGAATAATCAGCTTTTAATAATAAGAAATATTTTGCTTCCCCAATGCAAGTACCTTAAACGGTCCACACAAATCGCCATGAATTAGTTGAGCCGCCTTTGTTGCTCTAGTATGACTCACCTGTGCTGCTTTCTTGTTAGGCAGTCTTTGCAAAATGGGTTATTCTCCTCGGTGTATTTTAAACCACTGTTCTTTTGAATTTTTCTACCTTGATTAAAATTCACGTGAGCTAACTTACGATCCCACAGGTTTAAACTTTCGGTGATATAGCCCTTTGACGCAATTTGTGACTTGGCCTTGGCTTTAAAGCACATTTTAAATGTTTTCCACTTTTGTCCGACAATTCACACTTATCTTTGTCTGAATGCATTACAAGACCTCTATCTAGTACAGCACTTAATGAAAATAAGTTCACTTCTAATTTAGAAACATACAAAACACTCTGTGGCTCTGTATTCAGCCATAGTTGACCATTCCATGCTATAACGTCCACTTTTCCTATGCCTTCCACTTCTAAAAGTGTCCCATTTCCTACTTTAACCTACTTGTCTTCATCTGGCTTCTTTAATTCTTTAAGCATTTTTATCTTATGACACATATGCTCTGTTGCGCCACTATCTAACCACCAATTATCAGTCATTAACTTCCAGTTCAAGTGGATACATATGTACAATTCAGTAAGTTAGGTATTCCCATCAACGCTTGTGTAGAATTTTTGTTTTCGTTGCTCTCCTTTTTTATGTTAATTTTGTTAAACCAACAATCCTTAAATATGTGACCTTCTTTTTTAAAACCATAGCACACTTTCTTTACAGTTCTACAGTCCTTTTTCATATGTCCTATCTTATTACATTCAAAGCATTTAATAACCTTCTGTTGTTGATGTCCCCGGATTGGTTTATTACTCCCTCGACTAGCTAACGCCATACTTGATTCAGACCTTTTATTTCTTTCTTCTTTTATTAACAAGCGGGATATTAATTGAGTAAGGTTTGACTAACACTAGGTGTAAATTCCCAAGCAGTAACAAAATGTTTTAAATTTTCAGGTAAAGACATTAAAACTTTTGTTATTGCCATCTTGTCACTTATATCTTCTTCTTGTTGTTTAAGATTTCCCTTAATTTCCTCAATCTGGGAGATAAACTGCGCCACACCTCCTTGACCATATTTCAGACTGAAAAATCTTTGTTGCAATAAATGGATACCAATTTGAGATTTATTCTCGTAAATCGTTGTTAGTTTCTTTCACATCTCTTTAGCTCCACTACATGAAAATGTGTGTAAGAGGTTTTTCATCTAATCTGCACACTAACAGTTCTTAGGCCTTGGCATTTTTATTACACCATTCATCAGCGTTCGTGGCAGGTTTTAAGTTCTCTTCGGTAACTATATCAAAGTACGCTTTTGATTTCAGAATTAATGTTATCTGAAATTTCCAAGTTGTCCAGTTCTCACCATTAAGTTTAGTTACAGAAGCTGTGTGTTCGGTCATTATTACTCTTTTATTTATTGCTTGTTCAACAAATACTATTCTACTATGCACACACGCGAAACGTGCATATGTATACTTTCCCGTAACAACACGGTTTTACTATTTTAGCAATTTATTGTTTTTCAACTATGCACACACACGAGGTATGTTTATGTTTATTTTCTAACACACCTTATACATCCGAACACAGTTGTCTATTGTCATGACGGTTGGGACGAATTGAGGAGCTGAACCCAGGTACAGACGGTGTTTCTCGTATCGCATTGGTACGTACCGCTAATAGCCTCATCAAGCGGCCTTTACTTAAGCTTTGCCCTCTCACTTTGGAAGAGAGTTCGTAATTCATTAACTCTATTTTTTTTTCTCGTTTGTTGTATATAAATTTCTTAGTTTTCCTGTATATTTAAACATTTCATTTGTTTTGTTCATTTATAGAAAATAAGTGTTTCATTTTTATTTTGGTAGGCGGTATGTTAATGTGCTTTACATTTAGTTTTGTAACAAATCAAAATCACATATTGCATAAATTGCTAAGTGCCATCTTGGCTTTTATACATTTTGGTTTTCAAAAACGATCCAATCCGAACGAAGTGGAACACATTCCTTGTTTTCCTATTTTAATCTTAAAATAAAAGACGTTAATTTGTGTTACTATTATGAAATAGAGTCCTAAACAACAGAAGATACGTTATACAATTTGGCGTTACTAGCGTGGTTGAACGTATTGTAAGTAGAAAGCTATTATCATTTAATCTTTCACTGCATACAACAAACAAAGAATGCAAAATTAAAATAAAATGCGCACATGAATATTAAACCAAGTGGACGAAATAGTGGATGATAGAAAATTATTTATACATTTTGAATACGCAGACAATTTAAGTAACTATTGTGCTCCATGTATGACGTCTAACCTTCCAAGTTTGTGCGTGGTGTGCCTTTGTGCTATTACAAAATAACTTACAATGACATTACACGAAAATATACTACAGAACATATGTGGTATATAATTTATGAACTTATTCTTCAAACTATAAGAACTCATTGATATGTCGTCACTTACAAACCAACGCCCATTTGCGTGCTTTTTATGTGCATATTCTGCATCTTTTAAAAGTAAGTTCATAATTCATATGCGATCCCATATCAACGGACGTCCATTCGTATGTAATTATGTAATTATGTTGCATCTCAAAATAGTCACTTGAAGGATCATATGCGCTCCCATACAAACGAACGTCCATTCGCATGCAATTTATGTACTTATACTGCATCTTGTAAGAGTTCCTTGGAAATTCATGTGCGGTCCCATACAAACGAACGTCCATTCACATGCAATTTATGTAATTATGCTGCATATCAAAATAGCACCTTGAAGGCTCACATGCACTCCCATACAAACGAACGTTCATTTGCATGCAATTTATGTACTTATACTGCATCTTATAAGAGTTCCTTGAAAATTCATGTGCAGTCCCATACAAACGAACGTCCATACGCGTGCAATTTATGTAATTATGCTGCATCTTGTAAGAGTTCCTTGGAAATTCATGTGCGGTCCCATACAAACGAACGTCCATTCGCATGCAATTTATGTGATTATGCTGCATCTCGTAAGAGTTCCTTGGAAATTCATGTGCGGTCCCATACAAACGAACGTCCATACGCATGCAATTTATGTAATTATGCTGCATCTCGTAAGAGTTCCTTGGAAATTCATGTGCGGTCCCATACAAACGAACGTCCATACGCGTGCAATTTATGTAATTATGCTGCATCTTGTAAGAGTTCCTTGGAAATTCATGCGCGGACCCATACAAACGAACGTCCATACGCGTGCAATTTATGTAATTATGCTGCATCTCGTAGGAGTTTCTTGGAAATTCATGTGCGGTCCCATACAAACGAACGTCCATACGCATGCAATTTATGTAATTATGCTGCATCTCGTAAGAGTTCCTTGGAAATTCATGTGCGGTTCCATACAAACGAACGTCCATTCACATGCAATTTATGTAATTATGCTGCATATTAAAATAGCACCTTGAAGGCTCACATGCACTCCCATACAAACGAACGTTCATTTGCATGCAATTTATGTACTTATACTGCATCTTATAAGAGTTCCTTGAAAATTCATGTGCAGTCCCATACAAACGAACGTCCATACGCGTGCAATTTATGTAATTATGCTGCATCTTGTAAGAGTTCCTTGGAAATTCATGTGCGGTTCCATACAAACGAACGTCCATACGCATGCAATTTATGTAATTATGCTGCATCTCGTAAGAGTTCCTTGGAAATTCATGTGCGGTCCCATACAAACGAACGTCCATACGCGTGCAATTTATGTAATTATGCTGCATCTTGTAAGAGTTCCTTGGAAATTCATGCGCGGACCCATACAAACGAACGTCCATACGCGTGCAATTTATGTAATTATGCTGCATCTCGTAGGAGTTTCTTGGAAATTCATGTGCGGTCCCATACAAACGAACGTCCATACGCATGCAATTTATGTAATTATGCTGCATCTCGTAAGAGTTCCTTGGAAATTCATGTGCGGTCCCATACAAACGAACGTCCATACGCGTGCAATTTATGTAATTATGCTGCATCTTGTAAGAGTTCCTTGGAAATTCATGTGCGGTCCCATACAAACGAACGTCCATTCGCATGTAATTTATGTGATTATGCTGCATCTTGTAATGGTAACTTGAAAAGACACATGCGCTTCCATACAAACGCACGTCCATTCGCATGCAATTTATGTACTTTTACAGCATTTTCTAAGAGTTCCTTGGAAATTCATGTGCGGTCCCATACAAACGAACATCCATACGCGTGCAATTTATGTAATTATGCTGCATCTTGTAAGAGTTCCTTGGAAATTCATGTGCGGTCCCATACAAACGAACGTCCATTCGCATGCAATTTATGTGATTATGCTGCATCTTGTAATGGTAACTTGAAAAGACATGCGCTTCCATGCAAACGAACGTCCATTCGCATGCAATTTATGTACTTTTACAGCATTTTCTAAGAGTTCCTTGAAAATTCATATGCGGTCCCATAGAAACTTATTATGCATCTCGTAAAAATAGCTTAAAAAGGCATTCGCGGTCCCATACTAACTAACGTCTTTTCACATGCTATTTCTGCAATTATTCACAACCTCATAAGTCATTTGAAGGTTTTGGCGATTTCATGCTAAGATATGTCAATTTGTACATATCCTAAGGAATGTCCGTTTGCATGCTTTTTATGTTGGTATTGTGCACATAAAAATAGTAGTGAGTGAGCGTTTATTTTGTGCAATTAATATGATTATACATAAAAAGGTGTCTATAAAAACATTTGTGATTGCATGCTGACGAGTTTCAATTATGTGTATACTTTGTGTATTGGTTTTTGAGTATTCTGTATAAATCCCAAAATTGTTTCATCCTTATAACTCCTTACATACTAAGAAACGTCCAATTGTAGATTTTTTTAAGTAACTGTGGTTCATCATAAATAGATAATTTAGAAATATGAATGCGATTAGTGTGATTTTTCCTTATCACAAACGCACTTTAGAAAGCTGATACATACTAACGAACGTCCTTTGGAATGAATTGTGTGTAGTTATAATGCAATACAAAAGTTTATTTGCAAAGACTTATACAATCACATACTAACGAATACCGATTTGTTAGCAATATTTTGTAAGGAAAAGATATAACCTAAGAACACATGTGTGTTTCCATACTTACAAACGCCCATTTCCGTATAATTTCTGTAATTTTACAATATCATAATATGATATTGTATGTGTGCTGGGGTTTTTGCTAGTGTTAGGACTTTGCCGCTTGCTGTATCTAGATAAGTAGATAAGAACTGTACATTAAATTTTTCTAGATGTTAAAGAAAGATCGCAGTTTGTAAATTAGTTGTAAGCAGTTTAGTTATAATAATACCTTGCTTTATAGACATAACATAAATATTTAAAAGATTTAGAAAGTAATACAATGAATATCTCACTTATAAAATTTTTCAACGTGTCAATTAATTAAACTTAGATAATGTGCTGGCGCGTCTTATTTGATCGTGTACTGTAATTCGAAAATAGAACAAAACGCGAGCTTTAAATACGAAAACTGTATGCATGTAAAATATTAACAAACAAAAGGCATAAATTCACTCACCAAATTGTCCTTGGTGTGCGGTCCTCTTCGATGTTGCTGGAATGCCCCCGGGGGAGTTGGTTGAATGCACTGTTGCAAGCACTATACTTATTGGATATAGTTTGTCACGCACAACCTTCCCGTTACTAGGTCGAAAGAAGAGTCGTCGATGTTCGTCACAAAACCACTTTCGCACGCGTTTTATTTAAGAGGCGCAAGCGCACTGCACAATTTAAATCCACTATAGTTTGAGTTTTAACTAATACGAAACATTCTGCCTACCAAAATAGCTTTGGGCTATTTTTTTAAAACTTAACACGAAAATTTAACTTTGACCGAGTCTTGTATGTATGTAGAACTAAATAAATATAATAATGCTTACGAAACTATAATAAAGGACACTAAAATAACTAATATTTATTATTGAGATGGCAATGGGCATAGTTTGACCATTGGTCTTTTCAAATTGCCTCGTGAAGTTTTTACGGTGGCTACATGAGGTACTCCATCGCTTCGAGGATGAAGCTCTACAATTCTGGCGAGTTTCCAATTTAAAGGAGGAACAAGAAATGAAGGCAATTCACCCATAACTGGATTGACAGGAATGGGGAGAAGACGATAGTAATGATAACACTTAGACAGTATTCTACGAACTGCGCGAAAAGATGAGATGATCCAAAATCGTTCTTGAAGCAAGTACATCGTTGTGTTTACTCCCGAATGTAAATTTTGTGTGTGCACTTGTTTAATCAACAAATCTGTTATACGGTGTTTATTGGGTAATACCGCTGGATGTTTTGCGGAATCTGGAAGATTGGAATGAACCAGTCTCCGCCTACTCTTAAATGTCATTCGAATCAAGAAATAAGCCTAGACGTTGCAGATGTTTAGGCAAAGGCTCACCTTGACGAACGGCTTCGATTTCAACTTTAAGTGAACTAAATTGGACCACCTTGACAATAACCATAAGAGCAATGTGAAGCTCCACCGACGATAAAAATAGCGAATTGATGGTACCTTTTCTAACAGTAAAGATTCTCAGACAATATGCGACTATACGTTGAATTTTGTGTAACGACGAAAATTTGTTTGATAAGTCTTCCAAGTTGATTCTACGGTAACAATCAAAGTAATGCGTTTCTCATCAGAAGATGCTTTCAGAGAAGGGACGAACAATTTTGGCAAAGGCCAATTTTCTTCAGACAACGACAAAAATTCAGGACCTGCCCACCATAGCGGATGCGCGGGCAATACCGAAGGAAATAAACCTCTGGTAGCACAATCAGATGGGTTGTTTGAAGAACTAATATAACTCCACTGTTCGGGAGAAATACGTTCTTGGATGTAACTAACCGTTTAGCTACCGGTTAGCTACAAACATTTTTAAACGATAGGTAGGTGACTTAATCCAAGTCAACGCGACAGAAGAATCAGTGTAACAACAGATTTTTTCAAAGGTTACATTTGAATATGTAGTTTTAACAAAATGAACTAATTTAGACAAAAGTACGGTAGCACATAGTTCTAGCTTGGGTATAGAAAGACATTTCAAAGGTGCGACCTTTGATCTAGCCATAACAAAGTGAACAGATATTTTTCCTGACGGAAATACTAAACGAAAATATGCAATAGCCGAGTATCCTTTCTCGGACGCGTCACAAAAACCATGTAGTTGTATACTACAGGCTTCATCAATAGGGATATAACGAGGAATTTGAATTGAATCAATATATGAAAATTCAGCAACAAATTTTTTCCAAAATATGACAATAGATTCAGGAGGAGGATCATCCCAATCCAACCCCAGCACCCAAAATTGTTGAATGAGTTGTTTGAGTGAAAAGGTAACTGGTGTAATAAATCCTAGAGGATCGTAAATCCTAGCAACTGTCGAAAGTAAAATTCGCTTGGAAAGACGATTTTCTAAAGACTGCATTTCAAATGAAAAATTATCCGGTATCGAGTGCCACTGAAGACCAAGCACTTTTACGGTAAACTTAAGATCATTTGCGACTAAACTTGGTTTTACTTGTTGATACTCAGTAGGAATATCTTCTAACAGTAATGGACTGTTGCTAGCCCATTTGCGTAGTTCGAAGCAGCCAGCACGTAGTAGTTCGATGAGTTGACGTTTTAGTTCATGAGTTGCCTGGAGAGTGGACGACCCAGTCAATACATCATCAACATACAAATTGTTTCTCAAAGCATGAGCAGCCAATGGATAACTATTTTCTCCTAGTTCAGCTAGTTTTAAGATAGTGCGAATGGCGAGAAAAGGAGCGGATGAAACTCCATATGTAATTGTGTTCAACTGATAGGTTGAAATTGGTTCTGAAGGATTCCATCGCCATTGTATCAATTGATAAGAACGATCCGTTTCTGATATCAATATTTGCCTGTACATGTTTTATGTCACAGACAAAAACGAACTTGGGAATACGAAATGCCAAAAGTATTTTTACAATATCATTCTGGAGCTTAGGTCCAGTGAGTAAGGTATCATTCAATGAAATACCATTCGAAGCTCGAGCCGAAGCATCAAAAACAATTCTCAATTTAGGTTTATTATTTTCTAGTTTGAACACGGCATGGTGTGGAATAAAATACGCATTATTGTCAGCTGGAGGCGTTGATAAAAGCGACATGTGACCAGAGGCTTCGTAATCACGCATGAAATCTACATACAAATTTCGCAAGTCTGGATTAGTTTCGAGACGACGCTCTAGTGACAATAGACGTTTAATGGCAATAGATTTCGAGTCCGGAAACTCACGAACATTTTCTCTAAATGGAAGGCTCACGCCGAACCTACCATTGGGTAACCGATGCAACGAGTTATCAAAAGATTGTTGAGCAAGGTCATCTTCTGGGGACGACAAACTCCTCGATGGAATGTCGTCAAGCTCCCAAAAATGTTTAAGATCAATATCCATACAAGGATCGATAGATACAAAGAACGAATGAATAACATTGGTTGAGATGGGATCGACAGTACCAAATATCATGTAACCAAATATGGTGTTGACAGCAACAGGCGAAATTTCTTTGCCATCAATTTTCCCATCGAGCAAAATACGACTGACAACATCAGATCCCAATAACATTTGTACTGGAGAGGGATGTCTCCAGTTTTCATCTGCGAGTTTTATGTTTTCCAAATGAGACCAATACGATTGAATATACTTGTTTGGAAGATTACCGCAAATAGACGGCAAAACCATTAAGTTTATTCTCAAATTGTTGTCCGTCGGGACTGAATCATATTCCTGAATGGGACGAATTGTTCCAGATATCACACCTAAGGTTTGGTGTGAAGTCTGGCCCAAACCAGAAATAGGAATCGAAGAAGGACGAGACGATATGCCAATAGACTTACGACAAGACTCCGTAATAAATAAAATTTGACTCCCAGTGTCTACTAAAGCACGAATAATTTGAGGTTGATTTCTCTTGTCGAGAATTTCCAAACAAACCGTGGGTAGCAGAGCTAGACAAGTTGTCGCCTCAGACCCAACTGTTGTAGTACAAGTAGCATTATTAGACGAACTGGTTTGCAAATTTTCTTCACGAGTTGGAGTTGAAGAAGGTGGTGACGTAGCAATCGACGGCACAAAATGTAACAATGTATGATGATTTTTATTGCAAGTTCTGCACGAAACCTTTGACGGACAAGACGACATGTTATGATTTGGTCGAAGACAGTTCAAACATAACCGAAGATGTCTGGCTTGTTCGTGACGCTTGTTTGGAGACAATTTAAGAAATTGCTCGCACGAATACAATACATGATTTCCCTTGCAAAGGATGCAGGAGAACAAATTGTTCTTAGGAGAAGTGTTAGTCTCAGCTAAGAATGTCCTATGCTTCAAGTCAGAATTCGAACGAACGATACCTTGTTTATTAATAGTACCTTTAAACACTTTCGTCTGTTTGCTTGAGACAAGATTCTCTAAGGCTACACATTGTTTTGACAAAAAGTCTTTGACGCAATTGAATGTAGGCACATCAGTAGAATTGAAATGCAATTCGAATCGTTTACGAGTTTCCTCATCGAGTTTACATAATAAAAGATCTACAAGAACGAA
Organism: Platerodrilus igneus; assembly: GCA_036346225.1. NCBI lineage: Eukaryota > Metazoa > Arthropoda > Insecta > Coleoptera > Lycidae > Platerodrilus > Platerodrilus igneus. Next base: position 20,728 of record JARFIW010001485.1, on the reverse strand, counting down.
ATCCCAACTTTCAACATCAAATTGTAATGATCCCAAAATCGATAAGTTTTCTGTGAAACAGTCAATTAAATTTCGAAGTTGTTTTACGTTTTCCGCATGCATAGGCAGGAAGTTTTTTATTAAACCCCAATGGTGATTAGCCAAAAGACGTTTATTATTATATCTAGAACATAAAGTGTCATATGCTAGTTTGTAATTTTCATGACAAAGAGGAATAGACCGCAACAAGGTCAATGATTCACCCGACAAGCTTGAAAGAAGGTAGGAATGCTTTTCGATGTCCGTTAAATGCGGTTGTTTATCTATCAAAACATCAAACATATCCTTGAAAGTTTTAAAGTTTTTTGGGTCATTATCAAAACGGGGTAGAGTAATTTTTGGTAATTTTACTCTAGGTGTAAAATTATTGTCTTGTCGCCTCGTGTGATTCGCAGACGGAGTTTTCACTTCAGCAGAAAATATTTCTTGCTCTATCAAAAGAATAGAATAATATTCGTCATCCACGTTTTTACACAAATTCTCTAAAGCAGGTTGCAATTCTGGTTCTGTGTTTACCAATACATTAATGTACTTTTCAGTAAAATCTTTGTAGACAGATTGGAGGATGCGGCACTTCAATTTGAATAACCTATGTACTGAATCATTGTATTGTGCCTTTTCAGAAAGTTCGAAGATTTGATGAATTCTAGCAGCGTAAAGCTTTAGTAAAGTTACAGACGTATTTGTGTCAGGCATTTTGTATGAAGAAACAAACGACAATTATTCCAATTAACAACGAGCGACAATAATCTTATTGTAAATCCAATCACCGAAAATGATCCAATAAAGTCATTACCCGATTTGTAAAGTAAAATGCGAAACGAGTAGTTAGATCCTAAAGCTTCTATTGTATTTTAAAACGACCTGACAACCCTTAACAAGAAGGTTTATAAAACGCCCTAAGGGTTTAGTCATTCAAACAAGAAATATAGTTAAAATATTTAGTGGTTAAAACCCTTAAACATTCAGGTAGGTTATACGATAAAACTGGAATGTCGTTTGCAGCTGTACATAAGCCAAACGGAGTGACCTACTACACAGGTATACAAAATTTTACAATAGAACAACTTTGAATCCAACATTTGCAACAGGTTTTCTATACGGAACTATTTAACTATGTCTGTAAAATGATTAATAAAGCTCTCTAACTAAACTATTGCTAAATCGTAATATATCTATAATCAAATAATGATTTCTAATTAATAGACTTGATCGAATTTTTTATATCTAAGTAAATAGAAATATGATGCGAATATTGTTAATCGAAGTTCTACATACATACAAGCTAAAACGAAATGAATTAATTTATTCACCATGGACTGTTCTATCACGCGAAAAAGGACCAAATGTCAATTAATTAAACTTAGATAATGTGCTGGCGCGTCTTATTTAATCGTGGACTGTAATTCGAAAATAGAACAAAACGCGAGCTTTAAATACGAAAACTGTATGCATGTAAAATATTAACAAACAAAAGGCATAAATTCACTCACCAAATTGTCCTTGGTGTGCGGTCCTCTTCGATGTTGCTGGAATGCCCCCGGGGGAGTTGGTTGAATGCACTGTTGCAAGCACTATACTTATTGGATATAGTTTGTTACGCACAACCTTCCCGTTACTAGGTCGAAAGAAGAGTCGTCGATGTTCGTCACAAAACCACTTTTGCACGCGTTTTATTTAAGAGGCGCAAGCGCACTGCACAATTTAAATCCACTATAGTTTGAGTTTTAACTAATACGAAACACAACGGTTTACCTTGTATTGTGCAAAGAAATTAAATAATTCAACGTAAGGTTTTTATGTGGTATTATCAAAGCGTTAGAAGCATTCCAGCCGTTGAAGAGTCATCCCAAGAAAGACCATGAATATTCCTTGTCACCCAGTCGTTATGTTTTATATGATCTTGACTCAAACAACTAGACTGCATTGGCAGTTTAAAAATTTGATGCCAAACATCACCTAACAACAAGTTAGGACTGCATTTATTTAATTAAAAAGTAGAATGGATAGTGAAATACTGAACGTGATTCGACAATGCAATTGTTAATATTGAAAAACATACTCATCAACCTTATGCTAACACATATTTAAACAATAATGATGAAATTCAAATCCCTATACAACAACAAGATGTATACACCTTACCATCGAAGAGCATGCTGTACATAGAAGGCAAATTAATTAGAACAGATGGAACGCCGTCTCAGACAGCAAAGTTTGTAAATATTGAGATTTTGCTGCTTTTTGATGAAATTAGATATGAGATTGGTGGAGTCATTGTAGATCGTGTTCGGAATCCTGGATTAACATCTATAATGAAGGGATATGTTTCAAGTAATAGCAATCAAAGTAAACATTTACAAAACGCTGGGTGGTTTCCTATGGATGATTCACAAATAGTCGATGCCAATGGGAATTTTAATGTTGCAATACACCTTTCAATGGTTCTCGGATTATGCGAAGATTTTAAAAAAATTATTTTAAACCTCCGTCATGAGTTAGTTTTACTACGTCTAGTTTTGATACTAATGCTATAATTAATCCTACACACGATGAAGAAATAAAAGTTGTTTTAAACAAAGTTTTATGGCGCATGTAGCCGTTGATGATACTCAACGAATTAATTTAATAGAATTCGTTGCACAAAATCAGGATTTGCATATTCCGTTTAGAGGATGGGAGTTGCATGAATATCAACTTCTACAAGAAACGCAACATCATACATGGAACATTAAAATAACAACACAATTAGAAAAACCAAGATTTATGATTGTTGGTTTCCAAACCAATCGAAAAAATAGATACATGAGCAACTACAGTTGTTTTGATCAGTGCTATTTAACCAACATGAAACTATATTTAAATTCCGAAATTTTCCCGTACGATAACTTAAATTTTAAGTTCGAGAATAAACAGACTGCGTTGTTATATGAGATGTATGCTCAGTTTCAGCAATCATACTACGAAAAGGAAAATGAACCACTTTTTAATCCTGAAGATTTACGAAGTATTGCACCATTAGTAGTCATGGATTGTTCTAGACAAAACGAAGCGTTAAAATCTGGTACTGTCGATATTAGATTAGAATTTGAAACTAGCAAAAACGTTTTGCCAAATACATCTTGTCATTGCCTTATACTTCATGATAAGATAGTCAAATACAATCCACTCTCAAACAGCATAAGAATATTATAATTACTTTATTATTATTACTGTACCTTTACAAATTATGAAAAAGAAAAAAAAATCATTTAGCAATCACAGTCTATTTGTTATTATTATTTTATATGTTTGTTTGTTTTTTTACAATATCAAATGTTTGATTGTTAATGGGTTATAATAATAATTTTTGCTTAAATATTTTTTACATGTTGGAATTACTAAGTGATTTAGTAAACAGTCATAAACATTGTCAAATTTAAATAAAAGTTTTGTTATACATTTCTCAAATAAACTAACTGGTATGTTATTAACAAACTGGATTTTTTTAACAGAACGGTTACTACTACTATTTTTTCTCTACAATACATTTATACTAATATAGTTCAACTCGGACAGATTGAAAAGTATCCTATTTTTAGACACATCCAAAAAGAAAAACGAGGTATTTGTGCAGGTATAAACATAACACTGAAGTTTTTATAATTAAAAAAAATATTATATGTTAATCGGGATAAAATAAATTGCATTCTTTATTTGAGCCAGTGGTTGAAGCTTTACAAGTCATTTCTGAGTGTATAGTTATATCCCCAAGGTTTAGTATCAGTGGCTGAGGTACTAAGAATTCTTTTATCATCACTTGGATTAAGAACAATTTTGTTTTGTTTAATAGTAAAGACATCATGTTTGTCTGATCTAATTAAACATTGATGTTTCTGCACAGTCTGTTTATAAAACAAAGCATTCTTATAATCATCAAAAGAAATTTGCTTAATACTTGCTAAGGAAGATTTCTTTGTCTTTTTTATTATCCTATCCTAAACTCTGTAAGTGTACATTTTAGAACTAAGCCCTACAAACTCTAGCATGATATCACCATTGTATTCATCTTTCATAATACCAGGAACCTTTTTATTTGATAATGGAATATGATATTTGTTATGAGGGTCGTAATCGGAAGTATCAAATCTATGAATATCTTGTTTGATATAAGAGTAAATATCTTCAACGCAAAACTCGTATATCAAACTATCCGTATCTGTGTACAGCAGCTTTGCTTTGTTAGCAAATTGCGATTTTATATAACTATAGTGAAATTCATATAAATAGGTTTTTGAAATATCTAGAATAGAGAAACCTACATAAATGGGTTTGTTTAAATAAACCTCTAATTTATTCATTTTTATTATGACCAGATCTTTGTCTAACACAGTGCAACTGTGAAAATTAGGCTTCGCTATGTAACTACTAGCTCCAAACCGTCCTTCCCATTCGGTCACTAATTTCACATCTCTCCTTTTCCGTACGTTTTCCATCATTTTTCTATAAACCGAATTTATCATATTTATATAAAAGCATATATCGAAACTGTTTTTTGACTGTTGTCTTAATTTCGTATTCAAATCAATGTATTCTTTTAACCAAGGGGTTTGTTTAAACCGAAGAACCTTATGAATCTTTTTCAGTTCTAAACCGTAGCTTAAATACATTTTTAAATTCTTGTAGTGAATAATATAGTTGAGTTTTGGACATAAAGTTGTAAGTAATTTCTTTAAGTTTGATTTATTAGAAGGTACTGGTGGTATCATATGTTCAGGCGCCAAAGGTAAGTCACTGTGAATTTCATGTAAAGATACTGGGTAGTGTAAATCGCATTCAAAAATATATCCTACATCAAAATCATCGGGAATATTAAGTATGTCTAAACGTACTATATCTGGACTGGTACCATCTAAAAATTCAAATTCTTCATATGGAAGATATTCAGACATTGCAGCCCCATATAAATTATTAACATCAAAATACATTAAATATTTAGAATCAAAATTTGGATCATAATCTGCATTCATATATTTGTTATTTGCTTTAGCATATCTATTCGAACATTGAGAAACACCGCCACGAATTCCCCGTTCTTAAACATTATTTTTTCAATATCAGTAAGCAACTCTGGTTTAACGTTCGTCGTTTTTAACATTGCATCTAGAGCTAAACCAGGAGCCGTAAAGTAGTGAAGCGGATTTAACTTATACGTGAATATGCAAGTTTTTCTAAAGTTTTCAAATATATCAGTCAAGAGCAGTACATCTGTTTTTAAATATAGGTCCGAATAGTCCCCTAGTGTTTTTATATTAAATGTTTGCCAAACGTGTTTAGCATGATTGTAGTCTTCATCTGAGATTTCTTCATTGCGCAAACGATTAAAGAATGCTGTTTTACAGGGTAAATCGGTTTCATTGAGCCTATCCCAAAAGTTAATGTAATCATAGGGAAATACGCCTTTACGCGTAAGTAACCGATACTCATTATCAGTGTTACAATTTTCCCTGGTGATGGATTTTTTATTATCATCAAAGTAGGAAGCTAATTTTTCGATGCTAGATGCCATAAACCTGAATGAATCGATAAATCTAAAACTAACTTTCATACTTTTTTACATATTTTGTAAAAGATATGTATTTTTCCTTATTTATTGGTAGACTGCTTAACGAACCTGAAAACTCTAACGAGATTTTTTAATAATGAAATGCGAATCGTAGCCTGATAAGTTATGAAAAACTACCGGTATCATATAAGAATTACGATAATTGATGTTGCAATCTTGATGAGCCACTCCTCAAAATTTACCTGTAAAGTGGCAGTGATCGCGAACTTTAATATCATCTATACTAAAAGGTTTATTGCAAATGTGACAGTGAAGGCCAAATTTAAATGCTGACTTTTGTTCTTCTGTTAAAGGATTCATAGGTTTTGGGTTACAGAAAATTTTATTAGTCGTTTCTGAAATCAGTCTCCATTGAGCAACAAAGCATTCTATACAATCCTTTCCGCGTTACAATTGAAATTTGGAATATTTATTATCATACGAGCATTTCAAATAGTACGCTACACTAAAGGGTATATGCCTTTGGTAACGGACTGTGTTTAATATTATCTCCGACTCATTGCATGGTTCTAATATACATTCAAGATCTGCATAAACTACAAATGATACTTTTTCTTGATAGTGGAAATGTTTAAATGTTAGATACTTTTCGGATTTTTCGGGTAATCTTATTAAGCAAGTATTCTGTTTTTCGCAATAATTCGAATGATGCTTAAGTAATGCTGCCGTACTAAAATTATTTAAACATCTATAACAAAAAAATGTTCTATGGTGATGTGAAGACAACTGTTTTGCAAATAATTTTGACATATCCTTAATCCAAGTAAAATGAAAGTGATTCTCATTAGCATTTGTCGGACGAGAATATTGTAAGGAATCATTATTTAAAACTAACAGATTAATAGGTTCAATTTTTTTTAAAATTTTCACTTAAACAAAATGGCAGTATTTTAGTATTTTCTATACAATATAGGTTAATTGCGAGATTGTTAAGCTTCTCAATTTTTTTTATGTCTTTTAATGCGATTGGAAACTGAATTGAATTGTAGCGTAATACTGTATCAAAATGTGGATAGCTAGATATTCTCTGACTATTTTGTTTAGCAGGATATAAAGCGGAAACCAAGCTCCAAAGAATGCAATGTTGATCGTTATTTATTACATTTACCACAGCTCTTTTTTTGCTATAAAGTCCGGAACCGGAACAAACGTTGAACACCCTCCTTTAAGTCGATCATGATTGTTTATATTTACCTTCAAGTGTAAAACTTCTTGGATTGCCCAACCAGAATCTTTTTCGCTAAATTCCTCTAATCGCTTCAAAATCTTGTCCAATACGTTCTCCTTATACCACCGCTTGAGATTGGTATTTATATCAATGTGACCATTTGCAGTAGAAAAGTCTTCAAATCTATTTCGCCAGTTGTACGCTTAACAAAGTTGGCGGTCAATATTACATTAACTTTCAACATTGACTTTTTTAAGCAAGCAACAACTTGCGTTTAAAACTAGCGAACGCCTTGTTTAAGAACACTAGAGGATCTCTATAACTTAAATTGGTAATAAATCCCGTAATTATTCGATTTCCAAAACATGATTGTAGATCATGCCAAATCAGATTTTTTTTAATATGACCTCTAGAAAGCGTTGCATCAATACCTTTACCTTGATATTCCAAAGCGCGTTTCAAGTGCCTCAAACGTACAAGGTAACTTTTAAGATGTGCCAAATTAGATTCCAACCTACTAGGATTTTCCTGACGATTGTCTTCGTATACCTTATTTCTAATAGCAAGCTTCAATATACTAATATTTGCGCTGATAATTATAATGTTTTTTGTTATTTCATCGACTGATTTGATTAGATTCACGCATTTTACAGTTAATCTCATAATAGCGCTACTAATCTCGGCCACGGTTTCAGAATTCATGATTTTATACAAATCAATACACTACTTAATATATGTATAGCTTTATTAACTATTTATTCAAAAATATCATCTGAGGTAAGCAAAACAACTGTAAAAAAAATTAGCATACAACATCATTTTTCGTTCAGTTGCGTTTACTGAAAAATTTGCTTGTTTGCAGTATAGTAATAAAAATGTTTTATACGACCTTTGATTTATGGTGTGTGTACAGAAAACACACTATCATTACAACGCTATTTTTTATGGTTACATATGAAATCTTTTAATAAAAAATAAAGCAAATTTGAAAAAATGTCTCAGATTAAACCGTCAATGTTGTTTACTAATTTACACGCACTCATTGTTTTTTAAAAACCCAGTATTAAAAAAACATTTTGCAGTTTTATTATATAGCAGTACCTTTAAAGAATTTCTTATGCGGCATAAATTGTGTAAAGACACAATTACCTATATATGCATATAAATTATGTCAGCGGTAATCTAAAACTTATTCTATATATATTACTAGTTAAGGACCATTTGCATTGCATTATTTTAAACGAAATTAATCTAATGAAAAATATAATTATTTACAGGCACTCATGGTTTTTTTTAAAATCCAGTATTAAAAAAACATTTTGCAGTACCTTGATAGAATTAAAGAATTTCTTATTCAGCATGATTCGCGTAAACACACACACACACACACAAATTACTATATACCTATATATGCATATAAGGTCAATTTTTGTTAAGTTTTATTGAAAAATAAATTATGCTAGCAGTAATATAAAACGAAATTAATCTAATTTAGGTTTTTTATTATGTGCCTTCATTGCAATTTCTTTTTCAGACAATGAATCTAATTCATTATTTCTGCTGAGGTATAATTATATTCGCTTACATACTGTTTTGTTCATTAGAATAGATTACAGAGCTGAATTTTTTCAAAAAACGATGCAAATTTTTAATTTTCTAACAGGTCAGTTTATTATTTAATATAAATACTTTACGTAGATTTTACCAACAGTATTCAATCAGATCTCTTGTATAATTATTAGTTACTATTACTAACAACTTTTAAAAATGAGTAACTTATCATCAATCAAAAATTGTAATAGTACCAACGTAAAAGTTCTAGAACAATTAATATTCTGACGAAGACTTGATTAAAGAAGTTTTTGGTTCTTCTTCTTCGCCACAACTCGACACTGCTGCTATTTTTGATAGTGACGTAATAGATATATCACGGTAAGTGCTTTTTCACATTTATACATGTGTTTTAAAACACTACTAATTTATAAGTTACATTAGATCAAAAAACCATTCTGGAAATTCTGAGGCTATCATCGGATCGTTGACACACTCTGATTCTCTCAGAAACATCAGGTGAACCTACAATAATCTTTTTTATGTTATGCTCGCAGATCAGGCAAAAACATGTTGGCTATGAAAAAGTTATGCACAGAATCTAATATGGCTGTTTGCTGTGAAGATGACAAATCCTACGAAGATGATACAGTAGAGTTGCTTAACGCATTTAAAAAGCGTGGAGAGAAGCTACTGCGTCGTATAGATTTGGAGCTAGAAATAATAAAGCAAAAAGAGAGGAACTAGCTGCGAGGGAGCAGCAGATACTTCAAGAACGGGAGTTAATAAATACTTTTTCATTTATAAATAGTTAGATCAAAATATTCAACAATTTGTAAAATAAAAAAGTATTTTATAAAAGTTTCTCTTTTGAAACAAGACTTTCTCTAAACAAGGTAGTAAACTCAAAGTAAAACGCAAATAAATCAGAATCCACTTTAATTTAATACATCATTCTTTATACAATCGACTTAGATGTGTTATAATAATTTAAACAGTAAAGAACAAGATGTATATTATTATAATAATAAACTAATTTCTTAAGTTAGTGACATATTATTCTGAAAATTCAATGTTGACAGTTAGATCGATCGATCCCTTACTAGTTATGTATACGTGTTTGTTCGAGCCAATACTTTCATTTAATTGTTTCACTCCATGTGCTTGAAGATATTCAAAATATCTCAATGGCAATATACTCTTGAACTCTTCTGTTTCCACTAATAGCCTTTCTCCATATTTTGTCTTGATTGTTTCCACTTTTAAAACTTTAAACCTCTTATTCACTACAAGATCTTTCGAATTTACATAAGGTTTGCGATATGTGGTTTTATTAAGAGTATTAAAATCCATATTTGCTTTTCTTTGACTAATTAAATTAATATTAGGAGCAATCTCCTTATATAGCAGATTACCACCATCTGCGTACTTTGCCAACCCACTTTTCAACCTATCACAAGAGTGAACACATTTTGAATTGAAACCGGCCCATGTGTATTTGCAGCCTCTAAACTTAAATCAGAATCCACTTTAATTAAAACACAATTGACTTGAATGCGATATTTTGCATCTGTCATACTGTCTCGCTAGAAAACCAAATTCAAAACATCTACACACATTTTCTCTGCACTTACATTTTTCAACATACGTGTGTTTTGAAATATGTTCCATTGAAAGTAATATAAAGCCGATCCTAATTCAAAACGTGCCCACAAGTATTTTACATTGAAAGTATATAAGAATTCATGTTTTCACAACTATTTTACATGGAAATTATATAGGGCCGGTCCTAATTCAAAACGTGACAGACGTATTTTACACATGGAAAATACGTCTGTCGCGTTTTGAATTAGGACCGGCCCTAGATACCTACTTTGCCCCTTAAGAGATTAGTAAATATTAAGATGTTTTTATGAGGTTTTTATGTAGGCATTATTAATTAATTAGCCATTTATGCATTTCCATAAAGAGAATGAGAAACTACAAGCGGAAGACTAACCAGCAAGGTTGGTCAGAGGATGTAATGAAGTATGCAGTAGCTGCTGTAAGATCTAATCAACTTTCGCAAAATAAAGCTGCAAAAGAATTTAATATACCTTTAGCCAGCTTACACAGGCGTATAAAGAGTAATAAATTTGAAGATGAAGCAGCAACAAAAAAGATTGGGCGATTTCAAACTGTTTTTACAAAAGAGCAGGAGTTGGCTTTAGTAAAACATATTGTAGATTTAGAGGAAAGATTTTTTGGATTATCAGTTCTAGAATTACGAAAATTAGCGTTTGATTATGCTGAAAAAAATCAAATTCCACATAACTTTAATAAAGAATTAGGATTGGCTGGCAAAGATTGGTATAGTGCTTTCATGATAAGGCATAGAAAATTATCACTACGAACTCCAGAGAATACGTCAGCTGCCAGAGCTTCAGGTTTTAATGCTGTGTCCGTAAAAGCATTTTTCAACTTGCCGGGTTCGATGCTGGACAAACATTCTTTTCCAGCTAGTAGGATTTATAATTGTGACGAAACCGGTATAGCTACGATTTTCAACAAACCAATTAAACTGCTATCACTAAAAAGTAAGAAGCAAGTTGGAATTTACAGTTCTGGTGAACGTGAAACATTAATTACAGCCGCAATTTGTTTTAATGCCGCGGGTCACTATATTCCTCCATTACTTGTGATACCACGTGTTAGAAGAAACCCAATTTATGAAAATGGCCTTCCTGCAGAAAGTATACTAGCGTTCCACAAATCAGGGTAGATGCAGTCGGATATTTTTATAGAAGTTTGGTTATCCCATTTTTTAAAACACACCCGTCCAACTTATGAAGATCCAGTGCTATTATTGCTAGATCGACATGCTACTCATGTAAAGAATTTACCATTAATAGAAAAAGCACGTGAAAATAATGTTCACATTTTGGTGACACCTCCCATACATCTCACAAACTACAACCACTCGATGTAGCTTTTATGTTCCCTCTCGGCAGTTATTATAATCAAGAGTTGAAAACTTTTCAACGAAATAAACCGAATAAAATTATCGAACTTTCTGATGTTCCCGCAATTTTTGGCAAGGCATTTTCAAGAGCAGCAACTTTAACAAATGCCGCAAATGGTTTCAGAACCACAGGAATCTGTCCTTTTGATCCACATAAGTTTACAGATGAAATGTTTGTACCAGCATCGTTAACCGAAAGAGAAAGCTCTGCTGCAGATAATCCTGGAACATCCTCCCAGTGTCAACTATCACAACCTTTCTTGATTGATGAACAAAATATAAACATTCGACCTGATGAAAAACTCCACCTAAACCAGTAAGCATAATGCCAGCAGATCTTCTACCGCTTCCAAAAGTCATTCCGAAGCAACAAAAACAGGTTAGGCGTCGTGGCAAAACTGCTATCATAACTGCCTCACCATATCTGAATGAACTAAAGGACGACAAAGCAAGGCAGACGCCGCCTGATCGAAATTTAATCAAGCGAAAAATATTTGAAACGCGCACATCAAAATCTAAAAAATCTAAAAATTATATTTGCTCATCTGATTCTGAGCTATCAGACACGGAACTTAGTCAGGACTTGTCTGACGATTCAAATTTTGCAGATTCATCTGGTTCAGATAGTGTCAGTCAAAAAAACGAACCTTCTACCTTATCCCAAAGCAAAATAGTCGTCGAGGATTTTGTGTAAGTATCAATGACACAGAAAAAACAGGTGTCAAGAAGAAATTTGTTGCCCAAGTTAGTGGAATAGAAATAGAAAATAAAATAGAAATATATCAAGTAAAATTCATGCGAAACTATAGACAACATCCGGATATCTTTGTTTTCCCAGAAATAGATGACAACAGTGCAATCGGCAAAGAAGAAATTCAAGGTGTCTTGAAGAACTTTATTAAGCTAAGATACGGAAAAACAAAATTTTCTTAAAATGATTTAATTTCTAATTATGAATATTTTCATTATACCTTAGTAGGTATCGCCTTGTAATGTTCATTTTGATACTTAATCAAACACTATAAATTAAAGTCGCACTTATTTCGCTTTACCCCATTAAATATTTCATTTTACCCCACCATACGGGGCAAAGTGACATAACTACCACATTTTTAAAACAATGTCATAAGTAAAAAACCACCAATTGGAAATTGTTTAAGTCTCTTAAAATTGTTTTATTATGGCTCAATAAGACATTCTAAACTTAAAATAACGATAAAACTTTCAAACTGGATCAGATGTTCCAATGTTTTTATTAGCTATTTAGCTTTGCCCCGCCTTCCTTTACTAAACAAAGGATGCAAATTGAATCGACCATGTCCTACATAGTATAATGCAAACGCGTTAATACGGGGTCATAGCAGAGGTTCCTATCATTGCATCATAACAAAAATAATAAATCACAATATTAGTTACTCATAGAATTGCAGGTTATAATACGTTAGATCCTTCAAACTAACTGATGATTAGGTCATTACAAACGAGACATGAATTATGCACTTAGAAACACTCGGCTAAAACTGAAATAAACATTCACATAATTATAACAAATCGTTAAACATTGAAAACAAAATATAAAATATGCTTGTAACAAATACATACCAAAGTTCTACAGAAACAGAAGCCCAGATTCAGGCACTAAATCTTTATATCAATGCATATTAATTAAATACATTTGATCTAGTAAACAAAAGTTAAAAATTATTCATTATAATTGCATCGGCTAAAATGTGCTTTTAAAAATTAAAACGCATCATGACATTACATTTACAAACAAAAAATCGATATAAAAATCGGATCATTAATTCATTTACTATCTTAAAACATAAAGAAATAACGTTAAAGAATTACTTAAGCTTCGTTGCAATTAGATAACTTAAAAATAGCATATAATTAAAACTTACCTGGAATAATACCCCAGTGAAGCTTTTTCGACCTTCCATGTTTGAAATCTGTACCAAAAGTCTCTCAAGACGCAGATTAAGACTTGTAGGAAACCAATATCGATTGCCCCTACAACGAGTAAATTCTGACCTGAAAGTGGTTAATGTGCAGTTCAAAAATACCCTAGAATATCGAAATATACAGTACAATATTTGCAATAATTATCAACCAATAACAATTGACTAAAATATTATTACAAAATGTCTAGTTTTCTGAACCCCCATAACGTTACCATGAAGCGCACTATGCTAGTGATCCTATCTACCCCTACGAATCACTACAAGTTCCCTTTATATTTAAATATTTCATTTGTTTTGTTTATTTATAGAAAATAAGTGTTTTCACTCTTATTTTGGTAGGCGGTATGATAATGCGTTTTATATTTAGTTTAATTTGTAACAAATCAAATATCACATATTGCATAAATTGCTAAGTGCCATCCTGGCATTTATACATTTATGGCTTTTCAAAACGATCTAATTCAAACCAAGTCGAACACATCCCTTGTTTTCCTATTTTAATCTTAAAAATAAAAGACGTTAATTTGTGTTACTATTATGAAATACAGTCCTAAACAACAGAAGATTCGTTATACAATTTGGCATTAACAGCGTGGTTGAACGTATTGTCATAGAATAATAATAACAAGAAATGACACTCGGGGTTTTAGAACGACCAAATTTCTTTGCGGATGTCCAAAATCCGCCATTATTGTGTTGGTATATCCAAAGAATAATAATATGCTCACGCTAGCGTAGGGTATTATTATTATGTGGTATATTCATCAACCTTCCTTTAGTTTATTGTACTGTTCTTGTTCTAAGTTGTAATTTCACTTCAATAGGTTTCTTTATTACGTTTTATCCTAAATTATGCAGTTTTGCATACAATAATCAATTTAAATATTTAAAGTAATTTCTAACTCAACGTTTTTAAATTTCCCGTTGCACCTGTGTACCAGCGGAATAATGGCGGAAGGCACATATTTTTAGTACATGAAAAGCAAAGTAATTTATGATGAGTGTCATTTCTTATACGTATTTTTATTCTATGGTATTGTAAGTAAAAAGCTATTATCTTTTAATCTACTGCATGCAACAAACAAAAAATGCAAAATTAAAATAAAGTGCGCGCATGAATATTAAACCAAATGGACGAAATAGTGAATGATACAAAATTATTTATGCATTTTGAATAGGCAGACAATTCAAGTAACTATTGTGCTTCACCTATGAGATCTAACCCCCCCAAATTTCTCCGTGGTGTGATTTTTGTGCTATCAGAAAATAACTTGCAATTACATTACACGACAATATACTAAAGAACATCTGCAGCAAAAATGTATGCACTTATTCTTCAAACTATAATAACTTATTGATATGTCGTCACTTACAAAAGAACGCTCACTTGTGTGCTTTTTATGTGCATATTCTGCATCTTTTAAAAGTAAGCTCATAATCCACATGCGGTACCATACCAACGAACGTTGATTCGCTTGCAATTTATGTAATTATGCTGCATCTTATAATGGTAACTTGAAGGCTCACAGGCGCCAATTCTTACAATTTAAAAGTTAAAGTTACAATCCCGCAAGAGCGAGATTACGTAACGCACCGGCAGATGGTAACCCTTATCTTGGTTACAGATTTTAGCGCGCCCATCTGTCAATGACGTCACACAATAAGCATATTTAATTGCGCAATTACGGAATAAATATAAATGTTCGAAATGCAGTATAAACAAATAAGGTACTTACATAAATAGGTACAGCTTCCTACAGGTTAAATAAAGATGGCGTCAGCACGTCCATCAGGGCTGCTGATGGCCCCCTTTAAGATATTTACAGGAGGATACGCCCAGCGTCCTTCCAAAGCGCTCCAACCAGCTACGGCAGTCATGGGCTCCGATTCGTTCCCCGAGCCGTGGGCTGCTCCAAGGTCGCATCCAAATTCCTATATGTAGCGGAACGATAAGGAACAGGTTTATCAGGTAAAGACTAACAAAGATAAGCAAGGGAAATCTACATAATAGAAATAAGGATACGATACCAAGCACGACAACTGCACTCCTCGAAGTTTAAAGGCAAAACAGCCACGTTACAGAGTCCCCCGAAACTTCTCCCACTTTTTCTCCGCCACTCGCGTCGCGCGATCTGGGGCAAACGCACTCTGACGTGACGGAAATACACGCCAAGTTTTTTGAATTTGTGGCGCGAAATTCCCGCACATCAAAATTAAGCTAACGAGTGTTTAGTGCCAATTTGGCACGTAATAACGCTCCCATACAAACGAACATCCATTCGCATGCAATTTATGTACTTATACTGCATCTCATAAATGTGGCTTGAAAAAGACATACGCGGTCCCATACTAACTAACGTCTTTTCACATGCTATTCCTGTAATTATTCACGACCTCATAAGTCATTTGAAGGTTTTGGCGATTTCATGCTAAGATATGTCAATTTGTACACATCTTAAGGAATTTCCGTTTGCATGCTTTTTATGTTGGTATTGTGCACATAAAAATAGTAGTGAGTGAGCGTTTATTTTGTGCAGTTAATGTGATTATACATAAAAAGTGTCTATAAAAACATTTGTGGTTGCATGCTGACGAGTTTGAATTTTGTGTATAATTTGTGTATTAGTTTTTGGGTATCCTGTGTAAATCTCAAAATGATTTAATCCTTTATAACCCTTACATATTAACAAACGTCCAATTGTAGATTTTTTATGTAACTGTGGTTCATCACAAATAGATCATGTAGAAATGGGAATGCGATTTGTGTGATTTTTCTTTATCACAAAGATAATATAGAAAGCCGATACATACTAACGAAAGTCATATGATATGAATTGTGTGTGTGCATTTCAAGAAGTTTATTTGCAAAAACTTATACAATCACATACTAACGAATACAAATTTGTTAGCAATATTTTGTAAGGAACCTAAGAACACATTATGTTTCCATACTTACAAACGCCCATTTACGTATAATTTCTGTAATTATTGTATATCAAAATATGATATTCTATGTGTGCTAGGGTTTCTGCTAGTGTTAGTACTTTGCCGCTTGCTGCATCTCGATAAACAGATAAGAACTGTAAATTAAATTTTTCTAGATTTTAAAGAAAGATCACAGTTTGTGAATTAGTAGTAAGCAGTTTAGTAATAATTATACCTTGATTTATAGACATAACATAAATATTTAAACGATTTAGAAAGTAATCCAATGAATATCTCACTTTGTCAACGTTTTACCTTGTATTGTGCAAAGAAATGAAATAATTCCAACGTAAGGTTTTTATGTGTTATTATCAAAACGTTAGAAGCATGTGAGGTAAAGTCGATGAATTTACATTAAATATATGAGATTGTGAATATGATGTCGTTGCGATAAGCGAAATATGGTTATCGGATGGAATAAAAAACAAGAAATCTACATCCTGTGGGTTTTAGGTATGCTGGATGATCAATTAGACTCTTTTTTATTACTTACATAAATTTTCAGATATATTTATATTCTTCAGAGGTACCATAAAATATACAAACGCAAGTTAAGGTTCGGACAAAGAATATTAACTATAGAATAAGAAGCGACACTCCCGGCGAATTGTTAGTATTTAATGGTGGAAAGAATATCTGACCTTGAAGTTTTTCGCCATTTTGCTGGGGTGCCAAGAATGGCGGTAAAATTCAAAATTATAATTCAAAAAAATTTGACATTTATTTATAATTCTGAATTATGGAATTTTTTACACTTGTGTTCCTTTTATCAGAAAAATACCAATCAATTATATCAATGAGTGGGCACAATATGCATTGTATTAGATATTTCAATTAATAGGTTTAACATATATATTGCGATTTTCTTTCTAAAAAACCTCCATTTTTTTCAAGATAATATTCTAACTACAAAAAATGCGCATATACAATGCAGCCACTGAAAATTGGATACATCCTAGTAAAGAAATCAAACAAAACAATACACCTCAACATAAATTATACTTCCTTTTATATGTATATATCTTAAATTAAAAATTATTCAAAATTCAAGACAACACAATAAATGCAAAAACGCCCTTTGCGTTCGACAATTTGTTTATAATAATTACAAAGAATATTAACTATAGTTAATATTATTTGATAATTAGCTGTGGTTGGCTTTTATTATGGTCAAAACCTGATAAATATGGGGGTCAGTGCTCTATTGACAAGCAGATATAACAATGGCATTCATATCTTAGAGTAAATATCCTTCTAGCTCCGGCCATTTTCTTAGCGAACCTGCGCACTGAACAGGATTCAGGATATTACTAGAGTGTCGCTTCTTATTCTATAGTTAATATTCTTTGGTTCGGACCTTTGGAGCGATGTTTTTAAAAAACGTTTCCAAACTCTTAACAATTTATTTATCTTAAACAGAAATTATCATGCAATTTTGAATAACTATAAAATAACTTTAAATCAAAAATAATTAATTAATTCAACTAGGGTGAGTAGTCTAGGTAAAAACAATGCAAAAGTTGTAGTACTCAGACTGACTTTATTGAGTAGCTTGAACAACGAAGTATGGAGTTCGAAGACTGACTGCCGGGCCTTGAGCTCCCGGGCTTTTTATAATAACCTGCCCCCTCACATGGCTGTGGGAACTTGCAGATCTCATGTCTGCTTTACTCTTAATTGTACACTTTATTACATTGTAACAATCTTATTTCTAGGTAATTGCGGTATGTTAATCATCTGTGACCTACCACCTGCAGTATCACTGCCCTCTCGGATACAAAGTTGCATATCCGTTCTCATGAACTGTTAATAACCTGTCTGGGTTATCTTTATATTACATTGTTGCAATTGACTAATAATTTATTTAACAATTGCCAATAATTCCTATTAGATTCTATTATTCAATTGGGAGATACATAACTCGCGTCGACGGTTGCAACTGATAGCTAGTTGTTCGTGCTAAAGCCATGGTAGAAGGAATATAGCGTTTCTCTAATTATGGGATTTTATTTAACGAGAATTTCCAATAAGCGAATAGAGCCCACGGCAAGTTCTGATGGAAAATGGCTCAAAGTTGTGGAAATCTCAAAGGCAAAGCGGCTAGTCGAACTATATGCTCTGGGTGGAACATGAGCTGTGGGTCGGGGTTGGATTGCGACCAAAAATATGAAGAATAAGGCGCCATCGTATTTTTCTATACAGAGAAGACCTTACTCAAGTCCCTTGTACAAGGTTAATGCGGAAACCTTTATGCTATAACCGCTATACAGTTTATTAAAGACAACATAATCCCTGAAGTTTCTTACCTTATGGCTCGACCTTGACCTTAGTAATCCACTGCTACACCTGTGAACAGATTAAACAAAGAATAGCACTGTTTGTGCATTTATACTCAAAAATTTTTAAATTCAAATGGAATCAACTTTCATTCATCCTAATTAAAAAGAATAGTCTTGTTCAAAAATAAAAATCTATTCCTCTAGTATTCAATTATGTGCTTTTTTACAAAATATCCTTCTTTACTTATATTGTGATTAATTTAATTTGTGAAAATTATTTACAAAGGCGCTGGATAAAATCAGTACCAATCAAATTAAATGTGGTTTTATTAACAAATAGATAAAGCATAAAGTTGCTTTCTAAACTGTTGCTTATTGATAACAAAAATGTTAGTTTTGGTAGATCTACCTTAACCTTACAATGGATAATTCCAAATAGTTATTAATGAAATAGCAAACATAGAAGTTTAATTTCTAAGTTCTCGTAAATAGAAGAATTTACTTTCTATAACACGTAATGACATCTACCGTAGTTTCATTGAATTAATAAAAGAATTAGATATGTAAAAGTTGCTTAATTTGAAAAATATAATTGTGGTCTGTTCTTGACCTATTTAGAAGTTTAAATAACTTGATTAAACAAAAAATTATCTAATTACTATGTCCATAGTTCAGCTAACATACGAAAACAATTTTCTACATACCAGAACTCCGTCTGTCTGAAAAATACCTGCTTGGAAGCTTACGTCAGCATTGAAATACGGAAATCTCCAATTTAGAACGAATAATTGTACTGCATACTGAAACTCCACATTACTCGGCATCCATTTTGAGTAATTAAATTTCGCCAGGTCCACATGTTACCACGGCCTTTCACAAAAATTTCACGTCATCTACGAGCCGTTCCAACAAGTGCACAATCAAAAGTGCCTTTCGGAGATGACATTTTCCTCTGAGAACAACTTAAATCGTACGTGCTTCCAACATGAAAAACTGCAAAAACCCATTGTCCTCGGATTCAAGGATCAATGCGACCTGCTTTCACTACAGCTGTATCGGAAGTGTCGGAGTCAAGCGAGTTGCTGCCCGGCAACAACGTTACTTCACAAATTCTTAATGGATGGAGCTCTAGGAATGATACTAATTGGAAACTTTTATTTTGTCACCGTGGAAATTAAATTTTAATTTGAATTGAATGCTAATACTTTATTGGGCAATAGGTAATATTTAATTAGTGGATTGAATAGCATTATTATGCATTATATTGTTTATTATTAAATAAAGAGATTAATTATATGAACATATCTAGGTAGAAAATAAAATTGCTACAGGAGTGAATTCGGAGTTTTAAAAATTCGTTAGGTATTTGAGTGGAGGAATTTAGAGAATTGTTTGTAACAAATGCGATAGTTCAGCGAAAGCTGTAAAAATACGTGACTAGAGAAGGAGTTTGAAGATTATAAAAGTTCTTTCTAGGGGTGGTAGGGTTCTCTTAATCTTCTGATCCGCTTCGAGTACATTAAGTAGCATCGAGAAGACATCCTAATTTAAAATTAAAACCCACGACAGAGTGCAATCCGTCGTACATTGTTACAAGTGTTGTAAATGCACGAGTTGGTGCTAACAGATTAAACGGGCTGAAAATAAATTAGTATAAATAATTGTACGAGTACAACAGGATGCTATTGAGGTAAGCGAACCAAGTATTTATTGAACGAGAGTATTGGTGGCAGTTTAAATTGAGATAATTTGGATTTGGATGGATGATGGTATGAAAAGCATTCACTAATAACTGGGGGAACTCGGTGAACGAGTTGAGATGGAGTTGCTATCCATGTAGGAGTGAAAACGTGGGGTAAATCTAAGAAGGTGGTGTGTCCGAGGAACACTCCAGGTAACGAATTTTGTTATATTGTTGAACCGTGGTGCTGGCATAGTGTTATAAAGCTAGGTGTGTTTAGAATTATGTGGTGAAAATTTTATGAACTGAAAATTAATTTGATTATCGTATAGAAAAGACAATTTTCCATTATTATTTGACTAGGTAAAAATAGGAGTAATAATTTTTGATGTAAAAAGTAAACGGGTTTTTAGAGTAATTTGGCCATGCAATATTTTATGCATATTAAGGAAAAA